>OX637588.1:14429152-15029152 GCA_951800085.1 Comarum palustre | reverse complement strand
ATGGACTTATTCCCAATCCATAAAGAATTGTGTCATTGTACTTAGAGTGAGTCTCTATATAAAGAGCTTCTCCCTATTCATAATAAGAGATTGATTTCATTCATTATCTATCAGCACATATATTCTACAAAACGTTTTCAATCACGTTTTGCTCTAGAAAACCCTAGCTAATATCGGCCAACCCACCACCGAAAACAAAACCCCAAAACCCAAAAATTTGTTTTCGGCAGCCCTTACCTGCGCACTGCCGCGAGCACCGACGTGCACCCCCCTGTGCACCGCCGCGCACCTACCGGACACCAACGCGCACCGCCGCGCACCACTGCGCACAGACGTGCACTACCGCGCACCGCTAATTTTGGCTGCGCACAGCCGCTGCTCAAGCATCAAAAACAAGAATCCCAAGCTTATTTGGAGAATTTATCGAAAAAGGTATGTACTTTGAAACCCTAAACTCATTCAAAGTTCACTAAACTCGGGGGGGATAAAGTCCTTTCCTCCCTTCTCCATCTCCCTTCTATGCTTGGGACGTTTGTCTTTGCAGGTACAATTTGTTAAATAAAACCCTAGAGGAGTGATTGCATATGTCTGCCATGCTGTCGCTGTGCACTGCCGAGCACCGCTGCCGGGGCCTGCCCCTCTGCGCGGGTGCACGCTGCTGCCGGCGCGCATGCGCACCTTCTGTGCACTGACGTGCACTGCTGCCGGGGATTGACCCTGTGCACGTGCACTGCTGTCAGGCACCATATGTGCACCGATTTGGCTGATGCCGAGCGCTGCTACCGGGGATTGGCCCTGTGCACCTGCCGAGCACTGCTGCCGAGGTTGGGCCTTGGCACGTGCACGCGGCTGTAAACATATACATATGCACTATATATCCTCTCTAAGTTAGCATGGTGTGGTATCCATGGCTGTTTGATTTAAGAATTAAGCATCGAATCCAATTGGTCTCGAACTAATTGCTTGAATTCTTGTATGCAGAGTCAATGGACAAACACTTGCAGTTTGATCCCCTGGACGCCCAAGGCCGTGAGTATCACCGCTGGGTCCTCGACATGAGGCAGACTTTTATTGGCAAGGACTATATCTCCACCATCGATCCTCCCACGGAACCCCTTGCAGAGGGTGTTGAGCTGCCGGACAACAAAACAAAATCCAAGGCACTTATGTTTATCCGTCGGCACCTGGATTCCACATTGAGGTGGCAATACCAGAAAGTAGCCGTTCCGCTGGAGCTATGGAACAAGCTCGCGACAAGATTTGGTAATGTTCATGTTGCGCTTCTACCAGAGCTGCAGGCTGAATGGGCTTCCATCAGACTAATGGATTACAAATCTGTAGAGGAGTACCAGACAGACATGCTTGCACTACGTGCTCGTCTGCATTTTTGTGGAGTTGAGAAGTCCGAGGATGATCTCATAGAGAAGACATTGCTCACTTTTCCCAGGTCATCATCTACTTTGATGAAACAGTATAGGCATGACTATAAGAGTGGTCTTACTCCAACGTTTGACTCTCTTATGACGTTGTTGCTAACTGAGGAAAAGGATTGTAAAATCTTGACTAAAAACACTGCTCGGCCTGTTGGGACACTCGTTGTTCCAGACACTAATTACAACAGTGCCAGAGGCGGGAAAGTCACGAAACATAGAGCACGAGATCATTATGAACCATATCACCGTGAGCAAGGCTCTGGTAAAGGCACCCGGACTAGGAGAGGCACTAGAGGTTCTAAACGCTCTAAGGGCCAACCTAATTTCCGGAAGAAGGATGATGCACCCGCCCCTAGAGGCCGAGCTCCCAAGCCGGTTCAGAAATTCGCCAAGAAAAATGCTAAGGCAAATATATGCTACCGTTGTGGATCACAGGACCACTGGATAAAGCAATGCCGAGCATCTGCCGACATAGTTGTTGCGTACAAGAAATATAAGGAAACTGTGGAGAGTCATGTCATTGTGGAAGTGGACAAAGTGCCGAATGCCAACCTTACGGTTGAGGATTTTCGGGAACAAACCGACTTAGATGCACCCGACTTTTAAAGTTGTCGAGCTCTTGTTTGTTTTACCTCCATGTTTGTTGTTTTTCCTTTTAAGCATATGTAATAAGACATGTTTATGCCATAATTAGTTCGAATGTTCTTCAGACCTTTGGTTGTAAACCATTATGCGTATAATAAATTCGATGTTCTTAACTATTGTGTTCGATATATTTATACAAACACTTGACAATATCCAATGCACTTGACCATTTTTTATGCCGCTCTAAGACTCTCCAATGGAGTTTAGAAGCTAGGCAACACTGTTTTGAGCCTAAGGCAAGCAGCTATTAAGCGCTGCCTAGGAGCTGCGTGCGCTACACACGCTGCCGGCATGGTTGCCGAGCTGGTGTGCACTGCTGCCGAGCACACGTGCACCTGGCTGCCGGCTGCCGACAGTCTACCTACTGCCCCTAGATCGTTTTTGCGCCAATTGTGTGTCAATTGCCGCCCATGTATGCCAATTGCTTCGTTTTTTGTGTGAAGAATGCCATCACTTTTGTGCCAGATGTTGACAAGATTTGTGTGTCCTACACATGAACTGTCGTGCACTGTGTATTAAGAGTTGAGCACTAAGCACTAGATGTTAGCATTAGACACAAGGGCATGTGCACTGATCACCAATTGATGTGCACTTACATCAAGGACAAGCATTAAGTGAGCTACATAGCACAGAACACTCGAGGCCGTGCATAGGACACCGACTGTCGAGCACCGGGCACCAGGGCCGAGCTCTGGGTGGCATTTGCCGAAGCTCTGTGCACCTGGTACCGTGCACTAGTGATGAGCTGCCGAGCCCCCCCTCCTTACTGCCCCATATCGTGCGCCATGGGCGCCAAAGAGTGTGCAGCCAACGATTGTTGCCGAGTGCTCTGTGCACCGGCATGTGTGTGGCTCCTCATGCACTACCAAGTTGCCAAATGCTTAGTGCAATGGCATATATGTAGATGAAATGCGCTGCCGAACGTTGCCAAGGGCCTATGGCATTGGCATACGAGCAAGCTGCAATTCAGGGCATTCAAAAACGAAAACAGTGAATCTGCCGCTTTCGGTACAGTAACTTCCGAAGAGTTTTTTGAACAGCTCCGGATGAACTAGAACGCAAACCACATATCACTGGAAAGCTACGTTTGTCTAGTTTCCAACGGTTTTTGCGGTTCGTTCATATCCGTCCTAACGAAGGAGTTATGACCGTTTTAGTGAGCAAAGGTCAGGCTGCTAGGAATTCTGCAAAGCAAACCGTTGCATTCGATTGTTGCCTTCGGTTGTTGCCTTCGATTTTTATATCTTTTTCTCACGTATCTACCTTGTTTGATAGGTATGTCACGTGGAGAAATCGAGTGCCTTGCAGACAATGGGACGACCCACACGATCCTGAAAAATCGGCTGCTCTTTACAGAGCTGACGCCGTGTCAAACTTCCGTGAAGACTTTGATCGGTTCATCTCCTGTCATTCAAGGGCATGGACCTGCTAGGTTCCTGCTGCCGAATGGAACCTTGATCATTGTTTCCGATGCCTTGTATGCGCCTACGGGCCTTCGAACACTACTGAGTTTCAAGGACATCCGCGCCAATGGTTTCCACTTGGAGACGCATTGTGAGAATGGACGTGAGTTCCTCTGTGTAACCTCCAATGAGTGCGGCTCTAAGCGCATCTTGGAGAAGCTAATGAGTCAATCTTGTGGTTTGTACCTCACCACCATAAGGGTTATTGAATCATATGCGGTCGCCGAACATGATTATTGGGACCATGACTCGTACAAGCTATGGCATGACCGCCTCGGTCACCCCGGAAGAGATATGATGATAAGGATTCTACGAAACTCGTATGGACATCCTTTCTTCCGTACAAAGCGAAAAGGTTTGGGACACATGCTCCCCAAAGAGGGTAGAGATGCAGTGGTCGCCAAAGTGAGCTCCCGGCTGACACTTGTGTCACCAGAGGACAGCTCCGCCGATCCTCACTCGGTCATGAGGATTCGGACCCCTCCTGATGCGTCACTGACTATGTCTGATGCTCATAAGTTGTTTTGTAAAGCTTGTGCAATGGCTAAGTTGGTGGCCAGACCTTCTTATGCTAAAGCAAACACAGAGAACATCCCATTTCTCCAGCGTATTCAAGGTGATATTTGTGGACCCATCCATCCAGAATGTGGACCATTTAGATACTTCATGGTTCTGGTGGATGCATCGACACGCTGGTCGCATGTCGCCTTATTGTCCACAAGGAATGCTGCTTTTCCCAAACTCCTGGCACAGATTATTAAGCTGAGGGCTAACCACCCTGATCATCCAATCAAGTCGATTCGGATGGATAATGCCGGTGAGTTCACGTCAAAGACTTTTGATGACTATTGCATGTCGGTTGGAATAAAGATTGAGTATTCTGTTCCACACGTGCATACGCAAAATGGTTTAGCTGAAGCTATGATAAAGAGACTTCAGTTGATAGCTAGAGCACTGGTCATGGGCTCAAAGCTCCCTATTGCGTCTTGGGGTTATGCTATATTGCATGCAGCCGTGTTAGTTCGTTTCCGACCCGCCTCCAACCAAGCGTTTAGTGCGTACCAGTTGGTTACTGGATATGAGCCTGACATTTCGCACTTACGCATATTCGGTTGTGGAGTGTATGTGCCTATTACGCCACCACTGCGTAAGAAACTGGGTCCACAACGACGTTTGGGTATCTATGTTGGCTATGATTCCCCAACTATCATAAGATACCTAGAGCCTTTGACAGGTGATCTCTTTAAGGCCCGATTCGCTGATTGTCACTTTGATGAGGCCGTCTTCCCGTCGTTAGGGGGAGATGAGAGCATACATGCTTGGCGTGAACGACAGGAATTGGCCTGGTCAGTTCCAACGCTTGCTCATTATGATCCCCGTACTTCTCATGCCGAGAAGGAAGTGAGGCGAATCCTTGAGCTCCAGCAAGTGGCGGATTCGATGCCCGACTCTTTTGCTGAGATTGCTAAGGTCACGAGATCGGACATATCAGCTGCTAATGTCCCTGCAAGGCTAGAAGTCCCAAAGATAGGCATGGACACCCCGGGTCCGAGCACCGCTGCCCCTAGTATGGGCGCTGCCGACCCTAGTGGACGGGTGGAGGCCGTGGCTCCTCAAAAGAAGAGGGGGACGCCACTTGGTTCGAAAGATGTGCAGCCCAGGAAGAAAAGGGCTCCTCTGGCACAATCCAATCCCTTACTCATCGATACTGAGAATCCTTCTCACGAGATTGTCTCTGATTACACCTATGTCCTAGAAACGATGTCGGTGTGCTTGGGGGACGCCCCGGGACCCGAATCGGTAATCGAGGACATGGAAATCTCGATGTGTTATGAGGACACAGTATCATTGCAGGACCGATCATCCATGCATATCGATGATGTATTTGCTTATGCAGTGGCTCTTGAGATAATTGAGCACGATGATATCGAACCACGCTCCGTCAATGAATGTGAACGTAGAGCGGATTGGCCTAAATGGAAAGTTGCTATCCAGGAGGAATTGAATTCCCTAACAAAGCGACAGGTGTTTGGACCGGTTATGCTAACGCCGCCAAGTGTAAAGCCTGTGGGACATAAATGGGTCTTTGTTAGAAACCGTAATGAGAAGAACGAGATACTAAGGTATAAAGCTCGCCTTGTGGCGCAAGGTTTCTCACAACGCCCTGGAATAGACTACGAGGACACATATTCTCCTGTAATGGACATAATCACTTTCCGCTACCTTGTCAGTTTGGTAGTATCTGAAAAACTGGACATGCAGCTCATGGACGTGGTTACAGCATATCTCTATGGGGATCTTGATTCAGAGATATATATGAAATTACCTGATGGTTTCCACGTGCCTAAGTCAAGTGACTCTAAACCACGGAGTGCGTACTGCATTAAGTTGCAACGCTCACTATACGGATTGAAGCAATCCGGACGGATGTGGTATACCCGTCTTAGTGACTACTTGATTAGGAAGGGTTATAAGAACAATGAGTTGTGCCCTTGCGTGTTCATAAGGAAAACGAGTTCCGGATTTGCGATAGTCGCCGTTTATGTGGATGATATGAATATCATAGGGACTCTTGATGAAATCAATGAGACCGCGGCACATCTGAAGTCCGAGTTTGAGATGAAGGACATGGGGAAGACTCGGTTTTGCCTAGGCATTGAGCTAGAGCACCGAGCCTCTGGAATCTTAGTACACCAGAGTGTATATGTTCACAAGATGCTCAGGCGCTTCAATGTGGATAAAATGCATCCAGTTAGCACCCCCATGGTAGTCCGGAGTTTGGATGTTAAGAAAGATCCATTCCGTCCTAAAGAGGATAGCGAGGATGTACTTGGAGCCGAGGTACCATATCTTAGTGCAATCGGTGCGCTACTATATTTGGCTCAGTGCACTCGGCCAGACATTGCTTTCTCTGTAAACTTGTTAGCTAGATATAGCTCTGCGCCAACGCAACGTCATTGGACCGGTGTCAAGAACATATTTCGATACCTTAAAGGGTCAATGAACATGGGCCTGTTCTTTCCATATAAGGATTCAAGATGGACTGCAAAAGAGTGCAGAGTTCCTAAGAATCTAGGCGCTGGTCACTTAAGGAACCAAGCTGCCGGGTACGGTGCACCTTGCTGTCGTGCGCTGTGCACAGCTGCCGAGAGCTGTGTGCACGCTGCCGAGCACAGTGCTGCCCCTGCCGAGCACCAGACACTGCCGGCTGTGCCCTGGGTGCACACTGCCGAGCACTGCATGCAGAATGCCAAGAGGTGCACGCTGCCGGCTGGGCACTGCCTGCTGCCTGCCGAGCGGTGCACACTGGCTACCGAGCGCTGCGCTGCAGCTGCCGGGCACTACGTGCAGGCTACTGTGCACGGTGCACATGTTGCCGAGCATGATGCAGCAGCCGAGAGGGGCTGTGCACATGACTGCCGAGCGCTGTGCATGCATGCATACTTAGATGCCGAGAAGCATTACTCTCCCAATGTACTTGGCACCGCTTGCTGCCCTTATAACGAAACACCTAATGATATCTTGGTTGGTTTCGCGGATGTTGGATACTTATCAGATCCACATAAGGGGCGCTCCCAAACTAGTTATGTCTTCACCATTGGGAATACAGCGATATCTTGGAGATCCACAAAGCAGACCTTAGTGGCGACATCCTCCAACCATGCAGAGATTATAGCGCTACATGAAGCTGTTCGTGAATGTGTTTGGCTCAGATCAGTTATAGAACACATTAGAGGGACTAGTGGATTGAGCTCCACCACAGACAAGCCGACTTGTATTTATGAAGACAATGCCGCATGTATTGAACAAATGAGGCAAGGCTACATCAAGGGTGATCATACGAAGCACATCTCACCAAAGTTCTTCTATAATCAGCAATAGCAAGCCCTCCTCAACATTCAAGTTAATCAAGTGAGTTCAGAGGCAAACGTAGCGGACTTGTTTACTAAATCTCTGCCCAAGTCTACTCTCGAGAAGCATATGAAGAGCATTGGAATGCGACGACTATCGAGCCTCCCTAAGTGAGCTACTTATCAGGGGGAGCCACGCTCTCGATTGAGAAGCATGGTGTGTTGTACTCTTTTTCCTTCGACCAAGGTTGTTTTTTCCCACAGGGTTTTTATTACTTGGCAAGGTTTTAACGAGGCAACATTGTAAGCACCATCTGACATTTCGACGCGCGGCACAAGGGGGAGTGTTGTAGGACATATAACATGTGCGTGTGTGCACTTGGTCTTATGCCATGTATATGGGCTTAGCCCATGGGCCTTATGCGTGTGCCCTAGTTGTAATAGGTTTACATTATGGACTTATTCCCAATCCATAAAGGATTGTGCCATTGTACTTAGAGTGAGTCTCTATATAAAGAGCTCCTCCCTATTCATAATAAGAGATTGATTCCATTCATTATCTATTAGCACATATATTCTACAAGAACTTAAACCAAAATAAAACTCTTCCATGTTTTAACCAAAACTCTTCAATATCTTATCATTCAACTATCCCTAATTCTAACAAAACCAGCAATGTCCTCAAGCAACACAGCAATCACAAAGGTTGAGGGTCTTCAAGTAGAATCATTTTCAGTGCTGTTTTTAGCCAGGATGTCAGCATCCATGTTTCTCTCCCTATGTACATACTTCACATCCACAAGCTCAAGTTTCTGCATTAAATCTTTACACTTGACCACAACAGTTCCAAGAGGGTACATTTCCACTCTGCAGCAAGTTAACAATCATTGCAGAGTCATATTCCATCCCCAGTCTAGTTATCTTTAAGTTTAAAGCAAGCTGCATGCCATAAAATAGACCTCAAGCTTCAGCTTGAAGCATTTGGGTTTTGGGTTTATTACCTAAAGCCCAAGCATTTTCACTCTGCAGCAAGTTAACAAGCATTGCAAAGTCATATTCCACCTCCAGTCTAGTTATCTTTAAGTTTAAAGCAAGCTGCATGCCATAAAATAGACCTCAAGCTTCAGCTTGAAGCATTTGGGTTTTGGGTTTATTACCTAAAGCCCAAGCATTTTCACTCTGCACCAAGTTAACAAGCATTGCAAAGTCATATTCCACCTCCAGTCTAGTTATCTTTAAATTCAAAGCAAGTTGTAGGCCATAAAACAGACCTCAAGCTTCAGCTTGAAGCACTTGAGCTTTGGATTTATTATCCGACTGAGTCAAACCTCGCAATACTTATATGTCTTTTGCCCATGTCAAATTCAAAATTTGATATGTGACATGGCAAATTTAACTTGGGTATATTTTGACTATTCATGTCTCTAATGAAAATCTCATATTTGAAACTTATTTTAAGGGTATCTTCTTTTATCATTCTTCATCCAAACTATTAAAAGCTACTGATACGCTGATATAGGGAGTTTGGAGCAAAACTCAACACAAATGAGCACAAATAAAAGCTGCTGGGAACCAAACTGATTAAAAATGCTCAATTTTTTTTTTTGAAAAAAAAAATGTTGAAGTTACAAAACGGTTGTTTCATTGAACCAAAACTACTTGGAATCTTCAACATAATTCAGCATTTAACCATTACACAGTAGGAACCCAAGGTATTGGGAACCAAAGCTACAGGCATAGCAGACAAAAACACTTAAAATAAAACATCATACACAATCAAACATGACATGAAAAACTAAACATTGGAATAAAATGCTCTTTCCTCATGTCTTATAATAGATGTATCTGATAAAATAGTTTGAGATTCAACTCTAAAATTAATTGGTCATAGAGAGAGTAGTTCAAACTCTTATAAGCCCACAAATAAGGCCTCATTTTTCTGACATGGGATAGATATCTCAACACGCCCTCGTACGTGTGACGACCCCTCAAGCCTAACACGTGGGCAACATTAAGGATGACGTGAAGTGCATGTGGCCGGTAACGCTAACACATGTTGATGTGGGTAACTCGCTCTCATACCTCGATAAAGTAGTATGGAGTTCAACTCCAAAATCAATTGGTGATGGAGAGAGTAGCTCATACCTTTATAAGCCCACATGTAAGACCTAATTTTCTCGATATACGATAGATATCTCAATAGTATCTATAGCCATAATTTTCATCTCAACCTGAATCTTCTTACTTTCAACCTTAAGTTTCCTAACTCGCAGTTTCTCCTTATCAACTTCAATCTTCTTCATAATTTGTAGTTTTTTATCACCTCTTCCTTTTTTTTCAAGATGTAATTTTTCAATTTGTGCTCATTTGTCTCTTTTTAGTATGTCATTTTCTAGTATGTACATATATTATGCACGCACATATACTTTTGATACTTAAATATTTGTTTATAAATAAGCTTATTGTCGCACTTTATAATAAATTTTAAAAGCAACAACCCTACAACTTAAAACTTGCTAAAGTACAACGTGAACCATTCTCACATAAGAGCATATCCACCGGTGGACCAATTGGCCGGTTGGTTTGCTCATTTGCCAATAATGTTCAATGCACCGGTAAAATTTAGGGTGGACTAATTAATGGGTCCCACCCGCTTTGCCAATTCATTTGCCGATCCTTGGTCAGTCAATCAGCATGACTAATTCGCGGGCCCCAGCTGCTGCTACATCCATGTGCAGCTCCATTCAATGGTAAATTGAAACGGTAAGAAACGACCACATCCCTGCTGCTACACCCATGTGCAGGCAGTGCAGCTCAATTCAACGGTAAATTGCAACGGTAAGAAACGGCCACAAAATTTAAACCGTTAGATCTTCAATCTCATTATTAATTAATCAAATTATAATAAGTTTGAAATGTGATAAATAATTCAAGTTTGAAATATGAATAGTGGATTAGCAAGCAAATTGCCTTCAATGGGTGCATTGACAAAAAAAAAGCAATTGCCAATTTTAAGTGAATAGTGAATTAGTAGTACCAATTTAATTAGCAAATGAGCAATTGCCCTTGGCTCATGGGTGCATTTGCTCTAAGTCAATGTGGAAACAAATAAAATCCTTGAATAAAACCCAGTATTAAACAAAGCTATATGTTTTCATATTACATTGTACAATCCTAGAGTTTGAAAGCAACAATCGACATAAACAAAACATATAATACATTCCCTCCATATTCCACGTCTTGTGTTTGTTTTCTGATACTAAAATTATCCAAGAGTATGAGAAACAAAATTTTTAATATTGAAATAATAAACACACATATACGAAGCCTATAAAACATGGCCATTTTTAAAAATCGAAAATGGAGATGCGTGACATATACTTATACTTATGCTGAACTCATTATATTCGATGGGAAAGTGAATATAAAAGCCATAAAGGTTCCTTGTTATCACAATGATAAAACTCAGATTTAATAAATTGAGAAATACCAGAATTGATCGTTTTCAACATCTCATTGCCGAAATTGATAGTATTGAACTGTTAAAGGTATAATAGGTAATAGGTTGTTGTGGTTATATTACTTGGTATAAAAGCCTTTGACATATAATATTAATGTCATGTCAGTAAACTAACTCATCTGTTGTTCTACATTTTCTCTCCCTTTTCTTCTCTTCTTCTTGCCTTATCTGTGGTTCAATAGCTCAGCTTTCAATGGTATCAAGAGCCATGGTTTCGACCTAGGGTTTGTTCTTCGAGCTTCATTGCACTCCTTCCGCTCAACTACGTCTCCGTTTCACTTCCTCAGTGTTCGATCCTAGAATTTTGCTGCAAAGATGTGTTCATCTCTCTCTAAAGAGTCTTACTTTCTGTTTCGAAATTTACTAAGCAATTTACAGAAATCGATTAGCTTCGATGCTTCGTTATCATAAATTTTGTGTTCGACTTTGACTTGGCACAAGGTATCTAGAAACAGAAAGTGTATTGATGTTAGTAGTAGTGTGAGATACTTTTGCTCTGACAAGGGTGTCACAACAGTCTTGTGACACGGGTCTGCATTGTCATATGATATGCAATTTAATTCATCAGCAACACATTTGGGAATGAGAAAGAAAGCTGAAACAGAAGAACTACACTCTGAAGATTTGTGAGTCACTTTCAGGTTCTTTTGGAGTTTTGATTGGAGTTTTTTTGTCATTGGGTTCTGCCTTGCATCATGGATAATAGTAATGTGTTACAGAATTGTCTGCTTTCCAATTTCTGCAATCTCATTACAGTTCGGTTAGATGTGTCTAACTATGTAAAGTGGAAATTTATGATTGAGACATTTTTACAAGGTTGTGGTCTAATGAGATACATTGATGGATCATTCCCCTGTCCTCCAAAATCTGTAAGGAAGGGAATAGGATTGCGTCTGACATAGATCATGAGTACATGAGCTGGGTGCTGAATGATTATGCTGTTATGTCTATAATTGCTTCTACTCTATCTAGTGTTGCTCTCTCCTTCATTATTGGAAGCAAGTCTTCTAAGGAAATTTGGTGTCGGCTTAAGGAGAAATATGTTGATACTTCACGGTATAACATAATGAAGCTCAAGACCTCATTGTACAACATCCGAAAAGGCTCGGACTCCATTGACAAGTACTTAATGCGAGTCAAGTCAATTTGTGATGAGCTTGATATTTTAGGAGCTTTTATGGATGATGAAGAGTTGATAATCTCAGTAGTTAATGGTCTGTCTTCCGAATATGATGCCATGAAGACTACAATAAGGATCAAACTACTCTTGTTTCGAAGGAAGAATTGCGATCTCTCTTGCTAATTGCTGAACATGAGATTGATAAAGTGAAGTACTTGTCCTTATCTTTGAAAACTGCTATGGCTGCATGTACTGTTAATTCCAAAGCTTGTGTTTCTCAAACTGACCATGTATATTCATCTACGAAAATGACTACAAATACAGGATCAGTGAACTCATCCATTGTGAAGTCTCTTTTTGAGAATTTAAAGGCTAAAAAGTTGGCACAAATTGATAGTTTTGGAGGGTCTGCCCCTGCATCAACACTTGCTGCTCAAGGAATGACTTTACCATATGATTGCTCTATGTCAAATGGTATGAAGATTATGTGCAATACTCCTGCAACGGGTGCAATTTCTTAAGGTGATTGTCTCTCTTCATCAACTACTTTTGTTGCTCAAAATGGCGGAGGCAGTAACCTATGATACAGAGGTTTTGATGCTTCAGCAACTGTTCCAGTTTTCAATACGTCTAAGGCATCTAATAATTGTCATCCAACTTTTAATGCCAATGCAATGGTCAATAATGGTTCTCACTCTCCCACCACTGATTTTGTGCCTCAAATGCAGAGAAATAGACATATGATGTATCCTTCAACTATTCCTACTCAAGCTTATATCCCCGCATCATCAGGTTCTATGTTTATTCACCCTCAGATGAATGGTATCTCTCCAGCAAATCTGAGTTTCTTTCGCCATAAGAATCGATCTAGTATCATTGTGTGCCTTTTTTGTGGAAAACAAGGACACTATGCATACAGATGTTATCAAAGAAAATCTCAGTTCCAAAATATTGCATCAAGTTCATTCATTGAATGCCAAATTTGCAAGAAAGAGGGACATTCTGCTAGAAGTTGTTACTACAGACGACCTCAACCTCATGTTGCAACTCATTCCTTCTTTCAACCAGGTTTATATAACTCCTTGCCATATATCAGTACTTCCCAGTTTCTGCCTCTCATTCCTCCTGGTTAAAGTGACCACTAGCTTGGTCTGCTATCTTCATCAAAGGCTTTCACAGCATACGGAATTTTACATCAACTTTGAGGGGCCAACTAAGATCTGTTTAATGGTGAACTGTAGCACCCCTTCCTCGAAGAAGAGGAAAGAAGCTCTTGAAGCTCCACTGAAGATCAGATTTGTATCTAATTTGATGGACGTGCACAATGGTGAATACTACTGTATAATGTTGCCAATAGCTGTGACAGACCCAAGCATGATCATTCTTCAGACGACCGCTACGGATGTGCTGTCTGTTGTAATAACCCATTAGCAGAACAAAGAACCAATCGACCCTATGGGGTCTATCTTTCCTTCCACAGTCGAACTGCGAGGTCTACGAGCAATTTCCTTATAATGCCGACATTTCTGGTGATTCTGATGACCATAATTACGTTGCTAGGTCCACGAATATTTTATAGTCGCGTTTTCTGATACTCCACCTCTTCTCAAGACAGTTTTTGATGATTTTGTTTCCAAACATAGGAATCCAAACTTGGGGAAAACCTTGGACATGAATCCTTATTCTTTCACGACTAATGAAATATGATCAATGAGAATTAAATGAAGAACAAGAACACTTGCAGAACAATGAAACTAAATGAAGAACACTTGCAGAAATATGAAGAACAAGTGAAATGTATTTTCATCTGTGTATTCCAATTACAGACTTCATCTCTCAAATAGGAGATGATGGACAACTGTATTAACCGAAGCAAGCTATCTACCAACTAAACAACATCCTAATTTCCAGATCTACACAATTACAAATGTTGAAAAGACTAAACAAAAAGAAAGCTTGCTGCACAAGTTAACTGTGTGTGCAGCAGCAGCTAAAAAACCAGTTGAAGCAAATCGATCTTGTTACAGCAGCACATGAAGCTTGTTGATCTTGAACTTGATGCAGCTTCAAGGAAGCTGCTCTCAACACTCCCCCTCAAGCTGGATCAAGGGAGTTTCGTGATCCAAGCTTGAAAAGCAACTCCTCAAACTGCGCGGAAGCTAGAACTTTGGTGAACACATCTGCAAGTTGATTGCAGGATCTTGTATACACAGTTTTGATAACCTGTGATTGAACCTGGTTGTGAATGAAATGGCAGTCAACTTCAATGTGTTTTGTGCGCTCATGAAATACAGGATTGGCTGCGATGTGCATTGCAGCCTGGTTATCACAATGAAGAAGGATAGGACTGGAGTGATCAATCCCTAAGTCATTGAGCAATGCTTTTAACCATATGAGTTCACAAGCAATGGATGCCATGGCTCTATACTCAGCCTCAGCACTGCTTCGAGCCACTACTGATTGTTTCTTGCTTTTCCAAGAAACTAGATTTCCTCCAACAAAAGTACAATAGCCTGTAGTGGACTTCCTGTCCAATGTGTTCCCTGCCCAATCCGAGTCTGAATAGCCTTCCAATTTGAAGTGATTATGCTTATGCATGACAATGCCTCGACAAATTGTACCTTTAATGTAGCGCAGGATGCGTTTGACAATACTTAGGTGATAGGTGGTAGGGGAATGCATGAACTGACTCACTATGCTTACTGCATATGTAATATCTGGCCTTGTGATGGTGAGGTAGATGAGTTTTCCAACCAGATGCTGATACTCACTGATGTCTGTCAGGGTGGTATCTTGAGTGTCTAGCTTGAGTTTGCTGTGCAATGGTGTCTGAGCTGGCTTGCAATCTGTCATTCCTGCTTCATCTAGGAGATCGACAACATACTTGCGCTGGTTGAGAAACAGACTGCCTGCAACCATCTCAATCTCTATTCTCAAAAAATATCTTAATGGACCTAAATCTTTTATGGCAAATGATTTGTGGAGAGAATCCTTCAAAGCTTGGATTTCATGTATATTATCTCCTGTGATGATGAGATCATCTACATAAACCAGCACAACTAATTTTCCCATTTTACTGGTTCGAACAAACAGTGAGAAGTCTGAATGACTTCTTTTAAAACCTGAGGTGATTAGCACTGAACTTAACTTGGAATACCATGCACGAGGTGATTGCTTCAATCCATACAAAGCCTTGTGAAGCTTACACACCATTCCAGCCTCATTCTCCCTAGGATGTCCTGGTGGTAGCTTCATGTAGACATCTTCCTCTAAATCCCCATGCAGAAATGCATTCTTTACATCCATTTGGTAGAGTGTCCAGTCACAGTTTATGGCTACTGATAACAGGACTCTCACTGTATTCATCTTAGCTACTGGAGCAAAGGTTTCCTTGTAGTCAACACCAAACGTTTGTGTAAAGCCACGAGCCACTAACCTTGCCTTATGTCTTTCTAGAGTACCATCAGCATGATACTTTAGCTTGTAGATCCAGCGAGCTCCAACAAGTTTCTGTCCTTTGGGAAGAGGAACAATGCTCCATGTATGATTTTCATCTAGTGCCCTTAACTCCTCTTGCATTGCTTTCTGCCACTGTGGGGATTTATTTGCTTCTGCAAAACTTCTTGGTTCATGTTGTATAAGAAGCTTGCTGAGAAAGACACTGTGTGCAGGCTGAACATCACCAAATCCGAGTTTTAATGGATATAGAGTGGAATAGGTCACATACTCTTGAAGTCTTAATGGAGGTTTTCGAAGTCTTGGAGGATTTCTCCTAGAAGGAGAAGGAGACTGGTGGATAACCTCTTCTTCTTCTTCAAGAGTGTTATTTTCTTCATGTTGGTCAGCCCCTTCTTCATGAACAGTATGCTCTTCAGGTTCACTGTTGTCTCCATGTTCATCATTTTCTTCAGGTTCCCTTTCCATGTCAATTGGCTGTGAATGTATGAGTAAATCATTTTCAGTGAGAAGAGGTGATGGGAATAGCTCAGTCCATATCTCCCCCTGAAGTTTACTTTCTGAGGAAGGATAAAACAGCTCATTTTCATGAAAAATGACATCCCTTGAGATCACTATTTTTCCTGTTGCTGGACTATAACACTTATAGCCCTTCTGTGTTGATGAATATCCTATGAACAGACACTTTACTGCTCTTGGATCAAACTTGTCTCTATGTGAGGCTTGGACATGTACAAAGCAGGTACATCCAAAAATGCGAAGGTGAGAGAGATCTATCTTTCTTCCTTTGAGTACCTCAAGTGGGGATTTGAACTTTAACACACTGTTAGGTAACCTGTTGATTAAATAAGCAGCTGTTTGAATCCCTTGGGACCAAAAACGTTTTGGAACATTAGCTTGAAGCATCAAGGCTCTAGTTTTTTCCAACAGATCTCTATTTTTGCGCTCTGAAATGCCATTTTGTTGTGGAGTTCCCACACAACTAGTCTGGTGAATTATACCATGTTCACTCAGATATTTAGACATAATGTTGGATGTGTATTCAGTGCCATTATCTGTTCTTAAGGTACAGATTTTTGCAGAAAAATGATTCATTACCAGATTATGAAAATCTTGAAAACACTGAAAAACCTCACTTTTGGATTTTAACAGATAGACAAAGGTAGATCTGGTGAAATCATCAATGAAAGTGACATAAAAACGATAACCATCAAAGGATTCAATAGAGGCAGGGCCCCATACATCAGAATGAACAAGCTCAAATGGTTTGACTGTTCTTGAACATGAAAGAGGAAAAGAAAATCTAGTCTGTTTAGACATATGACAGATTTCACATTCATGTGTGGCATTACAGAAGTTTGGGAATAACTTGGACAGAACTGGAAATGAAGGATGAGCAAGGCGTTTATGCCACAACTGTTGTTGAACTGTGAGATTTGAGCTGACTAGGAGACTTTTTGAATGATGTGGGGATATTGAGATGTAGTACAGACCATTTAGGTAGAATCCCTCACCAATCTTCTTCTGAGTGGCTTGGTCCTGAAAAATGATATTGTGAGGAGAGAAAATAGCTAGACACTTTAGTAATCGAGTCACTTTTCCAACAGACAAGAGTTTGAAGGGAAATGAAGGAACAAACAAGGCCACAGAATCTATGCAGGTTGAGAAAAGATTTATTTTCCCTTTTCCAAACACAGGAACATTGTTACCATTGGCTGTAGAGACATGAGACAAGGTTTTGAGTTTTTCAAAATGAGAAAGTTCAGACATATCATTTGTTATGTGTTCTGAGGCTCCTGAATCCACAATCCAAACCTTATTATGCCTACTAACTTCTAGAGCAGTGGATAGAGCACATATAATACCTGGAATATTACTTGATGAGGTACTGCCTGATTCCTTTAAAAAACCTGCAAACTTCCCAAGCAGTGCAGTTGTATTTTCATTTTCCCTGCAGTCAGCCTTTTCCTGCTTGCTTTGAAGAAAGTTTTCAAATTCATTAATAAGAGTAATAGGGTTAGAGGTAAAATTTTCAACCTCTTCAGATAGGTTACTGCTCAGATTTGCCTTCGGATTGTATGAGTCAAAGCTTCTTTGTGCACTGTTTCTTTGAGCTCTCTGATTTTCATTGTGTTTCTGCTTTAATTCTGGAAACAGAATCCAGCATGTCTCCCTCAAGTGGCCTACACCATTTCTTCCAATGCTCTTACAATGTGTGCACTTTAGTTCTGGTCTTCTCCCTCTGTACACTTGATTGCTTGTTGCCTCTTTGTGTATAACAAAGGCTCTTGCATCTGTTCCATTTCTGGCTTCTACATTCATTACCCTTTTTCTTACTTCTTCTCTTTGCACAGTATTACACACAGTTGTGAATGAGGGCAGTTCTAGACTCATCAACAGGTGGCTTCTGAGATCCTCATACTCGGATCCTAGACTTGCAAGAAGTTGGAACACTTTATCCTCATCTGCCCTTTTCAGCAAGATGGCTGGATCAACAGTGTGTGGTCTGTACATCTCGAGTTCATTCCACTTTGATTTTAAATTTCCAAGATGTTGAACAAAGGAGAGATTACCTTGTTGAATTGCTGCAATGTCTTTCTTGAGTTGAAACACCCTTGCTGCATTGTTTAAGTTGCCATACATGTCCTTGACAGCTTCCCAAAGATGAAATGATGACTCTGAGTAGCTGAAGATCTCCTTCAGTTTTGGCTCCATAGAGTTGAGAAGCCATGACATGACAAGTTGGTCTTTACACAACCAACTCTCAAACTCTGGATCTTCAACATCTGGAATTTTCTTGTCTCGGATGAAACTTAATTTTGATTTACATCCTAGAGCTAATGTAATCGCTCTAGACCATGGTAGGTAGTTGAATTCATTTAGAAGAGCTGAAGTAAGACTTTGATTTGGATTTGCCTCTATGGATTCAGGCTTAGAGATTGCTGAATTGCTAGTAGTTGGTGTCATGATGAATAGATGAGTAATAAGGTAAGGAGTAGTGAGCAATAGCAGGTCCTATGAGGATCACTGCTCTGATACCATAATGAAATATGATCAATGAGAATTAAATGAAGAACAAGAACACTTGCAGAACAATGAAACTAAATGAAGAACACTTGCAGAAATATGAAGAACAAGTGAAATGTATTTTCATCTGTGTATTCCAATTACAGACTTCATCTCTCAAATAGGAGATGATGGACAACTGTATTAACCGAAGCAAGCTATCTACCAACTAAACAACATCTTAATTTCCAGATCTACACAATTACAAATGTTGAAAAGACTAAACAAAAAGAAAGCTTGCTGCACAAGTTAACTGTATGTGCAGCAGCAGCTAAAAAACCAGTTGAAGCAAATCGATCTTGTTACAGCAGCACATGAAGCTTGTTGATCTTGAACTTGATGCAGCTTCAAGGAAGCTGTTCTCAACAACGACCTTTTGTTAAATGAGGAGAATGAAGTCTTGCACTCATTCGATATTCTGTAGATAATTACGGAAATATTACTCGTATCTGAAAGGGGGTAGCGAGCACATGAGATGAGCTTTATTTGAAGTGGGATTCAATGAAGAACGGAGGGACAAACACAGAGTACAAGCCGGAAGATGCTGGCAAAAGTGATCCAGATGCGTTGAGAGTTTGGCCGTTTAAACGGAGAGATGCTAAAGGAAACTGTGTGCAGCAAACAAATTTAGGGAGGAACATCACCCACCACTTAAGTGAATGGAGACTTGTTGCAGGTTTCAAACCAGTAAGCAAGATAGAGGTGGGTCATTCTATTTCCATGGTAAGGGGTGAAGTCAACAATAAGCTTTTTGATTTCGTGCTCTTCAGCAAGTTCAATATTGGCTATGATCAAGTGCTTCTCGGTCCCAAACTCAAAATGTAAGAAGAAAAGTGTGCATGGCAGACAGCAATGCCCCTTGATTGACTCTGAGTTTTTGGTTGCCATGTTAATTGGTATGTACCAGGAGGATGGTTTTGTACTGGAGCAACTGCAAATACTAACGTTCCAGATTACACAATAAAAAATGCGACTGCTCTTACGCCAGGTCCATGAGCACTCTTAGGCCATGTCCAGGTGCTAAAAGACGAAAAACATTTCATCACCGGTTTATAGCATCTCTACTCTAACCTAGCCACATTTTGGTAAATCCCATTATGGCAAATGCCTTGTCCGGCGACACGCCTTCATGGCGGTGGCGTCGGACCATGCCTAGTCGGAGGAAAGGATTCACAATCGTGTTTTCGATGTCTGTACTGCAAGGGGGTTTTGTTGGAGAGGAGCAAAGCCGATCCGGGGGTTGAGCATTGTCACTGGAGTCCATTTAACCACGTTCAAAGGCCGGACAGTTGAAGGGGAGGTCGTCTGAAGGTACGATGGTGGTGCAAAGTTCTGGTTCGGGTATGCTTAGATCGGATCAGAGAGTTCCGATATGGTTTTAGTGTGCTCTAATCTGGGCCGGTGTCACCGAATGGAGAGGGGTGATCCGGTGGGGTTGTAGTATTTTCTCGCATGACGGTGATGATGGATGGAGAAAGGCGTTAGCACTTGTTGTGAGCGTTGGTTACGCGGACGTTGGTTGGACAACAAAGTTTGGACTCGCGAGATTTTTACCAAAAAAATGAAGTTTGGACTTGAGAGATGGCGGAGCCCTAAGGTATTGAGCACCCGTGTAGCATCAGATCCTAAAAATGGGAGTACTTCTAGTGATAATCTTTAAGTTGAGGACTATTTAAGGATTTTTCGGTTTATCCTGTTTTTCGATCATATATCCACATCTTAACCGTTCATTTTATAAATATTTATTAGTAGGTCGTTTTTCTAAATTTTCAACTGAATTGAAAATCGTTAAGGCATTCATAAGTGTGATTTACCAATTATGAACTTGAACGGTTCATGTTTGACAGATTTGGTTCGTCCATTGATTTGATCTACAACTAGTTCTTAACGATCACCAATTTGGCTGAAATTTTGTATGATTGATCTACTTATATAAATCTACAACTTTAACGGTAAGATGTCAAAATTTGATCAAAAAGTGGTCTAATAAACAATTAATTCAAAAGTCTTCAACTTAGATATCTTCATTAGAAGGGCTCTCTCCTAAAGATAGTAAGTCTTTTCCTTTTTATGAGGGAAAGTCTTTTTAAAGATTCTATATAAATTTATATATGAAGCCGAGATAGTTAATTTTCAGACTAGTCTAATAATAGTTAAAATGCTTATGCTTTATTCTTCTAAAGGTGGGAAAAAAGATAAAACAGATTATTAACAAAATTTTTAGTTTGAAACGGAACATGACTATAACACTAGTGGATTATGGCTCTTAGCCGACGGAACAATTTCGTCTACTAAGAGTATTTTCCGTCTCTTAAGCTCTTAGCCGACGGAACTTCCGTCGACTAAAATCCATCAGCTAAGACATTTCGGTGAAGATTCTAGCTGACAAAAAATTTTATTCCGTCGATTAAGAGACAACAAAGTCGACAGAAATTCCGTCTAATTAAGGTTTTTCCACTAGGATCTAAGCCGACAGAATATTTTTGTCTGTTAAGTTCCTAGGAGACAGACATATTTTAAAATAAAAACAAATTAATAATCATCTTAGCCGACGGAATATCAAATATTCTGTCGGCTAAGAATTATTTAGCCGACGGAATTCAAAATATTTTGTCGGCTAAGAATTACTTAGGAGACGGAAATTTCATCGGTTAGGATCCTAGCCGACGGAATTATTTTAAAATAAAAATAATAAAAACTTTTAACCGAAAGAATATTCTGTCGGTACACCTAAAAAATTAAAAAAGCGGAGATCGATCTCTCGAAATCTACCGCCGGCGATCGATTTCCGACAAGAAACGGACCATTCCGATTCCACACACCACCATAATCAAAACCACCACCACCACCACAACCACACACCATCACCAAAAACCACCACCACACACCACTAAAAACCACCACCACGCACCATCAACAAAAACCACAACCACACACCATTACCAAAAACCATCACCACACACCATTACCAAAAACAACCACCACACCACCACCACACACCATCACCAAAAAGCACAACCACACCACCACACGCCATCACCACCCACCACGACACACCACAACCACCATTTGGAGAAGAGAAAAGAGGAAAGGGAGAGGAGACACAAGAGATTTTGGAGAAGAAAAGAGAAGATTTAAAGAAAAAATTTTGAGTTTTTTTTTGAAAATTTTTCAGAAAAATAGCTCGAGAAGTCAAAATTTTGAAATTTTTAGATCTTAGTCGACGGAATGCAATAATTTAGTTGGCTAAGTGATAAATAATTTTTTGAAATTTTGGTCTACAATTTTGAGCGGGAAAATTGTTCTGAATTTTTTTGCCGTTAGCCGACAAAATTAAATAATTTCGTTGACTAAGTGATACCAAATAGGAGACGGAATTATTTATTTCCGTTGGCTAAGTTATAAAATATTTTTCTGAAATTTCAGTCTAAAATTTTCCGCAGGAAAATTATTCTGAATTTTATTGCTCTTAGCTAACTGAATTAAATAATTCTGTCAACTAAGTGATACTTAAGGAGACAAAATTATTTAATTCCGTCGGCTAAAGGGTAAATTTTTTTTTTGAACGTAGGCAACGTTATAATTCTGATAATCAAACTTGACAAACAAAAATCCGACCGTTTGATATGATCATTATAGTAAAACATGGATATGGTAAAAAATTTCAACTTGATCCAACAACGTTAAGGGCTCGATCCAGACGGTCAATCCCCTAAGTCAAACCCTTAAACGCACTGAAAATGATTATTTGACCGTCTACATTACATATTTTGGCCAGACCTTCAACTGAAAATAGTTTCAAATCGATGAGACTTAACCAGTGGTATACAAGTTTACAAAAAAATAACCCTCGAAGATAGGGCTGCCTATAGGAAGAAAAAATGGTAAATTACGTTGACCGCAACTAACGGCACTGAGACTTTACCTGAATTACATGATTTTTTATTCGTAGACATATTTCACCATTCCGGTCATATCTTATTTCATGAATTATTTGCGTTTGAAGGTTCTATGTAGAGTTTGTTTTTGAAACAAAATATTTACTTAAAACTTAGTAAACAAGTTATACAACATTAGTAGACATGTTGTGATTCTAATGATCAAACATCACAAACAAAAATCCAACCGTCTAATATGACCATCATGATAATATACATGTATGGTAAAAAATTCAACTTGATCCGACAACGTTAATTGCTCTATCCAGACGGTCAATCTCGTAAGTCAAACCCCTAAACGCACATAAACGATTATTTGACCGTCTAAATTACGTATTTTGGCCGGACCTTCAACTGAAAATAGTTTCAAATCGATGAGATGCAACCAGTGGTATAAAAATTTACCAAAAATAACCCCTGAAGATAGGGCTGCCTATAGAGAGACATGATGGTAAATTACGTTGACCGCAACTAGCTGCACCGAGAATTTACCGGAATTACGTGATTTTTCAACCATATATGTATTTCAATATTCCGGTCATATCTTATTTCATGACTTTTTTGCGTTTGAAGGTTCTATATGAAGTTTGTTTTTGAAACGGAACATTTACTTAAAACTTAGTAAACAAGTTATACAACATTAGTAGACATGTTGTGATACTGATGATCAAACATCACAAACAAAAATCCAACCATCATGATAATATACATGTATGGAAAAAAATTCAACTTGATCTGACAATGTTAACGGCTCGATCTAGACGGTCAATCTCGTAAGTCAAACACCTAAACGAACGGAAACGATCATTTGACCGTCTAAATTACGTATTTTGGCCGGACCTTCAACTGAAAATAGTTTCAAATAGATGAGATGCAACCAGTGGTATAAAAATTTATGAAAAAATAACCCCTGAAGATAGGGCTGCCCACAGAGAAAAAGAATGGTAAATTGTGTTGACCGCAACTAGCGGCACCGAGAATTTACCGGAATTATGCCATTTTTCAACCGTGGACGTCTTTCACTATTCCGGTAATATCTTATTTTATGACTTTTTTATGTTTGAAGGTTTTTTGTAGAGTTTGTTTTTAAAATGAAACATTTACTTAAAACTTAGTAAACAAATTATACAATATTAGTAGACATGTTGTGATTCTGATGATCAACCATCACAAACGAAAATCCAACCACCTGATATGACCATCATGATAATACGTGTATGGAAAAAAATTCAACTTGAGCTGACAACGTTAACGGCTCGATCGAGACGGTTAATCTAGTAAGTCAAACCCCTAAACACACGAAAATGATTATTTGACAATCTAAATTACGTATTTTGGTCGGACCTTCAACTGAAAATTGTTTCAAATCAATAAGACACAATCAGTGGTATAAAAATTTACGAAAAAAACCCCGAAGATAGGGCTATCAAAAGGAACGAATGAACTTTATAACAGTAGATGATTCAGGCAAAAAATGTGAATTCTTTGTTTAATCGTAATCATTGATCTCATCCTCACCTCATCTGGACCGTTAGTCCTTGAGTATAAAGCGTAAAAACCCTATTCTCCACTTCAGTTACCTTCTCATCCTCACCTCACCTCACCTCACCTCACCTCCTTCAGCCGTGAACGAGAGAGACGAGTCGAAACTCTAGCCTGCCGCAGCAGAGTTTCTGCCACCGTCCGGCAACATCTTGAGCTCCCACCACACTATTCACACCCTTTCTCCCGCACCTCGACATCTCGAGTTCCCTTTTCTAGCTTTGGTTCATGCGTTTGGGGTCCTCTAGCTTTTGAATCAAAAAGGGCAGCTCGTTGAACTTCGCTTGTCTGCCGCGCTTCTTTCATCTCCGGTCGCCTGCTACCTTTGGTAATCCTTCTCTTCCCTTTCTTTCTCAGTCGATTTTTTGTTAAGAATGGTTTATCCCATGTTATGTTTTGAGTAAGAATTTGGTTAAGAGTGGTTATTAATCATTGGTACCCATGTAAGTGGATGATAAGGGAAAGAAGATTAGAACTAGTTGAGAGAGGAACGAGTCTAAGCAGAAAGGAAATTGGGAGTTTTTGGAGAGAGCAGAATACTTTTTTCCAAATTTGGTCTAGTCAGGTAGATTCGATTTCCTCAAGTTTTTGATCAAATTTATTTTTGTGTTGTTAATTAGCATCTATTTACTTTGATTCTTGTTTCTTATATCTGGGTATTAATATGATTCCCTTGTTTGATTAGATTTGGTAATTCGAATTCTCTGACATGGTTGGACAGCTTAACTGAATACGAATATGATGTTATAGATTTGTTATTGAAGCTTAGGAACATGGTTATTGAGTTTTGGGTGTCCAAATCAAATCTTGGGTGTTTTGATTCAGGGGTTGGTTGTGTTTACAGATGTTTTAGTGTTCTGAAAATGTTCTCTATCTATTTTGGAGCTTTAGAACTTTAATCGTACTCCAAAAATCAAATTATAGCTTCCAAAATAAAGTTTTATGTTGCTGGAAATTTTCCAGAAATTTTGCAGAAAATCATATTTTCTTCCAAATTTGCTGCATCATATCTTTCAGCTCAGGCCTTTGTTTTGAAATCCAAAAGTACTTTTGGAAAGCTCATATATCTATATTTATGCATACAAAATTTCATAGGATTTGGATAACATTTGGTTTGTCAAATTGCTTGCCAAAAACATGTACATAATCAGCCAAAACTGCATTTTCTGGGTTTGCAGATTTTTGCTCCAACTTTGAGAGAGCATAACTTTCTATCCAGGGCTTTGTTTTCAAAACTTAAAACTATTTATTTAAAGCCTGAAACCCATCTTTAAAATAGGCTTGAGTTAAGAAATTTTAGTTAGAAGAATTAAATTCAGTTTACCCCATTGAAGTGTAGGGGCAACTTCATGTTAGTCCTTAAACTTTCAATTTCATCAAAATGCCCCTTAAGCTTTTCAAGTTTAATCAGTCGTACCCAATTTAACAAACTATATCCAAATTAGATGTTAAGTCTATTAATATGGCCCATTGAAAGGGCTAGAAGGGTCATTTTATTTCTAAGGAAAAAAAACACACACGACAATACTCTTTCTTCTTCGATTCTCCCTCATATAATCTTCTCAAATTGCTCTTAATGACATCTGAGCAATCTTCATCATCCTTTCCTTAATTTCAAATGTTATAATATTCATTCACCTCTTAAACATTACCTCTCTCGCCGGCCCCCACACTACCACAGCTATTAGATAAGAAAATCACACATGCAAGTTTGACGGTATCTATTAAATTGGACATGACTGATTGAATTTGGAAAGCTTGAGGGGTATTCTGATAAAATTGAAAGTTTAAGGACTAACATGAAGTTGCCTATAAACTTCATGGGGTTAAATTGAATTTAATTCTAGTTAGAATTAAGTGGGTGGAATTTGAAGCTAAAGTTAGCATCCTAAACACTGTTTTTAAAACAAAGCTTTGACAAAACACTTTGTTTTAAATTGGATTTGTTAACAGCTGTTTTCTATGTTTTTTCAGTAGATTTGTAAACAACTTTTGAGTGTTGTTTAGTATCTCTTAGAATCTAATAGGCTCATTTTGGATTCTGAAGTTAAAGATCAATTAGAAGACCTAAAGATTTTCTTGCAGGATTTGTACAATGGAAGTTCTGTGATGATTGTTAAAGCAAGCAAGAATTTTCCGGCCAAGGGCCAACTCCAATTCAAGAATAATTAACTACTCCTCCAAGTTATATTATTCTCGGATTAGTTCATGATTTGCTATGTGTTTTGAAAATTTTTCATTTCTTTTCCTTTAGTCTTTTAACGTATTGTTGATATAATGGTGCCTTTTGATATAATCAAATCAACAAATAGACTTTTGAGTTAGACAAAACTGAGTCTTATCACTTGTTCCAATGTCCTAGCAAATAGATACATACAATAGTTGTTTGAAAGGTGTCCATGTCGTCTGCAATCTTTTGGTTTCTCATTATATACTGCCACAGGCAATATTATGACCCATACAGAACTATGGTGAAAGTTAGCATAGTCACTGCTTATTTCGACATAGGGGAGTTTACACTTCAACCTTTTTATATTTTCTCTAATCTTACGAACTCCAAGAGTTTATTTGCTCGATAGTGGGAACTGATAGGCTAAATCCCTACAATGTAGACTTAGTATTTGAAAGAGGAGCATGAATATAAATTTTCTCTAATCTTACGAACTCCAAGAGTTTATTTGCTCGATAATGGGAACTGATAGGCTAAATCCCTACAATGTAGACTTAGTATTTGAAAGAGGAGCATGAATATAAACAAAATTTGGTTGGCAGATCAAGATATGGCTCTCTTTTTTTTCACTCAATCAATTGGTGATTATTTATTCACTTTAGTTTGTTTCTTGTCACAGAGTTTGTGGTTCATCTGCTCGACAAAGTTATTGCAAGGTACCACTCCATTTCACTAGCATTCAAAGTGGAGATTCTGCCGTGGGAAATTTTGCCTATCAATATTTCTGAGTTTTGACAAACTATCTTGTTACCAAAAATCTGTGCATTTCAGTTGAGATTTTGAAGTTAGTATCTTCGTGGAAGTTGTAGAACACATGTTAAACATCATTTAGGAGTTTGAATCTCTTGAAAATGATTTATGTAGATTAAGTTATGATTTTTTCAAGTTAAGGTTCTACATCAGCAGATTCTTGCAAGTCAGTTTTCCAAGCTTAGGCCAAGTTACCTTTTCTATTAAAACATGTACATTCCGGTTCGGAATTTGCAGTTTGTATCTGCACAATAGTTTTAGTAGACTTCTTAATGATCATTCCAAAATTGGAATCTCTGATAAATAAGATTTCTAGATTAAGATATGAATTTTCGAAGTAAAGGTATGCATCATCAAATTCTGCATTCTATTACTATATATGCTACTGTGTGTTTGTTTTTATTGTAATAGAAGTGTTCTTTCAAAACATGTTTAGGTTGATCATAAACCGAACATAGACATTCTCAATTTTTCAAGTTAATGGCCTCTTTCATTGATCAAACTAGAAACTAATCATTGTGTTATTGTTTAGTATAAGAATTGAGTGAGGAAGATAGGATGTTGTGGAATGACCAAGCTGCTGAATCCATGGAGGCTTACAAGATGGAATTAGACGAATACAACCAGTCTGGTGGATTTGAAATAGTTAATTTCACTTAGTTGGTTTTGTGCTTATCTCAAGGAAATATTTGGTAGAAACACTTAAATTACTGCTTGATATGTTTGGATTGATAGTTTTTCTGATGTAAGATTGGCATTTGATGACTCTAATTGAATGCAACAATTCTTTTAGTCCATTTAGTTTGTTTTTGCACAGCTTTTGTCCAAAAAAAATATGGCAAGCTAATGGTTAGGTTTTTTAATCTATAAATAAAACTTGGCGACGGCGCATGCAGGCGTCACTTATCATTGTCGAATTAGTGACGGTTCTGCAGTTGTTATGTGTCGTCACTAATGTGGTGGTGACGACTCTTTGTTGTAGCCTAAAGCAATGGCGACGACAAAAATGTTGTCGCCAAGCCGTCACTGTTGCTCTTTGGTGAAGACAAACTGACTTTTGGTGTCGGTATTTGTTCGGCGTGAAAATGGATTTTTTTGAACAACCAAACTTGAGGGCGTGTCAGTACCTATAGGTCAGGTAGAACATTGATCTTCGATGCTTGTATATAGGCCCTGGTCAAGTCTGCATATAAGTTCTATAGACCTAGTTGAAGAGTAACTAGGATTTTTCTTCTCTCCTTGCGAAGCGGACGTATCTTAGTCGGACCGAAGTGGTTGAGCAGAGCTATAATTCAGGATTACAAGCTGTTCGCCAAAGGGTTCCTTGACAAACCGTGGATATTTGCTAAGGTTATTCACCCTAACAATGGTTTTTGCGGGTCTTCGCCTACGGATATGGCTTTATGAAGCAGTGGTGGACTGTTCGCTCACGGATGAGGCTTGGTGAGTAGAAACGGGTTGTGCTCATGGATGAGGCTTTGGTGAGGTAGCAGCGAATAATGCCGACAGGTTGAGCTTTGGTGAGTAGCAGCGGGGAATGCCTACGGATAAGGCTTTGGTGGACAAAAAGACTCAAGAAATCTTTCTGGTAGAGGTGCTCCGGAGATGCTTGTTTTGCAGTGTGCAAAAGTTGTATTGAATCGTTGAGATGTGTTCTTGTTGATGTAACTTGACCCCTTTATATAGTGAACACTAGGGTTTGTTCTTGCTTGCGGATCAAGGTATATCAAATCTTCTTCGGATTTCTTAAGCAACTGTAAATCCTTGCCAAACATGACTTCAAATGGAAAGAGAATCTTTACAATTACTTAGACCGTAAGAATTGGTCCAATCGGCTCGAGAAGTCATCATTCGCCAAGAAATATTATTTTAGCCTAAACAGTATTTTGTCGTGGCTAACTGAATTAATTTTTGTAATGAGAAGAGCCAGAGGTAACCATGATCGAGTCCACCCATGTTTGTTTAACCCCTAGCCTAGGTGCCCATAATAAGAGCAGATCCGATCCTCTTTTTGGATTTCCAAATTAAAGAGTACGTGGCGAAACATATCCTGAAACATTGTAGGCATGAATAAAACCCTAGCTATATACTTCATAATGGACTAATTTGATGAGTTTAATCTGCTCTCACTCTCTCTCTTGACTAATTAAGCTAATAACAAGTTTGTGCCTCCCTTCATAGGTTCAAGTCGATGATACATAACACACTGCCGATCATGAGAACTTAGATATCTTTTGGTATGTCCGGTACCGGTGTTATATATTCCATTGTCACATTTTCATAACATTTATAATTTTAGACATGATCGAGTGATGTATACGTGAGTTGTATACGTCAAAGAGTTGGAGTAGCGAGTGATCGCAAAAATCGATCACAATACATCAATGCTAGGGATTGATTTCAAAGGCGCATGACTAATGTTTCTAAAGCAATTAATCGATCTGAATCATGTTCGAATGATTGATATGGTCCAAAATGAATTTTCGTAGATATTATCTCACAACTTGAAGCCAAGTTTGATTGCTTTTACATGTTATTTTCAATCCTTTAGTACTGCATGATTTTACCACTAAGCACTACGTGACTGGCTCATCATAAGATAGAGTTGCTTGCTCTCTTCTTTGGCTGATCTAGACAGTAGACCACGTACATTTTGAGTGTGAATCGAAAGCAACATACACCCTTAATCATCAATACGTTCATGATAAGTACCTTCCTTCACTATCGGGTCCGTTAGGGGCGATTATAGCTTTGGCAATCTTCATATTTAAATTATATCTGCTCAAGTGATCGAGCTATACATGTGTTTGTTGTTTTTTAAAAGATGCTAGCTATAGATAGGAAGAGGTCCTCCCAATGGAAAAACGTCGGCAACCCGGCCGGCCAGATTCTTTGTTTTTCATATTGGAGTCCTGCCCTACAAAACCACAAGCTTAGCCCTCCCAAAAGGTTCCTTGCATGATTCTTTGATTCTTGAATTCAAACATGTAATAGTACTTATGATTAAGGATAGACCTGTAAATGGATAAGATCGTATCTAGACCCGCTCCGGATTCGTGGCTTTTAAACGGGTTTGGATCGAAAATTTGACTCGTTGATCTCTTAACCAGTTTACTAAACGGATCGGATCAACGAAAATTTGAACTGTTGATCCGTTAAGGACCTGAATCCGTTAACCAGTTTACTAAACGGATCGGATCCGGATCTTGGTTGATCCGATCCGTTAAAGGCCCGGATCCTTTTAAAAATAATTAAATAATATTTTTATAAATATAATATAATTAATAAATATTAAATAATATGATAATTATCTAGATAATCTAAATATCTAAATTGTCTTTAAAATATGATTTGATGAAGTTGAAAGTTGTTAATACCTACGTATCTATGCTAAAAAAATATTAGAGGTCAAATATTTTAATTATATTAGTGTACCGTTAAGGTGTATTTTAGACATATAATTCAACTTTTGATGTAAACTATTATTTTCTTATAAAATTTCATTAATATTTTATGATAAAACTATGAAATTATTATTAAAAATTTGAAATATTTATTATTAAACGGATCATATTAACGGGTCAGGTATCTGTTAACCTGCCGGATCCGGATTTGGATCGAGCTATTAAAGATCTGGTGGATAACGGGTCGGATCTGAATCTGAATCTAAAGTTTTTATTACAGATCCGGATCTAGGTCGATCCGATCCAGATCCTATCCATTTGCACTTTTAATTGAGGATTTGTTTCTCCATCGATCTTGGCTTTTATATTCTGCAATGGCACCCTTTATTGACTCATAAACTTTTTAGCTAAGGGAGTTCGATTCTAAGACCAAGTGCTGAAATCGACCTATATACATGCTTGGTTCAATTTCACGATGCCACTTTGAGAGATACTATATCATTTCCTCAGATGAAAACCATAACGAAATGATCAATTGTCATACTTAAATTGTTACCAGCCAGCTAGAATGGCTGGAGTAGTCACTAATAGGGAAAAGATTGTCATAGAGTCGTCAGTATTTGACACTGGGTAAAAATTTCTACTCTATGCGATCGGCTATGCATGCATTATTGATCATGCATGTCTATGTAATTACAAGCTATCCAAGAAACAAGATGCATTCCTTCTTCCCCCCAAGCTAGTTGGGTACACCGGAGCTGTCACTTGAAGCTCTACCAGATCTAGAAGCTGCACTGCCAGTGCCTGCAAGGGAAGATCACCGTTCCGTACGTTCCATCAGCTTCGAACTTGAAAATGAGTAGTGCGGTTTAGCAAATAATGTATCTATTGTCTTTTCTTTGAAAGTGGAAATCTAGGGATCACAATGACTAGGATAATGATTTTGTTTGGATCATGAAGGCGGAAACCCAGCAGATATCCTATATACTTATATATCAGGCTTTTTGGTTAAGCATGCCCTATTTTATTCTTACGGTGCAGATTTCTATTTTTGACTCTCTTTTTGATCGGATTTTCACATCTCTATCATCTAATATTTAGATACTAATATATAAATCATTTTTGCCAAATTTTGATTAACAAATAGACGAACGAAATTCTGTCGAACTTGAACCGTGCATGTTTATAACAGAAAAACACATCTCATTTTACTCATTTTAATCTCATTTTACCCTCACCCCTTAGACATGTTTAGAGAGAGAGAAAATAGAAAAGAGAGAAGATTTGGCTGGAACCTCATCGAGTCACATCGTTGGTCGCTGGAATCTCGTCAAAATTTTGTTAAATGTCACCAAACCTTACCGGAACCATAGGAACTTTGTTAGAAGTTTTATTGAGGGAAGTAATGTTGAGAAAAAAATGTGTACTGGGGGTAGTAAACTTCTTCTTATGGTCAATAAATTTTTCATCCGAGGACAAGATAAATAAACCACACCAGAACATTGCCAAAATAAATTTATAGGTGGTAAATAAATTTTTATTAGAGGCAATAAATGTTGTGAAATATTTACTAGCCCGGTCTAATAAATTTCTTATTATAGAACAATAAAGATAAAATCTTACCAAAACAACCACACATCATAAATAAAAGGTAATAAACAATTTCTAGAAAGTACTAGACATATTATTGAATGTAATATATTTTGTGAAATATTTTACAACCCCTAATAAATTTCATTTTAAACAACAATAAAGATAAAATCTTGTTATAGGTAATAAATAGAAGGCGACAAATAATTTTATAGAAAGTACTATCATAATATTAGAGTTAATAAAGTTTGTGAAAAAAACTTTTACTAAGGTCAATAAAAAATTTATTACCACTTGAAACATTAATCTTGAAATGAAAGAAAGATGAAAGAGATAGAATTATATTGACCCTTAGTAATAAATTTATTACCCAAATAAAATTACCTCAATAAAACACCAATTTAAACCAAATTGATTGCTCCGTCTCCAATCAATGGAAAACCAACAAAGTGAAATAGAGACGACAAATTAAATGAAGGAAGCCACACTCATGACCTGTTTACTAACTTGGAATGAAACTTATCATAAATCGGTATTAACAAGTATTTGTATCAACAAGCATCGGTATCAGAATATTTCATATCATTTTACTGTTTACTTACCATAAACAATCACAACAATAATGAAAGTAATTAAGATTGATGTTGTTTACTTACCACATAGAATCATTATCAAAACTAATTTGATTACTAAAATACCCCTGCAATAAATAAATTTAAAATTCCCTTAAAATACAATATATATATATATACATATATACACACACACATATACACATACACATACATATTTATGGTTGAGTAATTTAGAAATATTATAGCTACAATAAAATTTAGAAATATTATAAATATAATAAAATTTAAAAATATCCCCAATTTAAAATATTATAATATATTTTGTGGGTTAGGTAATTTAGAAATATTATTAATTATGTGAGGATATTTTAGAGAGAGAAAGTTGATTCCATTACCTTGATTTTGATACCCATCTTCTCTCTTTGGGTATAGAATAAGGGGTTTCATCAGGAATCGATTCCTGATAAGCAAGTTAGACCAACAACCATTCTAATACCTTGACATGTTAGTAAACACATAATTTCATCCATTTCAAAATCAATTACACCATTTTCAATTGCATTATAGGTTAGTAAACATGCCCTCATAGTGACCAAAATGATTCACCTCCGTAAATGAACCATGGTGAATCCCGTTATCATCTGCAACCCCACCCTCAGTTGTTTCAAACCCCTTCCTCTCCTTTTCCTCAAATCCTCCCAATCCTCCCCCTACACTGAAGCCCAACCTCACAACTATGGCTGTTTAAAGAATGTTGAGTCACGACAACGTCGATTGGTGAGCATCGATGACATTGGGAGAATGACGACGGAGGTTTGGATCTGATGTCAAGAGAGAAGAGAGAGATATAAGATAGTGAGAGGAGAGAGAGATTATATATGTTATTAATTAGGTTAAGGTTATTTTCGTCTTTTACACAAGATTAATTAGAATGGACTTTTGACTTTTCTTTTTATTGGATTGAGATCTGACTCTTTATTTTTGTGCAAATGAGCATTTTTCCCATATATATATACAAGTCGTTTCAGGTGCAGACGTCTGGACCGATTTTCCGTCTAGATTTTTGTCATTTCTCCACCACTCTAGCGTCGACGACGCAGTTTTTTTTCCCTGGATTGATCTCAGACCTCCCCCGACGGTGTTCGAATCAAGAAGAAGGCTGGAGAGATCATGATTGGAGGTCTATGTAACAATCTCACTCGGAACTTCACGACTGATCATGGTGGACCTCCGATCGCGATCTCTCCAGCCTTCTTCTTCTTCATTCTAACACCGTCGGAAGAAGTCTGAGATCACACTGGGGAGAAGAAACGACGTCTCCATGTGAAACGGTTGTATATCCAAATTTACTTACATAGACCTCCAAATTTGCTTAATAATCTCCAAATTTGCTTACATAGAGCTCTAAATTTGCTTAAGAAACAGGAGATGTCTTAATGATCTCTAAATTTGCTGAAATTTTGTACAGATGATCTAATCACATATATCTACATTGTGAACGGTTAAGATAAGAAATTATGATCAAAAGTGGATCAAAATTGCAAAAGTCCGCATTTTTTGAAAAATGTGGACCTCCGCACCTGAACCTTCCTGTCATATATATATGTATATATATCGAGTTTGATCTTAAAGGCTGATAGACCATTGGATTTAATTATGTGAAATAACTGATTTAAGTGTTTCCAATGTTGATCAATTGATTGCGAGAAGATAAGAACATCATCAATGTAGACAATGGAAAAGTGACTATATGGATTGAAAATGTCATTCATAATGTTCTGGAATTCACTAGGGGCGTTTTTAAACCCAATGGGCATTACGTTCTATTCATAATGGCCGAAAGGGGTAACGAATGTTGTTTTCTATTTATCTTTTTCATAAATTTGTATTTTCCAAAATTCAGATTTTAAATCAAATTTAGAGAAGATGACAGTTATAATTAATAAATAATCGAGGTGTGCCTCTTTCTAGTTCAGCGTACTTTTGAACATAGAAAGCAGAACATGACTAAGGGGATTTATTGTATCTAATTATTCCTTTGGCAAGTAATCTTGGATTTCTGTTTTACAGAATTCCATGACAGTATGACTCATTTGTATCGGGTGTGCTTTCGTAGGAATGTTTTTCTCATTAAATTCTTTAATATAGGAGAGATTAACTATATGTCTTTTCCTATTTCAGAAGGCCGTTGTGATATCTGAGAATAATTCCTTTATAATTTTGTCTTCAAAGTTTGTAATCTTATGTTAAAGTGAAGGATTTTAGATTTGTTCATCTATACGTTTAAAGCCGATTGCTTCTTTAAGAAAACTAATTTGTTTTTGTTTGGATTGAATTAAGTTGATTGTTTTTGAAATTGAATTTTCTTGAAATGCCGTTAGAGTGTGAATTTCATGATTTGAAAGAAAGGTAAATTTAACTAGCTCACCAAAAGGGTAAGTAATATTGTCATCATATTCTGTGATAAAGGGATAGAGAAGGGTTATAAAAGGGAGACCCAGAATTACTTTATCAGTTAAAAGTTTTTACTAATACAAATGAAGTTTTAAAACAGACATTATTTTGGCATATATGTGCTTTGAAAATTTCATAGTTAATATCTATTTTAGTGTCATTAGCAGATCTAAGTGACTCTGTTGTTTTGTTAAAATATTTGGAAGGAATCAAACCTTCTTGGATGCAATTTAGATCTGCACCAGAATTAATGAGTACAGTGATGACTAGTTGGAAATCTTCAATTTGTATTTGGATTGTAGCATACCATGAGAAAGGGAACTGAATTGTTTAGAAAAGAAACAATCATAAGAGCTTCTGATTGTTTAGAGAGAACTGAATTGAAGGAAGCCAGAGGAAAAGAAGTCTGCCTGCAAATGAAGGAGGAATGCTCCTTATAAACTACTGGTATGAATTGTTACCTCCGGGAATTACGCTGCTTTGCTTTATTGACTGTCGGGGAATATGCTTTTACTGTTTTCTTTTATCAGGAATGGACAAAACATGAAGCAGCACAATTAGTTGTGTTTTGTCATATGAGTGAACAGTAAAAAATGATTTTTACTTGTCATGATAACTGGATTCATAACTCATAATGATCTTGATTGTCTTGATAATAATGAACTTGTCTTTGTGGGGAATTTACTAAATTTCTTGAACCATCAGAATGATCTTGTTGGCTATGGACCGAAGAAGAAGAGTATTCAAAATCTTCTTCATGAGATGGGCTCTATCTTTTGATAAGTGTGCCGCTTGGGCCATTAACTGATTTGTTAATTGTCTAATTTCTGCTGATGTTAATGGTTTGGACTTTGACGAGAATGATGATGACTTGGTCTTGGATAATGACTTGGGCTTGCATTTTGATGATTCTGATGATGATGATGATAACTTAGGCTTAGATAACTTGGTCCTGGATTGGGATGATTCTGCAACTGCTTTTCCTCTTAATTTTGAGGACTATGGAAGAGTAATTTGTGCTGATGGAGTAGTGGCCGGAGGTGGAACTAAAATAACTGGAGGAATGACTGATGTTGGTGTGACTTGGACCAGAAATTCAGAATTAAAGACATCAATGATGCTATCAAATTTGAATTTATCCCACCACTTGACGAGATACTTCCGGCTGACTATATAGTCTTGCAATTCCAAATGCCATTTGAAAATCCAAAGAACTTTGTATTTGGAGATGAAATGTAGAGTGACTGGAAAACGTTTCTCATAGTCAGAGAAATTTCTTGACGTAGAAAAACAGGTGACTAAATCTTGAAGAGCTTGGGAAAGAATGTCGATCGGACATCCAAAGGTACTCCACCAATCTTCAAACCACATTGGGAATTTGCCATTGAATTTGTGGTCAAAATTGAGAAACCAAGAATGACTAAAATCATCATTTTGATGCATGAAAATTTTAAACCATGTATCTTCATAATCATAATAATTAAAGATTAATTCTCCTTTATGGAAAGCGTAGGAGGATCTTTCCATTCAGATAAATGAATCATTTTATTATATATAAGGAATGGTAAAGTAGCTTGGATGAATCTTTAGTATTGTAAATCTCTTTGATTGTGATTGATCATGTTGCGAAAAGAATTTCTCTGAAATATTTGAGATAATGACTAGGGTGACGCGGAATAAGGAAGTAGCCTGATGGGCAGTAATATTTGACTAGAGAGATTGGATTTTTTAAGTTACTCATGTGTGACTCAACACAAAAAATGTCTTGACTAGTACGTAAAACGTATGGCGATGTTTGACGAAAATTGGGTCTAAAAGAATTAGGGGTATTGACTTTGATTTTGAGTATCTTTGATTTTAAAATTACATTCATTAAAGGCAGTGACAATCACATACCGGATTTTCTAACCAGTGAATTTCTCTAGGGTTCTCAACACATTCCCAAAAATGCAGCTCAAAACGTCCATGACAAAGTAATCCCAACGCTCACCTGAGCCAAAAGTCAATCATCAAGCAGTCAAAACAGAGTCACCTAATTCTTCTAGTATAGTCTCATATCCAAGTTATCTTACAATCCCAATCAATTCCAGACCCTTACCCAACTATGTTGGTACCACCATTGATCCAAATAAACCCAATTATTAGTCAGCTTTAGTTAATCCCCATGATCCTTTCAAAGTCAATACCCCCAGTTTTTCTAGGCCTAATTTTCGTCAAACATCGCAATACGTTTACGCACTAGTCAAGACATTTTTGTGTTGAGTCACACATGAGTCACTTAAAAAATCTAATCTCCCTAGTCAAATATTACTGCCCATCAGACTACTTCTTTATTCCACATTACCCCATTCATTCTCTCATTTTTTTCAGAGATATTCTTTTCACAACAGGATCAATCACAATCAAAGGGATTTACGATCACAAAGATTTATCCAAAATACTTTACCATTCCTTAAATATAGTAAAAATTATTCATTTATCTGAATGGAAAGACCCCCCTTCAATTTCCATAAAGAAGGATAATTAACCTTTAATTATTATGATTATGAAGATGCATGATTAAAAAATTTCATGTATCAAAATGATGATTTTAGTAATTCTTGGTTTCTCAATTTTGACCACAAATTCAATGGCAAATTCCCAATATAGTTTGAAGATTGGTGGAGCACCTTTGGATGTCCGATCGGCATTCTTGCCCAAGCTCTCTAAGATTTAGTCACATGTTTTTCTACGTCAAGAAATTTCTCTGACTATTAGAAACGTTTTACAATCACTCTACATTTCATCGCCAAATATAAAGTTTCTTGGATTTTCAAATGACATTTGGAATTACAAGACTATATAGTCAGCCGGAAGTATCTCATCAAGTGATGAGATATATTCAAATTTGCTCGCATCATTAATGCCTTTAATTCTGAATTTCTGGTCCAACACACCAACATCAGTCATTCCTTTAGTTATTTCAATTGCACCTCTGGCCACTACTTCATCAGCACAAATTACTCATCCACAGTCCTCAAAATCAAGAGGGAAAGCAGTTGTAGAATCATTCAAATCTAGGACCAAGTTATCTAAGCCCAAGTCATTATCATCAGAATCATCAAAATCCAAGCCCAAGTCATCATCTAAGACCAAGTCAAAGCCCAAGTCATCATCCTCGTCAAAGTCCAAACCATTAACATCAGCAGAAATTAGACAATTGACAAATCAATTAATGGCCCAGGCGGCAGGCCTATCAGAAGATGGAGGCTCATCTCATGAAGAAGATTCTGAATACTCTTCTTCTTCAGTCCATAGCCAACAAGATCACTCTGATGGTTCAAGAAATTTAGTTAATTCTCCACAAAGACCAGTTCATTATTATCAAGACAGTCAAGATCCTTATGAGTTGTAAATCCAGTTATCATGAATAGTAAAATTACTTTTTACTGTTCACTCATATGAAAAAACACAGCTAATCGTGCTGCTTCCTGTTCTGTCCATTTCTGAGAAAAAAAACAGTAGAAGTATATTTCCCGACAGTCAATAAAGTAAAGCAGCGTAATTCACTAAAATAACAGTCCATACCAGCAGTTTATAAGGAGCATTCCTCCTTCATTTGCAGACAGACTTCTTTTCCCTTGGCTTTCTCCAATTTAGTTCTCTCTAAACAATCATAAGCTCTCATGTGTTAACACCCTTCTGATTTAGTCAATAGTTCCCACTTCCTTTGTTGTAAACATTACCCTCAAAACCCTGCATGCATGTTTTGGTTTTGAATTAGTAAGTTAAATTTCAATTTGTATTTCAATTTCTTTAATGATTAATATCAATTATTATCAACTTCTGCTGGGTTTCTGGTATATATATAGCCTCCTTCCAATAAGAGGTCCATTTCCTTGATATATATGATGGATCAAGAATTATATATATATATAGCCCCCTTTCCAATAAGGGATCCATTTTCTTGACATATATGATGAATCAAGAATTACACCAACTTTTTGATCACCAATTCACATCTCCACCGTCAAATATATAGATTTATATATGTAAATTATCTATATATATAGCCCCCTTCCAATAATAGATTTATTTTCTTGACATATATGATGGATCAAGGATTACACCAACTTTTTGATCACCAATTCACATCTCCACCGTCCAATATATATATATATATATATATATATATATTTATATATGTAGATCATCTATATATATATATATATCCCCCTTCCAATAAGAGATCCATTTTCTTGACATATATGATGGATCAAGGATTACACCAACATTTTGATCACCAATTCATATCTCCACCGTCCAATATATAGATTTATATATGTAGATCATCTCTGCAAAATTTCATCCAATTTAGTGATCGATAAGGTGCACAAAACTGCAAATTAAAATTATAAGCATGAACGATTCATAATTAGCAGATTTGATACTTCAATTGATTTCAGTTAGTTCAAAGTCTAAACCATCATCAAATTAGATGAAATTTTACAAAAATGATCTACATATATGAAATTTAATTAAGTGTTGAACAGTGGCGATGTTGATATGTGATCAAAAAGTTGGTCTAATGTTTGATCTCTCATATATGTCAAAAAATGGATTCACTATATATATTGTTGCCCGGGAGCGTTAACTTTCTAATATCACATCCACAAATTGTTTTTGCTGTATTGTGAACACAATCAGCAGTGAATTAAAATAGTTGTGTGTTTGGTAAATGTTACTTTTAAAACTGTTATCAAGACATAAAATATTATTTTTAGTGTTTTATTGACAACAGCTTCAAAAAACAACTTTAGACTGCTTATAAAATCTACTTCTACATACCTATAATTTAAAAGAAAGAAAAAACTTTTGTTCAATTTACCAAACGCATTAAAATTTAGTTAAAAGCTATATTTTAAAAAAAAAATAAACTGTACCAACCTAAGCCTAAGAAACCTAATTATAATATGATATATACAGAGTGGAGAATCTGACTTAATTAAACTAGCTAGCTGAGGTTTTATACCTTTTTCTTTAATTATATCGTTCTTAAAACACACACAACGCAAGCACTACCAGGTAATATTGCTATAATAATTAAGAAGCTAGGTGAAAATAATATCACTTGCAAGACCGCTCAGGTGTGGGATAGCTATAAAAGACGAAACAGCGACAGCCGTCTGATTTTTAATGAATTGATCATATCCGTTTAAGTCCGTTTTATCCTATCTGTTTGATCAATTTATTAAAAATCAGACGACTGTCGCAATTTCGTTCCGTTTTTACCACACAACTATCCCGTGTTTGAGCAAACTCCATATCAGTTGTGTAATTTACAAGCTAGTTAAACTAACAAACTTTATGGGTCGGTGGAGGCAATGGAAGTCTTATACCAAAGTACAGTACGTCAAAGAAGCTAATTAAAGTGAAAAAAACCAATGTGAGAAATTAAAGTTTAGGCTGTGCTTGTTTAAACGTTTTGGTGCTCTTACTTTTTGTTTTGTCCCCTTTACTTTTTAGTGTTAATTAAGTATAATAATGGCAAAGAAGGTAAAATTTGCCATTGGATCGACTCTTTTTCTTTCGTAACTTCCTTTTTTGTGTAAGATGTGTTTTGTATCTTTATAAATGTTTAAATCAAAAAGATGAATGAGGAGTGAGGATTGTAAAATAGGTTATGCAATATTTGAAGAAATAATGTTTGAATCTCTTATATTCTCAAAAAAAATTAAAAAAGTTTGGAACCTCTAATTATCTAGCTTTATGGAAACAGTAATCCTGATACAAGTCGTGATAAAATTGCTCTTGGCTTTGCCAAAGAATGACATCACTGATCGATATGGGAGCCGCAACTCCGATCCGTTCTTTTGCTTAAAGGCAGCATGTCAATTGCAATCGAAAATGACTTCCATTCAACAAAAAAGAAAGCAATACAAGAATATCCATAGAAAAGGAGTTGAGCGAAGCAAAGACGTACTATAATTTTCTGATGATTTGTATGTTATACATATCTGCGCGCATAGTACTCAAGGCATCAAACAATCATGCCAGGCAATCAAAACCCTAGAAATTATTTGAGGATCTGGAATTTCAAATTAATCATCAAATGATGGATGGTGCTTGCTTTTGCTAGACTTGAATTTAGGCAAGTATGAATGAATGAAGTTTCTGGAAAAACCATACATCGATGGATCAAGGATGTGAGGGATCAGGGAAATTAAAGGTAGCGGAGCTAGTTCTACTTAATAGGGACACTACTGCTTTCATTTCACTCCATCTCTTTTCGTGGTCCCTTAATTGATGTAAAGCTGTTTTACTAATCATGCAACGCAAGTGTTAATTAAGAACTTCATGTTAGGGGTAATATATTACCCACTTCCACTAGCCTTAATTTTAAAAATTGTATTTCTATAAATAAAATAAGATTTTAAAAGTTAAACAAGAAAAAAAAATAATATCTTTAATAAATTAACTAAACTACAATAAATCATTACAAGAATAATAAAAAAACATTATATATGCAATAAAGAGTTTGACTGTTGACTGGTCTCCTGCAATCGTTGATCGGTCTCCGACGAATGTTAACCGTCTACGGGGTTATACTGCCTCCAATAGGAGGTCATACAAGGGGCAGTATGAGGTCTATTGAGAGGTCAAACATGGGACAACTAGGGGTCCATATGAGAGTATATATTGGGAACAGTAGGGACGTCTACTAGGGGTAGTAGAGGGTTATACTGCCCTTGTAGGAGGTTATACAAGGGGCAATAAGAGATCTATGAGGAGGTCAATCGGAGGACAACTAGGGGTCCGTAGAAATGTATATATTAGGGTCAAAGGGGCATTTACTAAGGGTAGTAAGGGGTCATAATACCCTTAGTAGAAGATCGTACTGGGAAAAGTATGAGGTCTCTCGAGAGATCAACCAAGAACAACTAGGATCAGTAAGTGTGTATATATTAAAGGAATTAAGGACATCTAAAGGGCAGTAGGAAGTTTAGGGTTTTACTGCCCGAATAGGAGACCAGGGGAAGTAGGAGGTCAATAGAGCCACATGTCTCTTATTCCATTCAATCTTAATATTAAATACTTTTGCCACAAATATCAATAGCTTCAATTCTTCTAATTATTGTTAAGAGCATCTGTAGCGGAGGCAGATTTGGGCACGAGCAGAGGAGGCGGAGGGTGGGCCAGCCGGAAAATAGCAGGAGCAAGGGAGAATCGAGCGTGCAGCGGAGGAGGTGGAGGCCGGCGACCGCTCGTTGACCAGCTCGGCGAGTAGCTGCTCGAGCAATCTCTGCTCGTTCTTCAGCACGAGCAGTCCCGATGGAGCCCACACACGTGGGTGACCGGCCGGCGTTTGCGAAAAGAGAGATAGACAGAGGGACCGAGAGGGAAAGCCAGCCGTCGCCGCCATGTTAGGCCACGCCTGGCCATCGCGCCACCACCGCCAGACTCCTCTCACTCTCCTCTCTCTACCCATCCCAACAATTACCACATACACTCACTCTCCTCTCCAATTCGAAAGTCAACCTCTAGCCCCAAATCGATCTCCTTGCCGATTCTCCCTCTTCTCTAGCGAGTTCAAGCTTCCTTGAGGTAATGACGAAGAAGATGAAGATGAAGAGGAAGGGGCAGGAGAATCTGAACCAGATGTAGACACAGAGCAAGAAGAAAACGAAGAAGAAGCTCCTCCTTCTGATGAACAACCACCCTCCACTCAAATCAATGATTCTGTTCCTGCTCCCACATTCGATCCCAGCCGGAGTAACTCTCTCTCTTTGTCCTTTTTAATTGATTATATGATCATGATTGTGTTTTCGTTTCTGGGTTTGTTGAAAGATGTGAAATTTTGATCAATTCTGCTTTGGATCAATTCAAATGTTTATGTGATGCAGTTAGAGAAGTCTGAACCCAAACCCCTGATATAAACATTTGAAGTGAAGGCTTCACATGATATAAACATAGGCAGAGGTCTAGTGTTCCTGCTTCGGATCAATTCTGAAGGTGAGAGTAGAATTATGGTGTTGATGTTGTTATTGTTGTGTCTGGTTGTTAATTTAATGTTGTTTGATCTGACATGTCGAGAACTTGGAGTTTGGAGAAAGCGAGGAGACTATGGCCGTTTTTCTGAAAAGTCATCGAAATTTGACGTCATACCGTTGACTTTATACCTCGTAATTGGGGATTTTCCGGCAAGTCGATGAATAGTAATAGGAGGTGCTATTTTTTCCCACCGCTGCACGAAAAAACTGCACTGCACCTCTATTGCTTAAATAGTAATAGCACTTGCTCAAATAGTGCTTGCTCCTCCTCAAAATAGGAGGAGCAAGCCAAAAAATGGGTGCATATGCTCTAAGAGTCGTGAGTTACTCGTTCTCATTTCACATTGAACCATTAGATTCATCCGTCTTGGTACCAACATCGTGCCAAACCCATCCCGACGATTACAATTCAATCAAAATCAGTACAAGTAATTAAATGCAATTATGAACATAGTGAGTGACAATTAGGTTTAGCTACTGTGCACAAACAACAATCCAAACAATTTTCATTTTCAATTTTCTCAGGAATCAAATGGAATAGAGACAGAGAGTACGCTAATCAGAGCATGATCGAGCTCGACAACGGTTACAGAGTCACTGCCATGATTTTCTACCTCCTTGCGCTCACCTATGTCATCAACAAGCCAGTCCTCGGCACAAACCTGAAACACTCGAATCTCCAATGGAGTAAGAAGAACAAGAACCCGCCTAGGAGCGCGAGTTAGTTAATCGGGAAGAAGAGCCTGCATTGTGAGTCGAATCTTGGAGCCTCCACGATCTCGTCATCCTCGTTGAGACCCAAAACTAGATCCAATAGCAGAGCCCAATGCAGAAGTCGACGACGGCGGTAGGCTAGCAAAATTGTCGGGATCAGATCTGAGAGAGAGAGAGAGATGATGTAGATAAGAAATTGGGAGACGAGAGAGGTGAAGAGAGGTGAAGAGAAATTTTAGGCAATCAATTTATGGAATAAGTCAATAATTTTGTTAGTGTGATTATATCTCTAAGAGTTATTAGGGTTAACGAGAATTTATAATTCTTATTTTGTTAGTAGAAAAAAAATCTCTAAACTTAGGACAGAATGAAAATTTTCCTTCATATTAAAGATCGAGTGATGTTCCTTTTCAATAACTAGGTACGAATAAATCTACAAGGATTATTCATGGGCTAATGACTATTTGCATAAAAAAATTTATGAGAGAATTTCATACTAGTGTATGACCAAATTTAAAAACATAAAAAACTCATTTGCATTAATTTTTATACAATTTAGGACATGAATCCAAACTCAAAATTAATAACATCAGGTCTGAAACAAATGTTACAAATTAAATGACCACAATACCTTTTCATCCCCAATTTTCTCTTCACCTCTCAGTCCTTTTCTTTTTTCAAGACATTAAAATAATATTTTTCAAAACATTTTTACCCTTAACGCTTATACATACATAGAGAAATAAAATAGTAGAGAGAGAAGACTTTGTCTGACTCCGATCACTGGTCGCGGACTCTAATCACCTGTCACAGGACTCCGATCATCGGTAATTTAGTTATTGATCCACAATAATTAACTCAGTTCCTAACCCCCAATAAACCATCTGTACCTCAATTATTAACACCCAATAACTCAGGATTTCTCCGGTTGCCAGATTCCGGTCACCGGTAGCTATGTTATTGATCCCTAGCAACTCAGTTATTGACCCCCAATAACCACCGGTATCTCGATTACTAACACCTAATAACTCAAGATTTCTCTGATTCCCAGATTCTGGTCACCATTAACACGATTACTGACCCCAGTAACTCAGTTCTTGACCCCAATAACCATCAGTAACTCGATTATTAAGTCAAATAACTCAATTTTCCACACAATTAATCAACTTAATTCAGCTTATTACATCAGAAAAAGAAGAAGAAATAAAAGAAAGTGACCCAATTAGGTTACTGGTTCCAATAATTGGTTACCGATCAATACTTACCAAACAAACACTCATCCATTATTTACAAATACCAAATACAAAATAAAGCCACAACAACATTCAATCAGGTCCTAATTAAACTGAAAATTGAAAGCAACATAGCCAATGACATTATTGGCCCTAGTGAAAACAAGATTGTTGGCACCCTGTCAAGATTTCGTTACGGTCAGCAGTCGCCTCCGTCAAGACCCTAGCTAACCAGTCGATACCTTAACCAGAACCATCGTTAACACACCTTAAAAAAATAACCCGATCCACACCTTTTCAACATAGTTTTATACTTGAGGTGAGGAAATATAGAAGCAAAAGGTATTGTTGGAACTGAAATGACTTAGAAGGCGGGGGCCGAGCATAGTCAAACCACGACTGAGCTTTCGCGGCGGAGGAGGCGCTCCTATTGTCGAAGCCGGAGGCGTGGGGGAATCGAGAAGAGGAAGACGAAGAAGATGAAGACGTTGAGCGTGAGACTCGAATCCCAAACGGAGCTCTCAATCACCACTGCTATTTGATTATGATTTCTAGAATCAAAATCCTAGCTTTCAGAATCTCAGTGATTAGGAGCTCAACTTGGAGATCAAAATCTCAGTTTGGAGATCGGATCTTCTCCTTAAGTATCATACGCCAGAGGTTGAAGATAAGAGAAATCTAACCAATTCTGGCAAAAGGAGAAACAACGGTGAAAAAGAGAGGAGGTGAGAGGTTTGAGTCGGCTGGATCTGAATGAGGAAGAGGTGGATCGTCGCCGTCAATTTTTGGTGGAACGAATCAGCTACAGAGAGTTTGTTTGTTTCTGATAGTCGCACCTCACACACACAAAGAGAGGTATGGTTAAATGATGCGAGGGCAATAGATTCTTTTTTAAAAGATGTGTTGGAATGAGCTCATGGAAAACATTTTCATTAGAATATATTTTTTTTGAATAATGATATTTCATTTCTATTTCAAATGTTAGAGGCAACATGGATACATACATACTCTTACCCATAATGTTAAGTTAGAGGACTTGGTATGCTAGCATCACCTCATTTACATAAAGCTCATCTAAAAAACAAAACAAAAAACAGCCTATAACCTATGAAAACATTGAAAATAAGCATTTATTCTGAAAAATAAAAATATTTTTTTAAAAGACCCTAGAGTTTGAGCCTAAGTCCAGGTACAAAGGAACCAAGCCCAAACTTTAGCTGCATTCCTTCCTTCTCACGTGTCGCCGCAACAGCACCCAACACCGCCTTCACCATGGCCAATATCGACTGCCAGACCAGTTTCAGTCTCGCCATCACCGATTCACTAGAGCTACAGCTCTTGTTGGCAGCCTCCATCAGCACAGGATTGGTGACCGCCTCATTCATGATGGCCTCGCCTGCACAGTCTGCCCTCATCGGTAGCCGATTTTCCACCAGAGACTCAGTCACACCATTGCCGACATCCAGAGTTACTGCCAGACCTAGCACAAACCATTCCTCTGTCACCCATATTGAGAAAAGCCTCTTCTCGATATGACGACCCCCTCAAACACGATCAGGATGGACCTCAGCAACGGTAAAACACCGTCCACAAAGCCATCCGCCGCCAAAGCACGATTTACGTGATGGGGAAGAATAATATAATGGAAGTCATGACAAACTCAAACCAACATATCACAAATATGCAAAGATATAAAGGATAAAGGAAAATGAACACCAGATAGAACGTGGTTCGGCAATGTGCCTACGTCCACTGGGCAGCAACAACAAGAACTTCCACTATCAAATAATGGGTAAACAAGAGATACACAATTTCAAGAACACCACTTGAAGGAAATACTCTCTCACACTTGTTTTGCTACACTATACTACACTCTCAACTTGGAATGGACACTCTTCACTCTCTACTTGGATGAAGATGCTTGAGATGATCGATGTTCGATGTGATTGATCTGATTTATATTCAATGTGATGGAATGAGCAAATGACCTCTTCTTTATAGGCTTAAGGAGGAACCCTCATTATAGCTCTCCCAAAATGGTACTCCATGTAACTCCCATAACTCATGACACCATAACCATCAATATTCTCAAGTCTTAATACCTTATAACTTAAGAGCCACTAACTCCTAAGACCACTAATTTATAACTCATGAACCTTTAACATTCCTATCATGAATTTGTAGTGTAACTTATAGGTCTGGATATTATAACACTACGCCCAGTGAAGGACGACGCCGCCAAGAAGAAAAACCAGGTTCAATCCAGATTGCTCGAAGCCACCCCATCTCCGAAGAGAAAAACCCAGCCAAATGGGTCTGGAACCGTCGTGACTGAAACTGGGTCAGGATCTCATCGCCGTCACTTGAGAGACCTCTCTGAGCAAAAGCCGTTGTCGTCCCGTCACGCCATGGTCTGATGTGCACAGCGCCTGCCACTAGCTGCGCGAAACCTAGGTTTCGCCCTTCCAAGGCGCTCCGCAAGTTTCAGAGCATACCTTACTCATTTTCATTGGAATATGTAATAGGAGGCTAAAATTAATACTTTTTCGGCAATAGCTCATTATACATTTTCATCATAAAGGACGCAATTGTAATGATAATCTAAGTTTAGAAGTACGTTAATTTAGATTATATATAAATACCTAAAGTCTTGCATGTGGTACTCACCATGCAATAATTATTCTTTCGATCGGGAAGTTCAGATCTCTGGGCCTTTGGGTCTCTATTAACAAAGGTTTCAACAAAAAAAGAGCGGCCGAATTCTCAATGATATTGATGAAACACATTCATGATCAGAATAAGAAAATAGCACGTTGTTTCGATGAAGAACGTTTTTAGATCAAAATGAAAATGACATCGAATAGTTCGTATGATTGATCTGTGTCCGGGAGGACTAGCTTACAACAAATAAAGGAGTTATGTTTATGATTAAAGGAAAGTAATAGAGTTGTATAGACAGATCAGTTTGTTCATAATAGGGTCCATTCGATCTCTAATATATTTTCCGGTAAGTTAATTGAAGCTCTACCTATATATATTCTTGAAGAGTCTAATAAAGTATACATAGAAACTATTTAAAGGACCTCGCTCATAGGAGTTCCTTTGCCTCGTAATAAGATCAATAATGTAGGACTAGTGATCATATTTATATACAATCTTTTGTCTTTCACGACTGAAAGGAACATATGTCAGATCGATTAGGTCCAGATTTAAAAGAACATGCACCTACAAGGAACGATAAGATATTTAAACTTGATCAAATGGGAGATTAACATACTGATTAAGTATTCTGCCTCGTCTATATAAAGACTTTTGGTTCTGTGATCAGAAGGAAGTGGAATCAAAGTTTAGGTTTAGCAACACCAAACTAGCTAGCTGAAAGAATGGAAGCAGCAAGAAGCAGCAGCAGCAGGAAGCCTTACTTGGTGGTTATCCTGATACAAACAATATATGCAGCTATGTTCTTGCTCTCCAAGTCTGCATTCAACGGCGGCATGAACACTTTTGTGTTTGTGTTTTATAGACAGGCTGCTGCAACTCTCTTTTTAGTTCCTCTTGCCCTTTTTTTCGAATGGTAATACTAACCTCCATTTCATTTCATTTCATTTCATTTCATAATACGCTCTACCTAGAGAAAATGAATACTGATGATGAGGATTTTCATCTGCATATATATATATATATATGACAGGAGAACTGCGCCACCGCTGTCTTTCATGACCTTCTGCAAGATTTTCCTTCTATCGTTTTTTGGGTAAGTATGTACGGTCCATCCATCTGTTATTACGCTTTCACTTCTTACTACTATATATATTAGTGAGGGCTGGCTGGTCTGATAGAATCTTCATTCATCTGCATATATATGATAGTGAATTATGTATACATTAATTATTACTTAAAATTGCGATTCATGAAATTCATGAATTTACTAACTTTGTGTTGGGCGCGCACGTACAGGATTACTTTAAGCTTGGACATCTATGGCGTTGCCCTTGTTTATACCTCAGCGACTTTGGCTGCTGCTATCACAAACAGCCTTCCTGTCATAACTTTCTTCTTGGCACTTCTACTCAGGTATGTACCGTATGCTTCTAGTCAATTATATATAGTTTTCAAAAGCCTTTCGATCTCCTCAGTTCAATCTGGTTTGTACATGTATTCCATCAGCCCATAGAGACATATATGTAAACACTAACCCAAGGGTGGTGAATAAGTTAAGGATACTCAATTTTTAGGGCTAGCTAGATACCATTAACTACAATTTAATTAGTGGTAATTTTTAAGAAATTAGACCCTATGCATCTGCCTTGGCGCCTTGCGCTAAGAGGCTACTAATAGTAAATTTTACGTTATAGTGTTTATTTAGTGGTAATATTGTATATTTTCTTTTAAAGCGAAATGGAGAAGTGTCCGTAGCTAGCCAATGAGACTATGTAACATTGAAACAATGAAACCTTACCTTTGATCAACAGACTCAAGTATAGGATTATGCCAGGAGACAACATTAGGGCGTACAAGTCGGCGCGCAATACAATTCTAAAACTCTAAATACATATGCTTTTGTAGTTTTTCCCAACCAAATACAGCAATGTAACGAGACTATATCAACATGATTACGCTGGCCAGAAATCTTGCCATAAAGATAGGTCACTGATCGGAATAATGGAAGGACAACTGATGTATCGTCGTACTAGACAACCACCCAAGGATCGAATGTGAATGAATGTGTAACTTGCTTCGGTTATTAGTTATTAGATATGACATAATGTTTCCTCACAGGGTGGAAGTATTGAAGCCAAGGACAACCTCAGGTTTGGCTAAGCTTGTAGGCATACTATTTTGCACGGCAGGGGCAGTGACCCTTGCCTTATACAAAGGCCCCCATTTCAATCTCCTGTGGCATCATAATCTCTTTCATCACCATAATATCCAAGAACCTAATAGCCATGTTCCTTCTGGCAAAACATGGATAAAGGGTTGCTTCCTCATGCTCATGTCCAACACCTTTTGGGGCTTGTGGCTTGTTTTTCAGGTGATCACCTGTTTCATAACGCATTTACTCATGATTATACTTATGTCTGTCAAAATTCTCTCTTTTGATTCATATCTCACTTTGTAACTACCCTAAGCTTTGAAGGATCATGATCAAAACTATTTAGTTTCAATCTAAATCATCATTTAAAGACCGCAAGTTTTCATGTGTAAATTAATTGAAATTTTCATTGGAGATGATTTAGGCACGAGTTATGAAAAGCTACCCTTCAAAGCTTCTCTTTACTACCCTACAATGCTTTCTAAGTTCAATCCAGACGTTTGTCATTGCCATCGCTGTTGAGAGAAACCCCTATGAATGGAAGCTTGGATGGAATCTCAAACTCGTTGCCGTAGCTTACTGCGTAAGTACTCTGAAGCCACAATTTTCCTTATGTGGATTAGTACTAGACTATAATCGACACGGCTCGCTGCAGGGAATTGTGGTGACCGGTATTACTTACCATTTACAAGCATGGGTAATCGAGAAGAAGGATCCAGTTTTCTTGGCTATGTCCACACCATTGGCTTTGGTTATCACACTCTTTGCTTCTGCAATTCTCCTGGGAGAAATCATTAGTCTGGGAAGGTGAATGACAATGTTTATTGTTTGCTTTAGCTACATATATATATATTGATATTCCCTTGAAAATGTTGTCACTGTTTTACTCACCATCGTTTCTATTTATGTTTGCAGCATTTTAGGTGGGCTATTATTGGTTGGAGGGCTTTATTGTGTTTTATGGGCGAAGAGCAGAGAGCAAAGTAAAGTTCATGAAAGCTGCTCCGGAGCTGAAGTTGTCAAGGACTCCTCACAACTGAGAGAATCAAAGGAGGACTTTGTTTCTGTAGCGTAATACATCATGTTTTGAAATCATATCAATGACATTATTAGTCATATAATGAGGATGTAAACTATGGTTTGTTGTGTATTTCTAATTTCTAACTACATATAACGTAGTGAATTTGGAAATGCCAGTTCAAAGCTAATTTTCCAAGATTATAAATGTCTGTGGTAAGCAATGGGGTGAATATTATGACTCCATTCACAAGGCTAAGCTTCGCAGGAAAAGATATGAATGAAGAATTAACAGTGTGTTGTGATGCTTAACAACTTAAGGCCGGCGCGCATCTAGGCACTGGCCGGCATATTTAAATGACATCTGAATCAGAGACACAAAACTGTTCTTCTAAAGCTTTAGGAAACAATCTATACTGGTATATTCAATCTAAAATGCCCCATATGTCCACAAACGGACATAGTGCAGCAGAGAAGTTAAGAAATTCAAGTGAAAAAAGATGAAAATAAGAGATACATCAAAGAAATTAAAGGAAACAGCAGAAACATAAAGTCCTCTCAAAAAAAAGATAAGGCAACCTTCCTTACAATAATGTAGCTACTGAACAGAATTGAAGAAGCACAGCTCTTCCATGAGATTGAATTAATCTTTTCCCTCTCGTACTGCTTCCTTGGATTTTTCTTCAGCTACACTTTCTTCCTTTGCTGCTTCGGTCTCGTTTTTTTCTTCAGATTTTTCTTCTGCAACTTTCTCTTCAGCAATTTCCTTGACTTCTTCCATGATCTTTTCAACTTCTCCGGTAATTTTTTCCACCGGAGTTTCTGTGGCTTCTGTCTCTGCTGGTGTAGCTTCAATTGCTACCTCAGTGGACTCAGCTTCCTTTGGAGCATCCACAACAACAATTTCAGGTGCAATTTCCTCTAGTGGCTTTACAGTCTCTGATACTTCTGCTGTCTTCTCTTTTTCTGTCAAGTCCTTCCCTTCTTCATTCTGCCAATTAGTTTCATCAAGTATCAAAACGTTAAGAGAACGAATGTCTAAATCGCAATGCAAATTTAGGTTTAGCGTATAGATTATTCGCACACATTATAAGAAAAAGGAAAAAAATGGAATGCAGATGTATATACTTCAACCATCATCAGGTACTAACCAACTAAACATTTTCAAGCTAGCTAGGGACCTCAACACCAAACCGTTTGAATTGAATCAAGGGAAGCATATGCTCCTTACAACTAGTACAGATAGTCATCTTCAGATTGAATGGTCTGTATTCAGAACATATGGTGGCCATGCACGTTCAAAGTCCACAATGTACTAATCAATCATCTTTAGTAGTTTTCATTGCGTGCTCAAAGTCTACATTTAACCTACAAGGTTTTAGAAGTCATGAGCACTAAAATTTCAAGCCTTTAGATAATAGGCGTTGTATATATATCTAGCAGCTGGCTGGCACATTCCATCGATCATCAAGATCCCCGACAACAAGGGTCGGAAGCAAGGGAATGCCCTTAAATGAAACCATCCAGCAGACCACACTAAATAGCTGCAGTCTGCAGATCGATTTGTTTATTTCTAGTTTCTTTACAGATATAGACAGTGGCGGAACTTCGACAAAATTTCCGGACGGGCCAATCCGTCAAAGTATATTAAATTTTTGGATTTATAAATTTCTAGTTTATCAATACTGATAGGGATACTCTTATAATAAAAAATAAACTAGAAATTTATCAATTTTTAGATGAATAAAAATAAACTAGAAATTTATCAATTTTTAGATGAATCTTTTGCTGCAGTAAAATACTTAAGAAGTTGACAAATTTAAAAAATAATAGTGAAAATTGATAAATCTATCAATCTTGAAGAGGTAATTAGTTAAAATTTAGCTAATGTAAAAGTTTAGCAATACAGCTGGAGCAAAAAGCTTAAATTTTGCTATTTAAATCTAAATATTGCTAAATTTAGCAATAAATTTATCAATACTGCTAGAGATGTTATAAATACACTATTATATATACTATAGTTAGAAAGAAATTATAACATTAATATATAATTATATCATAATTAGAAGGTAATTATATCAATGAACACAATTATATCATAATTACATATCATTATACCCTAATTATGTACAATTATACCATAAATTAAAGGTGATTTAAAATTTTCTCACACATATGGACCACTATGCACTACGGATATAATATGTTATGAAACTTGGTCACAGGCCTGGACCTGAGGAGAGGCTGAAGAGGCGGCCGACTCAAGTCCAAAAATTCCGACCATTTGGTGGTACCAAAAAATTTCAGCCATCTGGGTCCAAAAACTTTAGGTTTTAGTTTTTTGAAATGATCTGAAAAACAAAGGAGAAGAAAAGAAATCTGGGTTTAGAAGAGGAGAAAAGACAAAGAGTTTCACGAGGTTTGGGTTTAGAAGAGAAGAGATAAAGAGAGTTTCACGAGGTTGACGATGTTAAAAAAGCTGGCCGGGTTTGTGGGTTTTTATTTTTTAATGCTTATGGGTTTGTGGCTATCCACTAATTATCCCTTCTTAACAACTTTTTTTCTTTTAACTCATGTTTTTCCTTTTTTGCCAATTTTTTTAACATCATGGGGCATCATTTTTATATTTCGTCTCAGGTTTTGAAATCTCAAATCCGGGACTGCTAGGTCATATATAGGTTGTAGCGGAGGACTCGATTGAGGTTGATTTGTATAAACTTTTTTGTGGTGAAAGGTTTGAATAAGCTAGAAAGATATTGTTTTCAGATAAATTCAACAAAACCGACGAATTCACAAAAAAACATTTGATCAGTGAAACAATCAAAGTGATGGTGGGGCGCTCCTCAACTTTGTTTTGTCATAAAAAAGGAAGATCTCATGGAATCCAAAGATACCTTACATACTGATTCTCCAAGACTTCACAAGTTTCGACAAGGCAATCGACCTTTATGCTATGTCCCATTCTTTATTTCAAACTAAACAAGGACATTTTAAGAGCAAATGCACCCATTTTGGGTGGGTTGGAGCAATCCTTAACCCGGACTAATACACTATTCATCTAAATTAGTCCTTGGTCCTTGATTTAGCAATACAGCAACAAGACTAATCCGAGGACCAATTACTATTCACTTTCAAAAAAAATAATTTAGATGCGAAAAAATAAAGTTTACTGGGGGTAGTAAACTTTTTGCTAAAGTTTCCTACCCCTAGTAAACTTATACTATCAATTTAGATGCGAAAAAATAAAGTTTACTGGGGGTAGTAAACTTTAAGTTTACTGGGGTAGTAAACTTTTTGCTAAAGTTTCCTACCCCTAGTAAACTTATACTATTTTGGAGAGCATGCTTGAACAAGGAACTTGAATATGCCATATATATGGGGATAGATCAATATGTAGTATTGCACACTCTTTCTTATTTTTACAAAACTCTATTTCAGTAACACTATATATTTACAACACAGGCTAGTTAGCTACCTTTCAATCTCTAAACAGGAAATGGGAAAAACAAGTCTCATCTTTGTTAGGCTGCAGCTTCTCATGTTCTTTCTCCTCATGGGGGTTTTTTCCTTTGGTTATCCATCTCCCTCTTTCTTTCGTCTATCCCATTTTTGTTTGGTTTTCCTTGCATAATGTACATGGCCCAATTACATTATCTGTTACGACTGATTTCACTTTCATGGGTGTTGCAGATGGTCCACTATATGACTCTACTGCTTACACTGAGGTAAAACAGAACTAAAGATCATTTCTTCCAGATCATATTTTGAGCTACACAGTAGCTAATATTGCAATGCTATTGAATTGTTTTTGACAGTGTAAAAGGCAGCCAGAGAAGCCTTTGTATGGTGGAGGGATCATTGTTGATGAGTCTTCAGCTGTTGTAGACAGAGACAAGGGAGACGTTTATTCACCGGCATACCTACTCCGAAATCTCACCGGAAATGGCACCATTTACAGCTTCTCCAGTTGAGTTTCCTCATCATTCTCACAGGACGTGGGCCCATTTATAAATCACCCCGGATCAATTCATGGGGTAATCCTTACCCCAGGTATTACCCCAGGCAGCTGGGACCCACGTAGGGCCCATAGTCAGTCCGGACCAATTTGTAACCGGTGGAAGCTTGTTTTAGTCTCACCCTCACTCTACCCCATGTTCTCCACCCATTGGTGCATTTGCTCTAAGATGAAATATGTTGGAGAGAGAAAGTTACATTTCAGTGTAAAATATCTGAGAATCTGACGGAAAATTCCTAATCCCGATGGGACACAAGACAAGCATAAAGACATGGATCGCCAGCTTAATATAAGGTGATGCAATTAAATACATCAAAACTAATTTTACATTCATATATATATATATATATATATATATGATAAAAATAAGAAATGACTTGAACTCCACAATATAATAAGCTCGGGTTTTGTTTTGGTAAATCAAGATCAAACTTTGGTTTAACATGGAAGGAGGTTGGTCTACCAGAAGGTGCTTTAATTGGAGAAGTGGGAAATTTCTTTCACTTCTTCTCTTTTTGCCATATAACCCTATGAAATGTAATCAGACAACGCATACGTTAATTAAAAACGCGTTTTTGTTTTCTGTATTTCAAGTTTGAATTCAGGAGGTGTCACAATGACTATGTATTAATATATGATGTAACTATCTAGTTTGCTTAATGCAATTATTCCATTCCTAAAAAAATAGATCAAATTTTGGTAAAATCCTTCTTAATTTTGAATAGCTTTCCCAAAATATAACGATGGTTACTAAATGAAAGGGATTAAAATGATCGTTGATCTAGAAAAATTCGGTTATTTGCAAGATTTACTTCAATATAGGAAATTCAGCAAATTCACTTGTGCATCAAATGAATTAGATCATATAGAAAATTCACTTTTTGTAAGAACATACTGCTTGACCAGATCTCTGAAGTCTGAATAATTTAATTCAATACAAAATATACAGTTTGATGAGTACTAAATCAAGCAACTTATCTGGCAAAAAGAAAAAAAACAAGTTGATGATTTTTCATCATTTTGATAAGAGACTGAGCGCTGTGCTTGATAATAATTAGTTTTCAAAAGATATAAAACACAGCACTCATCAACACAGACAGTGATCATGAAAGTTGAAGGCATAATAATTCATGTTTGATAAATTTATTAATGAATTTTCACCTGGAACAAATTGCCGAGAGATTTGCGTTTATCTTCATCATCAACGATCTCCTTGACTGTATCATCACTACCTTCTATCTTCTTCTCCGCCTCATCATCACCAGTCACTACTACCTCCTCCTTCGACTCAACTACCACTGCTTCTTCCTTGGCCGTCTCCGGAGCCGGCACTGGCGCCTCCAGGCCGGGTACTTCCTTCTCCTTTGACACCTTAGGCTTCGTTGCACATCCTCCCATATTTATCAAACTGATAAACAAAAACCAAGACTGCTATACTTAGCTACCTAGCTAGCAAGAATGAGAAAGAAAGCAAACAGTTCAGAAGTGGGGAGGGAGAAAAACCAAGACTGGTTTATAAGGGAAAGCTTAGAGGCTGTGTCGTGGTTCCAACATTTGTTCCAATGCAAATAAATAATTGTCTGTAATATTCTAATATTATTGCAAATGTTGTAACAGACTAACTTGTATTTATATATAACCACCAAAAAAACTTGTATTAATATATATGGAAGGGGCCAGTGCAGGCCTTGCAAAACCTGGAGAACTTACGTGATTGGAAGCTGAAGGGGCCTCTATTGGAAACAACTTCTTTCTTTTTCTTTTCTTTTCTTTTCTGGTTTTTTTTCTTCTTCTTCTTTAAAATGAAATGATTTAGCTTTTAACATTTTGTGCATATATGTTATTATTACAGCGAGGCTGCATAGTATAAACATCATGATCAGATTCATGTGGAGGCTTCTGATGAGCTGGCGAAGCTGTTTTTTTATATATTGCATAGTCCTTGGCATCCGAGGTTGGCCTCGCCCATCAAAAAATGTACAATAATAATTACTAATTAAATTAATTAATGAATTCTGTGCTCTGTGTACCAAATGTAACTAATGGTATACAGTTTCAATCATGAAATTAATTTACAGATTTTATTAAATTAGAATCCATTTTTGCCTCATAGGATTCTCCAATGCTCGTATAGAAGGTTTATGTAATCATGCATGAGATGTAATCATGTATGAGTTTATTATAGGATAATAAAGTTGGTTATAACGATAAAATGTGTTTAATATTAAATTTAAGAACTTACTTTTTCTTCTTAAACCTAGATGAATAATGGGTTTGAATGTGTTCAATATATTATGGATCTATTACTCTATTATCATTGTTGTTCCTCTCCCTCGTTGATTCCAACGAAACCCAGATCCAGTTGATGGCTTTAAAAAACACCCAGATGATGATTGGGTTGAACAAACCCAGAACCTCTTGTGGATATAAAGCTCTAGAATGTGAACAAAATCTCATCAATCAAAGGATAACACCAACCCAATTCTAACTGAAGAAATATTAACACCTATGAAACATAAAGTGAACAAGACTCAATTCGTAAATTTATCATGTAGTTCTTGAACGTCGCTGAAGCACCACTCGGCGATGTCTCGGCTGGAGAAGAAGAGATCGAGGAGCAGTCTCAGTGTTTGACCATAAAAAGAAGAAGCCTCTAGTGATAAGAGAGATGAGAGATTTTACCTAAGAGAGAGAGAGAGAAAAAAAAAAAGAGAGATGCGAGAGTGTGGTCGAAGTGTCGATGCCGACGTTGTCTCTGTCGAGAGAGAGAAGTTGAAGGATAAAACTTTGATGTGGGTTAACATGGTGAAGATTGGTTGATAAAAATAAAAATAAAAATAAAAATAAAAATAAAAATAAAATATTAATAAGAGCATTTAATTTCCTCTTTTCTTTATCATTAACTAGTGTTAAGCATAATTAAAGTTTATTAAACATGGCTGCATCTTATTGGATGGTGAGACCACCAACAACGTAGGTGTGGTGGGCAAAATTGATTCCTACGTCTATATGCAAAAGCTAAATTTATAGCTTTCTTCAGTCATCAAAATAAGACCTTAACATTAAATATAGAGAATATGATATACCACTAACTTAAACTGTTGCATAATACAAATAACCTATCATTTAAAAGATTTAGACAAATAAAGATATAATTTCAAGTCCAAAACTAATAGTAACAGGGCTAGCCTGAATTGTAACTAAACAATGTCCAAAATGTTAAGTTTTGATACAAAAATTACGAACACTGCCATTAATTGTTCATCTTTTCCACCCATCGTTTCATACTCTCATTCGATCAAACTCAAACACACACACCCTCTCTCTCCCCACAAAATTGAGCTCTGACAAAGCCGAATTGAGCTTAAAGTGACAGAGGTGTGAGGCGTGGGAGTTGACATCGGAGATCAAATCTGCATAGGTGAAGAAGCGGTCGTCGTTGACAGCGAACGTAGAAGCAGAGTTGGGGATGGAGACGAGGGTGTGGCGGTCACCACCGACGACCTCTGTGATGGCAATTTTGTTATGGTATTTGCTAACAATTTTGTGTGTGTGAGAGAGTATATATCGATATGTTGTAAAGCTAATTTTGCTGCTACTATTGAGATATATAGGAAGGATATATTTGCTACTACTATTCAAATATATTTGATGGCATGGGTAGATCTGTTGCTATTGATGAGATAAGTATGAAGGATAATTACTGCAACTGTTCATCTGTTTGGAGGGTAATTTGATGCTATTGTTGTGTTGGAAGAGTAAACTGGTGCTACGGTCAGGTCTGTTGGAAATGTATAAATTTACTGTTACAATTGAGATTTGTTTGAATGGTAGTAGCAGCGAGCAAAGATTAGCAAAAAAGGTAGTAGCAGAACTTGATGATGAAGAGCTTAGAAACATAACTTGACGAGTAGGAATGTAGTAGCAAAACTTAGCGATGATACATACAGTAGCAGCCAGAGGAGTGTAAGTGTAGTAGCAGGTGTGGACGAGCAAGACCGTTGTAGTGACACTACATTAGTTGAGCCACTAAAACATGCAACTATGTTTTTCAGAAATAGTTTTTACTATACTAGTTGAGTCAATAAAAGTCTGCTACTACATTTACTAGAAATAATTTTGCTACTACATTTTTGGTAGTTGCTACTAAACCAGTTAAACCACTGAAAACCTGCTACTACATTTATTGGAAACAACTGCATTTACCGGAAATCGCTGCTACTACATTATCTGAGCGATTACATTTCCTGGAAATTTAAATAATATAGGATTAGTTTGGTAAATTAAATCATGACACATGACAGAAATAGAAGAATTTGTCCTTATTTATTAAAAATTGTTCTTATTTGTTTAACAATAACACAAGTGGGTTTATTTGTGTTTCAAAAACTTTTAAAGGATGTATACGTGATATCCTATTATATATAGGTTCATATCAAAACATAAAATATAGGTTCTCAACACAGTATTCTCTTTTTCTCCGCCATTCTTACTTCTTCTCCTCTCAATTGTCACTTCTCACTTCTCGACTCCATTTCAATCAACAAATCTCTCTTTTTCAAAGAAAATCGGACCACCATCACCTCTCTCTCTCGTCGAGATCATCACCAAAGCTGTCGAGATCCTCTAAAATTTCTGTCGATTTGATGCATGTAATTGGAACCAAGATGAGGTTGAAGGAAATTTTAAATTTCGGGTATTTCTGTTTTTTTTTTTCAAGACTGAGAAATTTGTGCTTTGATTTGGTTTAGTTGTTATCCCGGGTTCGTTTTCCATTATGTTGGAGAGGAAAGATCACACATCAGAAAATGGATAAATAAAATACAACATATATGTGAGTGAATCATACCTAATTGTACCGAGACCTTAAAGGTGGTTAAGTTAGGACAATATCGTACAATGGTAATCCACGGGCCACGTTTGTCCTAGTTCAAGTTGGTATCAGAGCGGATCCCTCTTCAATTACTTCTTCCAGCATAACAGGGGAAAATCTCTCAACATAATGAGCCCAAAAAAGCCTTTGGCTTCATATCATATCAAGTGTCTGTGGTGAGTTTTAGACCGCATATCCCAATTTTTGAAATAGAAATTGGACCAAATTATATTCCGAATCAAATTACCGATTTTCGATATGGGAATTAGACCAAATCAAATTATACGTGCAGACCTAAAAAAGTTATATTGCACATGAGGGGGGGTGTTGGAGAGGAAAGATCACACATCAGAAAATGGATAAATAAAATACAACATATATGTGAGGGGATCATACATGTCATTAAAAAAGAGGTTTGCCCCTCTTTTTTTTGTTTTTTTACAAGGAATAGTAAAATGGCTGTTTTGCCCCTCTTTCTCTCCATTTTTACAAACCAACCCATCAATTATTAAATTGACAGTTTTACCCTCATTTTCAATATAATTACATTTCTGTCACTACTTTTGTTTTTCATAATTTTTTTTTAAAAATTGAATTGCATGAAAAAAAGACATTTTTAATAACAATAATATTAATGATAATGGTAATATTCATAATGCTAATATTAATGATACTAATAATATTCATAATACTAATATTAATGAAGGTTTTGCCCCTCTTTTTTTGCATTTTTACAAGCCAATTTTGATATTTATTGATAGCTTACTACATGTAAATTTAAAATTTTCGTTGTTGATTATTGCTCAGCTTTCTTCCAAAATGAAATTTACATTTATGGTCAAATTGCACTTAATTGATCAAATAGTAAAAATTGCACAATAATTGAATCAAATAGAAAAAATTAGACAATAACTTATCAAACCGACGAAAACCGCACTATTAAATATTATCATACTAAGATGAAAATATATATACCGTGAGTCATTTTAAAAAGAAAAAAAATCAAATCAACCGCGCCTTCTAGGCGCGGGCACCAGTGCTAGTATATATATAAATAGAAACCTAGATATCGTACCATTTCTAGTCTTAGATTAAATTGTTGAAATCTAATTAGATGCAGAAAATCCAGAAATGAATGATTTCCCATATATCAATATCAAAATGTATACGACATAAGAAATATATGGTACCATGAGATAAACTTTTCGATAACGGCTTATATAAACCCAGTTACTGTACCAGTTCCACCCCAAATGAAATAGTTGAAATCTAATTAGATGCAGAAATGAATGATTTCTCATATATCAATATCAAAATGTATACGACATAAGAAATGGTACCATGAGATAAAATTTTCGACAACTACTTATATATATAGGCCTTTTTCGATGCGGAGGTCGGCATTTTTTAAAAAATGCAGACTTTTGCAATTTTATTCTACTTTTCGATCATGATTTCTTATCTTAGCCGTTCACAATGTAGATATATATGAGCAGATCATCTCTACAAAATTTCAGCAAATTTGAAGATTATTAAGACATCCAAAATGAATCAAAACTATGAACGTAATAAAACTATTCAACCGGAACCGTTAGTTTTTTCATTTCTAAATCAAATATTTGAATATCTTAACTATCTCCAAATTAAATAAAATTTTGTAGAGATGATCTACTCACATATATCTACATAGTAAACGGTTAAGATGAGAAATCATGGTCAAAAGTGGTTCAAATTGTAAAAATACGCATTTTTTTAAAAATGCGGACAGCACCTGATATGCCCTATATATATAGTCTCTATCCAGAGCGGAGTCCTGTTCTGAAATTAAAGTGTGGTTCCTTATTTGGCTCACTTTTGGGGTCAAATTTTCACAACTACACATTTCAATGTCTAGAACACAATGTGTAGATCATTTATGCCAAGTTTAATCTAATTTGAACATCATTTGAGCTTCCGTAATCGTGATTGACACGAACAGTTTTACATAAACAAATTTTCTTTTATTTACTTGTTTTATCTAATTCGGTACCAAAATGATCTCCAAATTACATGAAATCACTACACCAATTTACCCTTCAGATGACGGGCAATGCCTGTCGTCAGATCTTTTTTTACGTGTCGTCTATCCAACTGTCATCTGATACTGTCGTCTGATAAAACTTTACACGACACACAGTATGTCGTCTGAAATAATCCAGGTTTGTAATACAAAAAATGTATATGTCGTTACAAAACGTTATAACGACAAGTTATTGTCGTTATAAAGCCCTGAAGCTGCAAATGATTTCACCTGTGTGGCGTCTCAAACAAACATATTATAACATTACTTATCTGTCGTCTGATATAATCTCAGACGACATACATTATTATCTTGATGTCATCTCATACCAATTCAGACGTTACTTGTCTGTCGTCTGATATGTATCTCAGACGACATAAACTATTGTCTCTTTTTACTTTAAGACGACATATAAAAGTCGTTTCAACTCCAAGATTTAGATTTGGATGTCATCAGCAAAAGCATTTGCACAAACTAATATAGTTATCGAATTTCATTCTCATTGTCAAACCAACACAATTGACAAAGAATTACTTGTTCCAAGACCTATAAGCTACATGAAAGAGACATCAAACCAAATATTAGCAACTACAAGGGTACGTGTACTTTTAAGAGTGCACTTCTAACTACAATCGTCTCGAATACCTCCTTGACTCCTTCAAACAAACTCAGTATCCACCACTTGGTCTCTGCCAAATTGATCATACAGAGGGCAGCAATTTTTTCTTCAAAAAAAACACAGGAACCAAGCCGTAGACAATTAACACATTGAATACATAACCACATACACCATTGAATGACCAGAACACACTAATAATTTCAAATTCTTATATACAAAACTAATAAACTATTCAGGCACTTCCTTATACTGGTACCTTTTAATTTGTTTTATACTACATCTACCTTTAGATACTTGGTAATACAAATTTCAAAGACTGATTGCTTGTCCTAGACTAATGAAGTCTGATACTTAACTAGAACCACAATGCACACAACATACAAAAAGAGATTACTGAGGATTGAACTCATTTCAAACATATCTTCCAAGTTGCATCCCATATATAGTTATATACCAAGTAGAGATACAACATAACCAAGTTGCACAAATTGACAAGTTCAATAAACACCAGAAGAAAAGGATGAAAGAGATAGAACATAAACAAAAGGATACACACCTCAGCTTTAGTTCCATACAGTCTGACACACGACAATAAATACATTGAAAGTTCAAACTATTATTTAAGCCCAAGTCAAAGTCACCTATACAATTTTATATATCATACTAGATTATCAAAAGCTAAAATACTAGAGTACAGTCATAAACCCAAATGATGTAGTTTTTGAAGCTGGAAAATGCAGCTGAGCAACAATGCATTGGTCATGTACACAAATCTCAACCATGCAAGAGCATACACTAAAAGATGAACAATCTAAAGCTGTATAAAACTATATAACAGTATATTGGACTTGAAATTCCTCCAATATTAGTACAGAAAATGTTAACACACAAACCAACTTAGAAAGACACCTTCAAATGTCCATAAAATTACAAACTAACAACCAAGTTCGAGTTACACTCTCTCACTCTGTCCTGCTCTCTCTCACTCTGTCTGCTCTCTCTCTCTCTCACTTCTCCACCCCAAATCGTTTCTCGCACAGAAACCTCGATTCTGCCCAAACCCAGCTTTCTCCTCTTCCTTTCTCAACCCGATCTTGTGCATGTCGCCCCTTCCACCCCAAATCAAACTCGTCGAAATCATTGATGCTTGATCTTGCCGAGATTGCCCGATTGGTGTGAAGCCCAACTTTCTCCTCTTCCTTTCTTTTACAGATTTCGTTTTTGATATGCTGATCTTGTTTTTGATATGCTTGATTTCTAGGTAATTACAAAACATAGGTTCTTTTTGTTCTGTGCATGTTAGTTTTGTTGAAATTGTGATCATGTTTCCTTTGAAAACATTGGTTCAATTTGCACGGTTTAGTTTAAAGCTCGGTAGAAGTAGGATATGAGCCTAACTTGAAATAAAATTTGAAGTAATATAATTGAAGAGGATTTGAGGCAAATGCAATATGCTGAGGTATTGTCTTATGGAAATCCAGTTGCTTTTGATGTAATTAATTTATCTATTATCAGTGTGGTGCTTCCATGGATGTCAGTGTTGGTTTGTAAAAGACTTGCAAACCATTTTTTTTGTCTTGAACATCTTTTCTTTTGGTGTCTTTGTCGGATATAAATGAGTGAGTTACAATGCATAAATGAGTGACTTGATCTTTTTCAGCTTGTTTCTGCATTATGAATGTTGTAAATGTTACTACTCAGTACAGTTGCAGATTGACAGAAGAATTAGTGTTAAATAGTTAAATTCTGTGATAAAATTCTATATGGTTGGGACCAAATTTTGTTAATGTGTGGCAAAATTTTCTCCAAATGATTGAATTTATAAACTTTCATTATTGTCTATATAATAGAGTTGTTCATTTCTCTTGTTCTGTGTACACACATCTTTTAAAAAAATTGTTGTCCTAAGTGTTCATAATGGAGTTGCCTATGTTTTTTGCAGTGTATTGTAATTGAGAATGCAATAGCAGGAGTTCATGCTACCAACACTGCAAAAATGAGGTAAATTTGCAAAATGGTAATTTTTTTAATTTTTAAATAGGCTTGTACGACTACCCTTAAACCTTAATCATTAATGAAATCATATAATACAATGACTAACATGATACATGAACCCCAAATCACAATCAACGTAGCAAGAACCTCTCAAGATATTAACGAGTTCTAATCCTTCCAACTTGTACAAACAGTTTACGTAGCAAAGCCCAAATATTTTCGGTTTAAGCCATACTTAGCCCAAAACCATGTCTGCCCCGAATCTGTGAAAGCGTAAGTGTCGGAGAGAGAGAGAGACCAAGCCTGCCCCGAATCTGTGAACGCGTAAGCGTCGGGGAGAGAGAGAGGTCTATCAATGCTTTAGATGAAACCTGAAACCCCAAACCACAGAACCTATGCGTGAACATAGCTTGATGTTCCTGTTCCAAACTATATAAAAGTATCAACCTTGAAACTTGTTACTACTTTGTTCCAGATCCCCCTCCACAAATGCAAGTACCCAGATAGAGAAACGTTATGATTCTCAAGAATCCATTGATTCCGTCAACGTGTGCGGCGACGCGTTTATCTTCGTTTCATTCCACTCCTGCTTCATGTGAGAAGAGGAAAGACAAATGGAACTTTGTGAGTTGCTTATCGTTTCAGCTATCCAATGTTTGTATTTTGGTTCTTTGTTTTGATCCTCAGGTCAATACTCATTTCAGGGATGTGTGTATTTTCTGTAAATGTGTATTCTTTGTGGTTGTTTGAGGCTTTAATGTTGTAAGAGACATTGGTTTGCAATTTTTAGTGTTGCAAAACAGAGGGAACTTGTATACCAGAAGTGATATTAGAATAGGAAAAGACTACATTTTCTTAGGACAATGAAATTTTTGGAGCAATACTTTTCTTCCTTTTTCAATTCGTATATCTATCTTTGTTTTTGCCATTCAATTACTATTAGGACAAGTAGAATGCATATGAAAACGATTGATTTGGGCAGATATCCTTTATGTAAAATCACTTTGTAGGTGTGTTCTTTGCCTGCTTTCATGCCTCTTTAGAATGAGGATGCCATAACTGTTTATTATACGTTCCGATTTTCTTGTCATCTAGATTTATGTTTGTTTAGGGAGGGAATAGTGGCATTGGGACACATAAATTCTGTATACTTCAAATTTTCATTTTTGTGTTTGAACTTCTTTTTTTTTCCAAGACATGGAAAATTAGTTATGAATTTGTTGGTCTTCTTATCGTTGATTTTTTTTGTCTTAGAAGTGGTCTTGTGAGTTCTAGAGCATGTTTTAGACCACTTTCAAAATTGATCCATATTTGTCTATCAAACTTCAGTAAATTTAAATCTTTACAGTTTTCTCCTGTGATCATCATCTTGCTAGAATTAGCAAACATTCTCTGAGAATAACCAATCAAATGTTTTTGCAAGATGCGAAGAGTTCAGAACCATAAAAGGTACTAAAACTTCATGAACATTGATTTGAATAGTGATAAAGCATAAAAGTACGTGAATATTTGCGAGTTAGAGCTGTAAAAGCTGACACTATCTTTTATTTTGATATTTCCTTTATCATTGTGTGCTTTCACATAATCATTCTATTAAGTATTGTTACTTTTCAAAAGTTTGTGACTTTGGCTGCTTGCTGTAATGCAATCCTAAAATTCTACATTTCATAGTTCATTCAAATTTACTACTCTCATCTGTAACTCGAGAAACATTTATTCCTCTGATGATCTCCTATAGAATATTTCAGTTCTGAAATTCATATTTTATTATTGAAAAAGTAGGTTGGGAGGAATTTGCATGAGTATTCTAAACAATAAAATCTATATTTGAATTGCTTTTTATTGCCAGTTCATTTGTTTGAACAGTTTCTGTAACCATCTTTGTGTTTCTAGAAGAAAAGGAATCTGATTGTGGTGAGGAATGTGGTGCATCACACCTTGTGTGGTGCTTTTAGAGTATAATCCCCTGTTGGTCATTAACCTTCTATCATGTATTAGTATTAAGCCATTCATTATTTAAGAGGCTACATAATCTGAATTAGCTTGTCCAAAAGGTAAAGATAAATGAATCAAAATATGCATGTTTCCTATTTCTCCAACAAAAGACAAACAAAAGAACAACCAAGAAAAGAAAGCATTCGCTCTTGCCATTGATGGTTAACGGTCAAAACAAAGGGATTTTATGCCAACATTTATACCACTCAAGATTTCTGTTGTTCCATCTCATTGCCTGCGGTTTTCATAGTTTCCACACCAAGGCATCTCTAACACTTGGATTATGTAAATTTAGAATTTCATCAGATATACAACTCATCACAAGCGGGCTGATGCAAAGAAAGCCCTTAAAAATCTCCTCTTCAACAGTGGATACTGGCCAAACGTGTCATATCAGGACATTCATGTAGAATGATATATTACTTTTTGATTATATTTCCTTTTGAGGTACTCCTATGCTACTGTATAACACAACTTCAAGGTTATTTGGTTTTTTTCTTTCACGTTATGTTGCATTTGGATGTGCACATACCATGCTTTGATCGTTGGGATGGCTCTTTCTATTAAATGTTCTCTAGAAGTAATTGTCGGAGCCAATTTTGATTGAACGGCTATGTTGTAGTGAACTTGGTTTGGGATCTGAATATACCTTTATTTATATGGTGCCGTTGGAAAAGATATCTCAAACATAGTGATGAAAATTTATTTATTTATCTCTTTTTTTATATATTTGATTTCAGAACCTGGAAATGTCCAATGTTGTCAATCATGATGATAGTTGCGTAGTTTTCTGAGGGGCTTGTAGATGATATATAAAACACAAAGGATCCATGCAAAGTATATGAATAACACATGACACATGCACTCTTGGTTTCACTCATGTATATTATTTGTGTTTTAATTCCAATACCTCTACTCCATGTGTAGAGACAGAAACATTTGCCTCTTAATTTGTGTTCTGGAGTCTGCATGTTATCTGCTAATTACTTATGACTAAACTGTTTTTTTTCATGTACTAATATATGGTGTTTTTCTACTGCTAAAAGGCTGTAGATGCTTCAGGTAGCCCTCCTAAAAATCATAGATCAAACTCTTGTCGACATGCTCAGAAATCCCACTTCAAGAAAATGAAACATAAGCTTTCTTCTGTTCTCTTTCCTGATTTCTGTTCCTTTTATCTTTGTGTTTCTGTCTTGTATCTCTAATACCATTTAGCATCAATTATTAATGTCTATTCGTATCAAAGTATTTTAGTATAATGTACTTAAGCTTTCTTTTGATTCTGCATGCATGTAAACATCAATTTTTTTTGTTATTTCCGAAATTTGAATGGGTTAGATAGGTATGTGATAGTGATATTGTTTTTGAGTATTTTCTGTAGACCACTATGTTGTCACTTAAGTTTAATAAATTCTGTGTATTAGAAAGCAAAGACACTAATATGGTTATTGCAAATATTCTCAGAGATGCATGCCTTTCAAGGCAGACCTTGTTAGAAATATCTTTACTGGGTTTGGATTTGATTTGACAGAGCTGATTTTGCTTGCTTTGCTGGTAGATGTGTTGAACTTTTTAAAGCTAATACCATTTGTTCATTTCCAGTTGGAAATCCCTTCCCAATTGTATAGGGTGCTTGCCTTTAATAAGAGACTGGAGTAGTTGTTTACTAATGAACAAAATCCAACACAGTAATTAGATCTCCGCAATTGTTATCAAACCTTCTCTTCCACAAAACTACCGAAGACAAGGTTAGCACTTATCAGTTATCACACTGCCCGTATTATATTTTCTACACAGGCTCAGCCACAGTGTGAATGCTGGAGCTGCTATGAAACCAATGGTTTGCACTTCCTGCCTCTCCTTGACAAATTATGCCATGTTCAAAAGAAATATTAAAAACTTCATTAGAGACTCAGAAGAAGATGAGAACCTAACTAACTGATTTTTTATCTCAAGTCAACTATTTACTGATTTTTATCTCATCTTCATCTTTTTTATCTCATTAGAAAAAACGATTTAAGAGTTGCATTCATTATTGGCATCCTAACTAACTGATTTTTTTTCATCTTCAGGCAAGCTCAAAAGAGAGTTTCTCTGATGATGAAAACCATCCCGAGACAATCTTTCAGGCGACATATGGCAAGAGATGGTACACTTGGGCTTTTAACGCACAGCGTAACTCTTTTCAAGATTCATCATATGGATTTGACTGGAGAGAGCCTTCAAGCTGGAAAGATACAAACAAAAGTTGGGAAAACAGTAGTGACATAGAATCTGACGATGAAGAATGTACCCATAGGATCAAGTTCTGATAGAAAAATTCTTGGTCTCCCTTCGATTGGTCCTTTAAAGACCGATGATGTTAAACAAGCGCAAGTCTTTAGTGCTTTTCCCTTAATTTAGCAGGAACAGTTATCTGATATAACATTAGGCTTTATTCGACAATTTCTAATAGTCATTGAAACTTCTTATTCTATCTGGCAGTTTCCATTTATCAGCTTTAAAATGGCATCTTGACAAGCATCAAGGATCTTCACAGGTCACTTTTTGATCTCATGATCTTTGGTTAGTTTTACGAATTTAACATCCTTCAATATCAAATGGGTACTCAAGGAATATCATGTTAGCCTATCAGCTACTAAGCTTGTCCAACACCACAACACGTATGGTTCAAAGGAATTTTTATATTAGTAAAAGCCTCTCTCTTTTTTTTCAGGTTAGATTGTAGGCAATTGTGACTGAATATAATGAATACAAATCAATGAATCATCACCTATATGAACAGATAAATTTAGGGACCACATTTGTGAGTGTCCAACTTTGATATTGTAAACACGAAAATTTCTGTGACGAATAGCAGAAAGACACGTGTACAAAATAATATATTTGTATTAATGAATTTGCGGGTTATAATCTCTATTGGTATTTTTTTTAACAAGAATGTCCTCTGATTTGATCTCCGACATTGATTTGATCCAAGAGTGACAAACACTTAATCTTGAATCGATTGGATTTGATTTGATCTTCCTATTGTGTTGACGATTTAGATAAGATGTTGACCAAGGACCATAGAGGCTTGTTCTTGATCGGATTTAGGCCACGAGTTGTGTCATGTGGTGAATGTTCTTCGGCTTTGATGGCGGATGAATCAGCACGTGTGTTCGGTGCTTGTTGATTCTCCACGAGCTTATTGAAGAACATGGTGGAAGTTTTGATTTGTTAAAAACTTGAAGACGAAGGTTGATCAAGGGCCGTGGAGGCTTGATGTTGATTGGGTTTGATCCACGAAAGGTTTCACGTGATGGTTTGTCTTTAGTCTTGAAGTTGGTGAAGAGATCGGCTATTTGGCAGTTTGGTGACTCATCGGGATTTGATGACTTTTAAGCTTGAGACTTGTGGGGAATTGGCTATTTAGAAGCTTAATAATTCTCCACAAGTGTTATTGAAATTTCTGAGCTCTCATGGATGTTCTTTCTTGTCGGAAGTCCTCATTTTGATATGAGATGAGGTATTTATACCATCGACGTCCCTCTGTTTATGACATGTAATAAAGGCGCCGAATGAATATCATTCCTTATTGGTAATAATTGAATGAATCAATTTTGATTAATTGATAATTATCATAATTAAATCAAATCACCTTTAATTAATTGATTTAATTATTTCCGTTAAGGTATGATTGATTTTATTAAATATCTGATTTTAATCCCGAGACTATCAATTTTATGTGATTGACAACTGATTGATGGGTGATATTCAATATTTGATTTAGTCGGGATTTGACAAATCTGTTGTTGATCGACCAATCACACGTCACCACGTGTATTTTCAGAGTCTCTTTGACTTTGCTAACTCACGTGCCACATATATGATTTATGGAGCTCATATGTAGTTTGAATATTCAACGATTTTATTTTTATCAAATTTTATGTGTCTACAGACATTGGGTCACGTCTAGCCTCAAGAAACAAAGCTGCTTGCATCCCTTCCATTTTGTTTTTCTACACTTCAGGGTGATAGATGACTGTTGAAACAAAAAAAATGATGATGATGATGACTTGCACGTTTTTCTTTTCTTTTGAACACCATATGTAAAACATCATCACATGCTTCAATGCATACATCATACTGAAATTGGACAGTGTGAAGTGAACTGATGAAAGTTTAGAACGCCAAAAAAAGAAGAATTTATCAGCATATACAATGAAATAATCTTTCTCATCTTTTGAATCATCATATTAATACAGAGCTAGGCATAAAAACTTCCCTGACTTCTGATTGATCAATCAGGAGAGAAGCCAACAGGCATTGTTGTAGAAGTTTGATGTTTGCACTTGTGCTCCATTTTGCACAGCAGGATGACTTGTTTCGCTTCACTCACTTTGTTAAACTTGTTGCTCTCTCCTTTGTGCACCAGTCCCTCTTTCTTTGCAGAATTTATGTCCGAATCATTTTGTGATTTATGTTTGGGAATTCTTCAATTTTACTTCTGCCTCTTTGCAGGAAATGACAGCAGAGAAATTTAGACATTGTGTCAATGCCTACAATTCTCTGTGCAATGCCTTATCCTCAGCATAGCCTGGTGCAAAAGATTCTGGTTTGTAACATTTTCCACCAGGGCTCATAATAACAATGGAGCTGTAATGTACTTATTATGATTTACTTAATATATTTCTTTTCATTCTCCACATTTTATTTTCCTCTCTTTAAGAAACATTTCCAAGTAGATACCCCACTAAGAAGTCCACAGCTGGTCAGGCAGGCTGGACCGAGACTATTGTGCTCAACTTATCATCATATGTGAGTTGTACCATTTCAAATCCAATTTAGACAAAACTATTAATGTTAGTACTGTGAAGGTAATTTCCCTGAAATTTCTTAGTTGAAAGTTGCTTGTGATGACTGATGCGTCTCACACAATGAACTAATTCGACTGACTGAAGCGATGTGTTTCACGTAATGAGCTAGTTCAGCGGCTCAAACATTATAGCTATGAAAAATATACACAGTTGCCTTTAAATTAGGTTCATTTGAATCTAATGGATGAAGTTTAATGAGGTTAGGGTCCAATGATCAATTGGATTTAAATGGTTCTGATCTAAAGAGTGCATATTCTCCAGCGGGATTGTATAATGTAGCTTCAATACTTTGCAACACCATAGGATACTGCAAAGAGAATGTGAAATGGTCCAAAGATTCCAATCAAATGTAGGAAATGTTCTCCAAAAGCCACACCAGTTTCAGTTGGAAAACTTTAAAAGAATGATGAGTAGTGCATTCAACTGATTCAAACTTTCTACCTAAAGTGGTGCCCAAACTCAATCAACCTCTATCATCTTCCTCAATCTCACAGAACAACTTAGATTCAACATTTTACATCAAATTCCCCTAACATCCACTCCTTGATCTCTCTAGCCAACCCAACAAGGCAACAACAACTTACCTAAAAGCAAAGCAGAACAACAGAGGAAGTCACCATAAACCCATAGATAACAATCAAGAACCCAAAATGCAGAGCCCAGTTCCTCTTAAACTTTCCAAAATAACTCTCGTCCGGCTCCTGATAATGAATCTCAAACTCAGTATCCCCAATCCCATCAAACTCATGACCTCCTCCACCATTAGCCCCCAGCCTCATCTTCATCTCCCTCAGCTTCTCAGTCGCCAACCCCAGCGTCAGCTTGTGGCATCTCCTCTGGTACTTGAACCCATTGATGCATCTAAGCGTCTGTGCGACGCTGACGTAGAAGATGAGGTGGGAAAGGGAGAGGAGGACGATGGGGACCCAGCAGTGGCGGCATTGGAGGCGGGAGGAGGAGGACTGGGCGAGGAAGACGAGTGCAAGGAAGAGGAAGAAGAGCTGGAAGAGCTTCTGGAGTTCCTTCTTTTGGAGGTCGATGGATCGCTTCTTCTCGAGGGTCTTCTCGAAGTGAAGCTGGATGATGGTGTTGAGGGCTTGCAGGGCTGTCTCTTTGGGGATTGAGGAGTGGTGGTGGTGGGTTTCGTAGTCTGCCATTGGAGACAAGCTTTAGAGTTTAGAGAAGTGAGGCTTGAGTTGCAACGACTAGAAGTAAGCGGTGTGTTGTTGATGAGTGTGGGTTGTAATAAGTGGAAGTGTGGAACTGTGGAACCGTGGGAGTTTTGGCTCGGATCTCGAAAAGTTTTTTGTCTTTTTTGAATTTTTTCCCTTCCATATTCTCTATGCATGTACAACGACTTGTTTTTTTATTGAAATGTATATATTGGTGAAGGAAAATAGATCCTTTTAGTAGGTATTTTAGTTAAAGTATAAATATAAAGTTGTTTTAGGATATTTGGACATATATGTATATTAGGTCCATGTTATATATACGGAAGTATAGATAAAACCTATATATTATGTAAACCTTAATCCATGTAGCTCTATATATAAAGGGTTCTTATCATATCAATAATACAGTTTTTTTCTTTTAGAACACGTTATCAGCACGTGTCTCTAACCTAGAACAAACAGCCACTCAAACCAAAAAAAATATTCTGCCGCGCGCACACCTCAGCACTGTCGCGCGCACCCCACTAGGCAGCGTTGCGCACTACTGTGCACCTCCGCGCATCACTGCTGTGCACCAGATGTGCATCTGCGCACTAAGAAACCCTAAATTCTGGCCCAAGATTCACAAGCCAATATCGATAGAATAAATTCCCAATTGGTTTTTGTCACTAACAGAAAACTTGAAGATATTGTTCTCATGACTCCAAGAACCGGTCGGAAAGACACTTAACCAGCCGTCAGAATCTCCAGACCGGCCGAACTGTTCAAGCGACCGGTTCGGGCAATTGCCGACGTCCGATTTCCTTGAAATTTGGAGAGGTTATGCACAACGATGTCATGATTGTTCAGTCAAAATGACAAACCCAGAACCGGAGTAAAAGTGGGTGAACCGGTTCTCCCAATGACTGTAACACGTATAGGAATCACTTTTCCTTGAGAAAAACGGGTTGTATTCCTAGTTTCTCTTTGAATCCTTCATATGGTTGATATTTTTCAATGTTTTGATACTGTTTTATGACAAGTTTAACTAACCATATGATTTTTATGTGTTTCATGGTCTTCCCGCGTGACAATTCACAATGAAATTAAGCGAACGATCCCCGAACGTACATGGATTTGAGCATGAAAACATAGAGCAGCTTATATAAATGCAGTCTAGATGGCAGACTAGCAAGTAAGCTTTACTTTTTGAGTAATTTCAAAGTTCAATAACCTCGGAGAGGATAAAATCGGTTTCTTCCTTCCCCATCTCCATTCTATGCTTGGTATTTGGTGCATGCAGGTAAAATCCTGACACTAACCGTGTTATGGGTCTACGTCATTTGGTATCCCACGTTGGGATAATTAGATTAAAGTGGTAGCATAGAGCACCTGCGTTCTTGGACAACGTTCTACATTTTTCGATTAAAGTGGTCGTTTAGAGCATCCTTGTTGTTGGACAACGTTCAATATATTTTTGAATTCAAAGCATCAAACCCTCGTGGTCTAGGAAAACTAACTTTCTCTTGAATTATTGTATGCAGAGCATGTTTTCCTCCCCCGACTACGGAACAGGCGCCAAAGCTAAGGCCCCCATGTTCCTGTGTCGGCATCTTGACACCACATTAAGGTGGCAGTATCAAGACATAGACCAGCCGTAAGCCCTCTGGCATGCACTAGCGGACCGGTTTAGTAACATCCATGTAGCACTCCTCACGGAGCTGCAGGCGTAATGAGATAACACGCGCCTCTTGGATTTTACTAGTGTTGGAACATGCTCTGCCTCGGAGCTAGGCTCGGCCCCTGTGGTGTGAACATCATGAACCGAATCCCTGTGGAGACAACTCACGAAGCGGATCCCGTAACAGAAAGCGTGGCAAGCCAAAAGGCAACTCCAATGTTTGGCGGAGAGAGGATGCAGCCCCTGGCCACCGCCGCGGTGCCCCTCCAAGACCGGTTCATAATGTGAAGCCGATCAATGCTAAGCCTACACAGTGCCTCCGGTGTGGATCTTTGGACCACTAGGTTAAGCAATGTTGAGCTCCTCCACATGTGATTGCTGCATACAAGGCGTACAAACAATCTTTTGAGAGCAATTTTACGAAGACTCATGAAAACAACAACACCAATCTCGTGATTGAAAACCTTCGGGATATACAAACCCCGACATGGATGCCGCTGACTTTTGATGTCACTTGGCCCTTAGTTGTTTTTCATTATCTCATTTTCAAGCATATGTAAAGGCATGATGTCCATGCCGAAGTTAGTTGGTGATTTTGGACACCATTTTATTTTTTGAGATCTCGCTGTAGCCATTTGAGTATTAATCAATAAAAGTTCTTACTTTTTTGATGTTCTTGTCTCCATTGAGTTCGATTATTTTTGACACTATCCTCAATTGCAAAATATGATAATGTTGCTCTAAGTCTCTCAAACGGAGATTAGATCGCTAGCATAGTGACCTAGGAACCCCCTACGACATCACTTGAGGTTTTTCAAATCTCTTATGTACACATTCTGCAAATACAACACTTCCAGCAACTCTACTGCAACAGAGCCGTACCTTTGTCAAAGCACTGTGACTAGCTCCAGCTGAAAAATGTAAACCTCCTATGAACATAAAGATATCTGAGTCTAATTTTTTATGGCTTTGTCGGTTCGTTCATAACCGTCACGACAAGTGAGATATGCCTGTTTTAGCAACCAGAGGTCATGCTGACCCGCCACCGATTGTGTTGTAACTTTATCTGAGCGCTGTGACTAGCTCCTGATGAACTAGAACACAAACCTCCTATGAACAGAAATATATCTGAGTCTAGTTTCTGACGGGTTTCACGGTTTGTTCATATCCATCTTGACATGAGAGTTATGTCAGTTTGAGTGCGCAGAGGTCACTCTGGCCGAGTAGTAGTTGTACTCGAAATTGCATTATACGCTTTACATTTCTTGAGCTGCGTCCTTACGTGACTATGTGCTTGTGCCGTGTCAAACATCTGTGACTACCATGATTGGATCATCACCCATGGTACAAGGCCGGGGTTCAGCTGAGTTTCTACTGCCTAGTGGTACTCGAATTCAAGTTGCAGATGCTCCCTATGCCCCAAAAGGGAATCAAACTTTGTTGAGCTTCAAGGACATCGGCGCCAATGGTTTTCATTTGGAAACACATTGCAAGAATGGAAGTGAATTTCTGTGTATAACTTCAAATGAATGCGGCCGTAAACGCATCTTGGAGAAACTAAAGGGTCGTTCTACTGGTCTGTATGACATTAAGATACAGGTTATCGAATCTAATGCAGTCGTCAAACATGATTTTTGGGACTTCGACTCTTACATGCTTTGGCATGATCGATTGGGACATCCTGGAAGAGATATGATGATAAGGATTCTGAGAAACTCTCATAGACATCTTTTATTTCATTCCAAGAGGAAGGCACTGGAGCTCGGCCTCACCATTGAGGGTGTCGGCCTTGTGTCCACCAGGCTCAACCCCCAGCCGGCTTCACAGCCCCCGGTGCGTGGTTCCTTAGGCACCTCCCGGGTCGCACCTAGGCACCCGGTGTGCGACACCTTAGGCACCACCCGGCCGGCATTAAGGCCCTCGGTGTGTGGTCCCATAGGCACCCCCTGACTCATCAACACGGATGAGGTGTCTATGTCCTCTCCTGATGCGTTGCTGGCTTTTTCCGATGCTCATTAGTCATTTTGCAAAGCTTGTTCTTTAGCTAAGTTTGTACCAAGACCCTCTTATGTTAAAGCAACACACAGAGAACATTCCATTTATCCAGCGTATCCAAGGAGATATTTGTGGATTCATCCATCCAGAATGTGGACCGTTCAGATACTTCATGGTCCTGGTGGATGCATCAACGTGTTGGTCCCATGTCGCATTGTTGTCCACACGAAATGCTGCATTCCCAAAACTCTTGGCACAGATTATAAAGCTTCGGGCTCACCACCCGGGCCATCACATTAAATCAATACGGATGGTCAATGCTGGAGAGTTCTCATCAAAGACTTTTGATGATTATTGCATGTCGATTGGGATTGAAGTTGAGCATCCCGTCCCCCATGTGCATACGCAAAATGGTCTTGCTGAAGCTATGATCAAACTGCTTCAATTGATCGCTAGGGCATTGATTATACGCACAAACCTCCCTATTGCATCATGGGGTTATGCAATATTGCATGCAACAGTACTTGTTCGTTTTGGACCCGCCTCCAACCAAGAGCTTAATGCGTACCAGTTGGTAACTGGATAAGAGTCTGACATTTCACATCTACGCATCTTTGGTTGTGCAGTCTATGTGCCTATTACACCCCCAAAGTGTAACAGTAAAATGGGTCCGAGACGACGTATAAGTATCTATATTGGACATGATTCACCAACCATTATTAGATACCTAGAGCCCTTGACAAGTGATCTTTTTAAAGCACGATTTTCTGATTGTCAATTCAATGAGACAATCTTCTCGTCGTTAGGGGGAGATGGGAGCATCAACGCTCAGGTGAAACGACAGTAATTGTCCTGGTGTGTTCCAACTTTGTCTCAGGTGATCCCCGCCTTCACATGTTGAAACTGAGGTGAAGAGAATAATTGACTTACAGAATATGGCGGATTTGATGCCTACTCATTCGCTAAAATCACAAAGGTGACGAGGTCAGAAATTCCAGCTGTCAATGTACCTGCAAGGCTAGAAGTTCCAAAGGTGGGCAAGACTACCCCTGTTCTGAGCATGGCTGATGTCAATGACGACATTACCGGCCCAAGGGGAGGGGTAGAGGCCATAGCTCCTCAGAGGAAAAGGGAGAGGCCACTTGGTTCGATTGATATGCATCCTAGAAAGAAGAGGACACCAAAGGTATAAACTAATCCTCTACACATCGACACTGAGAACCCTTCTCATAGATTTTTTTCGACTATACTTATGTCCTTAAATCGATGTCGGTATCACTGGGGGACACCTCAGGAACTTCATCGGTGTCAGAAAACATGGAAATCTCAATGTGCTGTGAAACACCTTTGAGTTGCTGGACCTATCATCCATGCATGTCGATGATGTATTTGCATATTCCGTAGCTCAGGAGATCATAGAGAACGATGACATCGAACCACACTATGTTACCAAATGCGAACGTAAAGCAGATTGGCCTAAATGGAAAGAATCTATCCAGGCGGAATTGGATTCTCTAACAAAGAGACAGGTGTTCGGGCCGATTGTGCTTACCTCGCCGAGTGTAAAGCCTGTAGGAAATAAATGAATCTTTGTTAGAAAACGTAATGAGAAGAACGAGGTACTTAGATACAAAGCTCGCCTTGTGGCGTAAAGTTTCTCATAACGCTCTGGAATAGACTATGATGAGACATATTCTCCGGTGATGGACATCATAACTTTCCGCTAATTAGTCAGTTTGGTAGTCTCCGAAAAACTTGACATGTAGCTTATGGTTGTGATTACTACGTATCTTTATGGGGATCTAGATACAGAGATACACATGTGATTACCTGATGGTTTCTCATTGTCTAAGTCAAGAGACTCTAAACCACGGAGTGCGTATGCTATTAAGTTGCAACCCTCACTTTATGGATTAAAGCAATCAGGACGAATGTGGTATATTCGTCTAAGTAACTACTTACTTAAGAAGGGATATAAGAACGATGTGTTATGCCCTTGCGTATTCATAAAGAGAATAAGTTCTGGATTTGTGATAGTAACCGTATATGATCTCACGAGTGGGTTGAGTTCTACCACCGAGAAACCTACATGCATTTATGAAGACAATGCAGCCGGCATAGAGCAGATGAAGCTAAGCTACATCAAGGGTGACAATACAAAACATATATCACCGAAGTGCTTCTACAATCAGCAACAACAAGTCTTTCTCAATATTCAAGTCAATCAAGTGAGTTCAGAAGTTAATGTTGCAGACCTATTCACGAAGTCTCTATCTAAGTTTACTTTCGACAAGCATGTGAAAGGCGTTGGACTATGCAAGCTGTCAAGCCTCTCCGACCGAGTTATTCATCAGGGGGGGCCTCACATCTCATTGAATTAGAATGGTGCGTTGCACTATTTTTGTCCTTCGTTCAAGGTTCACTTTTTCCCACACAGTTTTGTACTTGGCAAGGTTTTTAATGAGGCAACACTAGAAGCATCATATAACATGAAGATGCACGGCACAAGGGGGACTGTTCTAGAATATTTGGGCATGTGTGTGTGTCTTGGGGTCCATGCTATGTATACGGGCTTGTAGGCCCAAGTAGAGATAATATCCATGTATTTTGTAAACCCTAATTCATGTAGCTCCTTATATAAAGGACTCTTATCATATCAATAATATAGTTCTTTTCTCCTAGAACAAAAGGCTTATTTTATGAATAAAAAATATCGATATTCTTTCTAATTCTCTCATTCAATTTATTTCTCATGTTACATGTTCTCTCATTAATGGTAAATTATCAATAGCTTTCTTCAAAAGAAACGATAAATTTATTTTTTATTAAACATATGTGCTCATTTTAAAAAAATAAAGAATATAAATGTATCATCTGAGTGGTGACATTTTGATTAAGTGATCTAACTAACAGTAAGAAATGTATATATTCAAACCTCATACGACATGGTAAGAAAAAAAATTAAAAATCACTCTTGATGCCACACATGTACAGATTTTTTTAGGTTCTCATCATAGTATGATTTGGAAAGGCTATTGCCAAACTACGTGCTAGTGGTACTACTCATCGTATTAGACAATCACAAAGGTAGCTAGATCTAAAACGAGCCGTCACAAAACTACATGACTCCTCTCACCACATATGGATTAAAGATATTACCAAGAAGTTCGTTCCCTCAGTCTTCCTGGTTTAACCTTGAATTTGCCGTTGAGGCCACTCTGTTCTGTCGCCCCAACCCATTCAAGGCAATCAGCAGTTAACTTCATAAACAACAGACTGACCTCTGGATAATACCACCACATAAATCGAGTTCAGAAACAAATTCCAACCTAAAGCCAAATAATTACAGAAAAGCATGAACTCTTTTCATTTTTGTATTTCAAAGATGTCAATGGATTCTATGAAATATGACGAGGATTACAGTGAAAGGTCATGTAATCAACTTCACTCAACAAGCAAATTAACCATACTACAATGCGACTAGCACGAACATTATAAAAACGATAAATTTCATGTGACATTCATACTTTTACAATCAGGGAATAAACCATCCAAAAACCACATAACAGCCAAACTACAATATCCCTCCTTTTATTCTCTCCCTAGTCCCTACACTACCATCTTGTATTCAACAAAGGCCCTTCAACAAACGATGGAAATGTTTGTTTCTAGGAAACCATTTTACACTGCACTAAAACAAAACAAACTGCTCAACAGTTCTCAAAACTACATTTGAACAACAATCATGTGGTGACCAGAAATTGGAAAGCCAACTCACTTCAAACACAAGAGACATTAACTTAAGCCTTTGTAACACACTTAACCTCAGCTCATAATTGCCACTGAAGGATTATCTTGTTCCATTGGAGAAGGATTAGCAGCTACAATCTGATAACCATCTCCAGCAACATCTCTTACTCCCTCTATGCTTCCATTCTCTCCTTGAATCTTCTGAACCTTCTGACCATCACCATTCTGAGTCACTGATTCTGACTGCTGCTGCTGCTGCTCTTCTTGCCCACTCATTATATGCATCAGTAGCTCCTCTGGCCTCAAATCATAATTCTTATCAATTTCATTCTCACCCTTACTAGTCTTCTTGCAGTACAAAGCATCAAGCATCTCAACATAAGCACATGTCTTTGAATCCTCGGGCCTTTTCTTGTTGCTATCTTTCAATCTTCTGTAGTACTTGTTTATGTTCTCCCACTTCTCCTTGCACCTCTTGGCATTCCGGTCATAACCAAGCTTTTTCATGGATGCTGCAATCTCCTCCCACAAATGGCCTTTAGCTCCATTTTCTTGATATTGCAAATCATAATTAGATCTCAGCCTAATCAAATCTGAAACTTCTTCTCTTGGCCACCTTGTAGAACTATTAGGTGTGCGACTTCTACCATTATTCTTGTCTGGCGTTTCCAAACTCCTACAGACAAGCTTCCAATCTTCATCCTTTTTCTGCTTGTCAGAAACTGTATTCACCACAGGTGAGTTAGCAGGCATTTGAACGTGGAATGCAGATGCTTGCACTGGCAGTTGCGTTGAGGATACTTGATTTGGTAATTGAACTGAGCACGCTTGCAATGGCAATTGCACAGAGGACGGTTGATTTGGAATTTGAACTGGGCATCCTTGGCCTGGCAAGTTCACTGAGGCTGCTTGTTCTGAAAACTTTTGCAAAAATGCAAGTACAGCGGCATCTTTTGCAGCTGCAACAGACCTCTCCTGAGCTAGGAGCTCTTTTTCTCTCTCAATTCTACCCAATTCTTGTATCTTCCATGCCTGATCCCTCGCTATCCGTTCTTGTTCATACTTGTCCAACACCTCCACAAACTTAGTCTGCAATTTCTCTTGTTTGTCGATCACTTGCTTCATCAACTTCTCAAAGAACTCAGTCACCCTCCTCTTCTTCTTGTGTGTGCCTTCAGACTCTTTGCTTGAACACGATGTGGTGGGGGTAGAGTTGTCAACAAAAATCGAAAGCTGGTTTTGCATTGAAGAGCACGGGATTGCATTTGAAACACCATCCTTTGGGCTTGCTGCTGCTATTTCTGCTGTAGAAGCCTGAACTGTTTCAGTAGCAGGAGGATGATCAAAATGGTGTTGCTCTATAGCCTCCAATTGCTCAAAGTACTTATATGTCTTGCCAGCTGATCGGCCACCCCGCATTTCTCTAGTCTTTTTGTGGTACTTGTATATGTTCTCAAATTTCTCTTTGCATTTCTTGGCGTCCCTGCTATATCCAGCCTCTCCCATTTTCCTTTTCACAATCCCAAAAATCATTTTCTTACTTCAATTACATAGAATTCTAATTTAATCCCGACACTGTAATTAGTAACTGAACATTTATCGGTGACCTATCGAAATCTTTAAATAAAATGCAAACTTGACTTTATGTTGTATAAAGACAACATACGACTACAACAAAGAAACAACCATGACTCCATTTCCGACCATTCAAAGCCCAAGTCAATAAAACTCACCTGGAAACCTCTTCCCACAGAGGCAATTTAGGGCTGGCTGCCTTGAACTCCGCGTCCATATCTGACCTTATCTTCAACAGAGCCAGCGTCTCCGGGCGAGGCCACCGGTTACCGGCCCAGTTCCGGTAACCCTGCTCCAGCCCGGCTCTCTCTTCCTCCCCGAGCCCGACCAACACCAACCCACCATCGCCGGCGACCTCCTCGGCACTCCGGTCGGTTGTGGGTGAACTTTGATTGGCCGGGAAAATTGAATTTTCCAGCATCTCGGAAGATTTTACAGTCGAAACAGCTGAGAGATTTGCCCAAGGAAAGAAGGTGAATTTGTGGAGTGATTGGGGTAAGTGGGTAAAATTTGCAGAGGGTACTTTAAGAACTGAGCTCGGGCATTTTCATTGGGTCTCTCAGTCGGTAATTGCTATGGTCAATTAGGGTTTCTTCCTCTCCTTTTATTCTCTCCTCTGGGTAAATAAAATCCTCTCTTTTTTAAGTAAGAAATTAGGGGTTTTCTATTGTATTGGCGCCTTGGCGGCAGTAAAAACTAGGGTTTATGAGGGTGAAAAGGAAATAAGGTGAGGTTGTCGAGGTGGCGGGTTCTGATTGGTGGGTGGTGGATTAATAATTGATTTTTAGGTTTAACATTGAAATTTGAAGGCGTTATCATGTTTGACTTTTGGTCCACACTGGTTGGCTTTGATGGGTAAGTGAAGGGTGATGATGAAACATATGGAGGCGAGGGTAAAAGTGGAAATAACAAAAATGGAGGAGGTGCATGGGATATTGGGAGCAAATTGAGGACAACCAAGTTGGTCGGTTTTCTTGTGCTGGCGGAAAAATTAGGCTGAAAAGCCGAAGGACAGGTAAGCCCTTTTTGGTCTTTTGCGGTGTGCTAGGTTTTGATTCTTTGGCTTTCATACGGCTACTTTTGATTGTTTGTTGTAAGGTTAGATTTAATTTTCTTGTGATGGTTTTTATCGGTTTACTGGTTTGTACATCTCTATGTTACGGGTTCATGTTCTGTCTAATTCAGTGATTTTTTATTATTACTGTTTGGAAATGGGAATGCTCGAGTTTGTTTGTTCCATGAAAACCAACACATTTGATGCTTTGGAGGTAAAATATTAAATTGTGTTAAATAATTAAGTCATATGTGTGAAAAGTATCTTGGAGTTGAATTCATTTTCATCATAAAAAAGTGGCAAAGAACTCTCAAAGACGTTAATCTTAACTTAGAAGGCGGTTCCTGACTCAAATCACGACGTCACCATCAATTTTTTTTCAACCAAGTCCTGTTTTGATCATACTCTGTAGTTCTCACTAGACGTGCCACAAACATTAACGCAACACTAGGGATCAATGTTCTAAAAAAGACGTCCAGGGTCGTTTAGGTGCTGGGCGGCAGGTGGTCGTTTTGATTTCCCCTAAGTAGGGCAAGCTAAGTGATGGCACGAAAAACAGCTGTCGAGGCGGGCTTACTGGGTGGTCTTTTAAAAAACCATCAAAACCCTAAACTCTAATTACACGACCTCAAAAACCAAAAGCCGTAAACTCATCTGAATATCTTCTCCGTGTGTCCCGATGTGCATCTCCGTAAACTCTAATTTATTTTTTTAATTCTAAGAACATTGTTGTTGCACTTTGTCTATTTTTAAAGTATTTTTGCTATTTTGGAACATAATAATGTTTTTATAAATTTATTTATGTAATTATATTTATTAAATAATTAAAAATGTATAAAATACAAAATCGTCTAGGCGCCGCCTAGGTGTCCTAAGCGCTAGGCACTGGCTGTCCGTCTTAATAACACCTAGTATTTTTAGAACCTTACTAGAGACATCGTTCACATGAAATGCAGGCATATGTCAAGACCAGACCTAATAAATTTTAATTAATCAGGCATAAGTAATTGCTTGAAATAATAACATACTTAGGTGATTCATTAAGTGTTTTGACTTGTCTCTCTTTCACTTCTTTTAATCCACCATGGCCATTGTGAATCCTTTGGCCAAATTGCTTTGAACGAATTCGTGTTATGCACTTTTTATACTCTCATATTATTCGAGAGGATAATACAAAAGAGTTTGGGTTTGACAGCCATATCTTTAGTTTGGTATGATTCTTCCCCATTTGAATTTCTCTCATTTTTATATACTAATGCCATGATTTTCTCATATCATAAGGCAGGTTGCTTCTGGAGTTGATCATGTTTTATTTGCCATGTTATTGGGAGATGATATTTGGTTATCATGGTATTCACATCTACATATTAATATTAGAGAATGGAGATGTCGAAGATGGTTTGATGCTCCTAATTATATGGACTATAATTGTATGTTTTATTTACCAGCTTTCCTTTTTAGTTGTGTAAGATATGAGAATATCATATTCTCTTTTCTTAGTTTCATCTTGTATTTTTCTTATTTGAACTATGTAATTTTTTATTGTTATTTAAATAAAATGAAATCCGGGTGAGTATCCCAGCTTGGCTAGATATCAAACTCTATTAAAAACATACTTGAAATAATAATATGGAGAAAGTCTTTAAAAAAATAATGTGGAGAGAGCGAGACTTTTATCTCAAACATTCCTACGCGCCTTGCACTCTTGCAGGTCTTCATCTATAGAGTATATGCTCGGTCTCTCAGGGCACACCCTTGCGGTGAAGTTATCGAACGTGCTAGAAGGAACTTAGTGATCTAGTGTTGAGTCCAATCGGGTTGGTGCCTGTGGTAGTGGCACCCTGTCTAATTTCCATGGTGGTCTTGTCAGGGAAGGGCATCAAGGGGGATATGAGGAATTAATGCATGTGGCGTTTGTGTCCTATCGCCCTCTATAGGAGCACAGTCGACCTACTGGTGTTGACGAGATCCAGTTATGAGGTGCGTAGATAAGTTCAAGCTGGTTGGATATGGGTTTGATCAAAAATTTGACTCGTTAATCAGTTAAGAATCCGGATCTGTTAATCCGTTTATTAAACGGATCAGATCCGGATCTTTGTTGATCTGATCCGTTAAGGACCCAGATCCGTTTAAAAATAATTAGAATAATATTTTTATAAATATAATATTATTAATAAATATTAAATAATATGATAATTATCTAGATAATCTAAACATTCATATTTAAATTGTCTCTAAAGTATGATGTGATGAAGTAGAATGTTGTTAATGTCTATATTATTTAAGCTAAAAACATTGGAGGTCAAGTATTTTAATTATATTAGTTTGCTGTTAAAAATATTTTAAATATGTAATTCAACTTTTGATGTAAAAATTTATTTTATTATAAAATTTTATCAATGTTTTATGATAAAATTATGAAATTATTATTTAAAATTTGAAATATCTATTATTATAAACGGATCGGATTAATGGGTCGGATCCAGATTTGGATCGAGCTATTAAGGGTTTGACGGGTAACAAGTCGGATTCAGATCTAAAGTTTCTATACAAATCCGGATCTACGTCAATCCGGTCCAAATCCGATCTATTTACTAATCTAAAAGAAAGTCTCGTTAAATTTGCTTGCTTGTGTCAACTTAACGAGGAAACCTATTTATTTGTAATGATGCTTCTTTAAAAGAGCAAGTCCACCCAACCCCAACTCAAAAGTAAGGCCTTCACCATGTCAAACGAAGACCCAGCCAAAAAAAGATCTTCCACCCATAATTTTTTTAACCTGGATCAGATCTGGGCCATTGCCTGGGTCAGACTAGACCCAGACCTTCGTTTTAAAGGCCCATGCCTTCGTTTGCCATGTCAGCCCGTATTAGGGGGCTCATGCATTTACCAACCACGTGAAGACGTAAGGACAACGCGAGTGATGGGGCATGTAGCGTGGACGAACGAATGAGGGCACACGTACGTTGGTGGGAACATGGGTCATGCGTCAGCAGTTGTTGGTGTTGCATTTCCTTTCAAATCCAATGGTAGACAATTTAATTTCCTTTCAAATACATATGAGATATGACGACAGATAATAATACATATACTTACTGTTGAAAGTTAAACAGTTTGAAAACATTTCAATTTAATTTTTGTCATTATAAATTGAAGGAAAATTGCAACGGTAAGACAAATATTTATTTATTTTTTAAAAAAAATTATATAATCCCCTATAAAAACATACTATACTTCTATAGTTTAGAAGTATACTATAAATGTGATATTTAACATTGTCTATTTTTTTCATTCCACACAAAAAATGTGTCATTTAGATTTTACTCACCTATAAAATCATTATTTGCATATAAATGTGATATATTATATCCAATAAACAATGATTTCCACGTGACGACCCATAAATTAAAATGTGGGTGGAAACTGCAGCCCAAAATCTGTCACACCCCAACTTTTTTTAAGTTACCAAAAGTTACTCTTTTTAAATTATTATTATCGAAGAGTAATTATTGAGAAGGTAAATAAAATTTTAATGAAATCTTTGGGGTGCCGATTTCCTTTGTCGGGGAGAAAGAAAAATGGTAAAGGGTAGAAAAAGTTTCTTTTTCGGAATACTTTCCCTTTTTATTTTCTTTCTTTCCCCTTCTTTTCCCGGTTTTCCTCCTTTCCTTTTTTTCCTTTCTTTTCTTTCCTTCTCCTTCTTCCTCCCGCGCTCGACACTCTCTCCTTCCTCACTGTGTACCACCCAGTTCTCAGTCCACCGGCTACCGCTTGACGCGCCACCGGTCCCGGTCGACTCGCCTCCACCTCCGCCGTCGATCTAGACGGTCGTTTCCGGTAGTGGAGCGTCGACGAGAGAGGAGGGAGCTGTAGCAATGCACTGTTGTCTAAGGGGGTCGCCTAGGTTCGATTCCTCCCGCCGTCGCACCGAGTTTTACGGGTAAGGGAAGGACCGTCGTCCTCCTAGGAAGCTCCAACTGCACGGAGTCGACCTATAATGCGTTAGGTGAGAAGATCGAACTCCGGTTGACTTTTTTTCGAGTTTACTGTAGTTAGGTTTCGATTTGAGCTTGATTGTCTTGAGAGAAGTTGTTGTGGAGAAGGAGGCGGAGCTACTGATGGTTAGAAATCGCCAGTCAGAGGCTCACTGGGCGGCGACTGTGTTGGTCATTGTTCAAGGGCAATTTGGTCTTTTTGCTTGGGGTTTTGAATTCTATTACTTAATTTGGGTTGGAAGTTAATTTAAGGTTAATGGTAGAAGTAAATGAAAAGGGATGGATTTAGAGGTTATAGTGGAAAAAAATGGATTTTTACCGGCTAATTGGAATTTTCTGATTTTTTTTGTTAAATCGGCTTAGGTTGTTAAGTATGAAATTAAGGGTATGCTGAGGTTTGGTTAAGTTAACGGGGAGTGTGTGGAAGTTAAGTTAAGTTCTTTTGTTACAGGAGACAACATTAATGAGTTACAGAATTAAATATATTTTTATATATATTTTTTGGTCAACAGAACCTGAGGAGACTTGTACGGTGGAGTCTACCGGTCGACAGCAGGCATAGCCGCTCACGTACTGTGAGTGAAATTTTATTTTACGTAATTGAATGCATGTCATGATTTGTGAATTTTACTGGTTTTAGTGATTTTCTCAGTAATGGTGATTCTCGGGTTTTCTGTTTATTTTGACTCTCTTGGTATATGCGAGTACCTCAATGGAGGATTTTTAATGGTTTATTTCTCATGCTTTATGTATTTCGGCTCGCATATGACTTATTTGGGTTTAGATGTTCTTTTTTTTATTGGAGAGACCCGTCGTACAGATTGGAATCGAACCAGATGTTTTATTGAGAATTTAAGTATTGGCATTTGCTGAGATTTTGTTATATTTAACTAAGGGCTTGAATTATTAATTTATATTTAGCCTTGGTTGGGAAAAAAGGAGAAAAGCTTGGTTTTGATATCACTGGAGTATATATTATTATATGAGGGTTGTCGTATTTATTTTAGCTAGCTAGCGGGCGACGGTCCTCATTCGGTGGAGTGGAAACGCGTCACTTGTTGTACTCCTCTCTCATTAGGGGAGATGGTAGTTTTAGTGTGCATTGTGTTCTCACTGAGGATGGGTGGTACGCTAGAGCTCTTAGCTCCGACGCTAACATAAGAAATGGTTTATTTGTGATATTTTTTCCCTTTTATTGATAATTAGGCTGCAGGCCAGGATTTTTGTTTTCGTTAATTATTTGGCTGCATGTCTGGATTAATTGAGTTTGGCTTAAGGCCATGATTTTATATTTGAATTATTATGAGCATGCACAAAGATAATTTATTTTTTTGGTTTATTCATGGGAGAAAATGAAAATAAATTTTGTTTAAAGTTATTATTTTATTGATTTTAGTTTTGTCCACTCACTCTAACGTTTTTCATGTTTCTTCCCTAGGCCCTTAGTGTTTTTCTAAATTGCTCAGTCTGCAGAGTTTGTCCTGGCATTAGTTGGAGGTGCGACATAGTTATCTGTCCTAGAACATTTTCATTAATAGGTTGATGTTAACCTATCTATGTTTATTTCCGTGTTTTTCCTTCCGCTTAGAGCTCTGGTAACTTGGGTATTGTCTTATGTGAAGCTTTTGGTATATTTGTTGGATTATTTGTTATATGAGGCATTTCATGGAAAAATACTTCTAGTATTATTTATGTTATTTATTGTGGGAGTTGTTGTTTATTTTGGGGAGCAGGATGGCTCCATGAGTTTGGGTGGTTGTTTGTTTTGGAAGTGTTGGGTTGTGCTGATTAATGGTTGTCCATTTTCAAGGGAGGTGCTGCCAAATTTTTTGTGAAACTTCCCTTGAGGTGATCCCTGCAGGGGTCATTCCAGGATTTACGGGGAAATCCCGGGGTGGGTCCTGACAATTGGTATCAGAGCATTAGGTTATCCGAGTCTCCTGTCCACTATTGTTGTGCCTAATAGGAAACTAGTATCTCTAGAGTGATGGTCCGACCGCGGTGGATCTATCAGCATTTATGCATTTGATACGAAGTGACTAATATGCATTTACAGTAGTTATCCTAGTACTATGTGGTGTATATGGTACTAAACCTCTTGATTTCAGGTAACTATGCGTCGAGGCCGGAGCCGAGCTCCTGAGGAGACATCTCCTATAAGAGAAAGAGGAGAATCATCTGTAGATGATGGAGGTTTATTAGAGCGTTTGGTTAGGAGCATCCGTTTGGGTATGAGCTCTGAGCTCAACTACGAGAATGCATACAAGAATGGGGCCAGAGCGTTTGCACATGCTAATGAGCCTTTAGACTCACTCAGTTGGTTAGAGAACATGGATAAAGTATTCATGCAGGTGGAGTGCCCAAAGAATAGAAAAGTGGGTCTTGCTACTTAGTTTTTGGAAAAAGGAGGCCTGGCATTGGTGGCTCGATGTGAGCCGTGGTATGGATAATCCTGCTCAGATGCCTTGGACTGAGTTTGTCTTTCTATTCAAACAGCGGTATGCCAATCTTGCGCACATTAACCGCATGAGAGAGGAGTTCCTCCATTTGAGGAAGAGTGATGACATGACAATTATGGCTTATGAGCAGAGGTTCAAGGAGCAGACTTACTATGTCCCTGACCTGGTAAGGACAGATGAGGAAAGATTTTTCAGTTTATCAGGGGCCTTGGTGGTATCTACGCCACCCAGATGACAGCAGTGCCCTACCAGTCTTTTCATCAGGTAGTGTCTTTTGCGCTGAATATTGAGGCACAACAGATTTCAGCAGGTCGATTCTCAGATGCTAGTGGTATGAGTTATGGTGCATCTAGGAGATTTTTTGACTAGATCTGGTTCGACATCATCTGTTGGTAGTGGTCTTGGTGGTGGTTCTGGTTCTGAGACATGATTTCAAGGAAAGCTCAAGAGGTTTTTCAAAAGATCTTCTAGGGGTCAGTTCAGTCAGGGCTCTAGTAGTCAGAGTGGAGCATCCAGAGGTCAGACTTTCCAGCGCAGTCAGAGTCAACACTAGTTAGGAGGTTCGACGTTCCAGTGTAGCCAGAGCCAGCATTAGTCAAGTGGATGCTATTATTGTGGGCAGCCAGGTCATTTTAGGAGGGATTGCCCTCTTTTGAGTCAGGGAGCTGCTGGAGTTCCTACCCAGGCTATTGGTCATTTATTAGCTGGTGCCTATAATAGTGGTTTTCAGCGCTGATCTTCAGCTAGAGACGATACTCAGCTGGGCGGGGGTACTGGAGGACGCCCAACCACTCATGCATGACTACATGTCATGACGCGGCAGGAGGGTCGCTCGACACCAGATGTTATTATTGGTGCGTTGCTCATCTTTGGTCAACCTGCTTTTACTTTAATAGACCCTGGAGCGACACATTCATTTATGTCCGATAGATTTTCCTTGCATGCAAATGTGTCGTCAGCACCACTTCTAGGAGAATGGCATGTGCCTTCTGGAAATGTAATGAAAATTGATTGGGTGTTTAAGGATTTTGAGGTTCTGGTAGAGGGTTGTGGATTTGAGGTTGATTTGATTCCCTTAGATATTGTGGAGTTTGATATAATCTTAGGGATGAATTTCTTGGAGACACACCGGGCCTTGGTGGATTGTTTTAGAAAAGAGGTGGTATTACGGACTCCAAGGAAGCCTGAGGTCACCATTCTTGGGGAGAGAAGTGTCCTTCCCAGTTGTGTGAATTCTGTCATTGCTGTTAGGAAGTTATTGAGGAAAGGTTGTCAAGCCTACCTAGGTCATGTTGTGGATACCCTTAAGGGGGTAGTGAATATGGAGGATATCCATGTGGTTAGAGAGTTTCAGGATGTATTTCCAGAGGAGTTGCCTGGTTTACCTCCGATAAGGGATATCGACTTCACCATTGAGTTGCTTCCTGGAACCGCACTCATTTCTCAGGCGCCTTATAGGATGGCCCCCGCAGAGTTGAAGGAGCTAAAGGTTCAGTTGCAGGAGTTGGTGGATAAAGGTTTTATCCGACCTAGTATGTCGCCTTGGGGTGCTCCTGTGTTGTTTGTCAAGAAGAAAGATGGCACCATGAGACTTTGGCTGTGATAATTAGGCTACAGGCTAGGATTTTTGTTTTCGTTTATTATTTGGCTGCAGGTCTAGATTAATTGAGTTTGGCTTAAGTCAACTATCATTTTTTTTGAATAAAAAACAACTATCCTTTTTTGAATAAAAACAACTATCATTTGGGAGTCGAAAATGCAAGGTTCTAAAAGTCGTTAGTCGCTAGTCGGTCGGCCGGTCGGGGACTAACGAGTAGAGAAGTAGTCGGGAGAGTATTCAGTTTTTAATTTTTTGATTTATTTTTTATTTTTAAAACATATAATTAAATATATTTTTTGTAAAAGGAAATATAATGTCTAAAATAATAAAAATAGTCAATAAAACATTACAATATTACACTCGAATTAGGTTTTGAGTTTTGACCGAGTCAAAATGAGTTAAACGACGTCGTTTTCTTTTTTTTCTTCTATTTTTTTGTCTAATCTGAGTTGAGTCGACTGGGCCGACTAGCCCGATTTTTTCCTTATTTTTTTCCCTACCGACTAGCCCAACCGACTTCACCAAAATCATCTCAGTGACCGGCTGACTATGTCGAGTTTTAGAATATTACGAAAATGTGAGAAGGTTCAATACTCATCATCCAAATGCATTTTCCTTTTACTTTTCCCACATTAATTGTGCAAAGATTATATTATATCGGGTTTGTTCAGGCACGGGATAGCCGTGCGGGATGAAACGACGACAACCGTCCGATCTTTAATGAATTGATCAAACTAACAGGATAAAACAAATTTAAACGGATAAAATTAATTCATTAAAAATTAAACAACTGTCATCGTTTTATCCCGCACGGCTATCCTACGTCTAAATTGTAGTCTACCTCACATATATGACCTTACTATTATAAAGCCCCATTAATACCGTCCGTCCATCCAAGTCGACTTTTTTTTTGGAAAATCCAAGTCGAATCTTAAATTTGAGTCCAGTTGCACATAAACTAGAACAAGAGACGGAGAGCAGCAGCAACAGCAAGGGAGATGGGAGTCACCAAGCAGCAAGTCGAAGCTACACTCACATCAAAGTTGAAACCTTCACATCTCGTAAGCGTCTCTAATCTCAGCCCACTAGCTTTTACTTTTGTTTAATAGTTCCAGCTTCATATGTCTCTTCAGTATCTGTTTACTTTGGAAATTATTAGGGTTTAATATTCATGCTCTATGTGTTTGCAAATTCAAACTTCGAGTTAAACATCTCTAGGCGTTTGGTGACTGTGAAATTTTATTTAGTAGTTTTGAGACTAGTTATTGGATAAATTAGTCTAGCGAACTGCTAGCCTGTAGGAATCACAAGAAAGCAAGGTGGAAGGTTAATTTGTAGCTAGAAGGTAATCGTATTCGAAAGTCCAAAGTTTTTCTTTGGGAGGGACGGTATTGGTTGCTAGTGTAGCGAAATGGTGAAAAGTGGTTAAATCATATGAGAGGGAGTACCGGAGGGTAAGGAATATTTGATTAGGGGGAGATTGTTGCACATAGAGAGGGAAAATCTCATGGTGCAATGGAAAAAGATATTTCGAGATGGAACCAGCAAGAGGATTTTGTGTTGTGAATCCTTCGCTAGGGAAGTTGGTTGACAACTTAACTTGTATTTTAATCTCACTCTCGTGATATGGAAGGGTAGATCTTGGGTAATGTTTCATGGTAAGGCCAACACTTACATCTTTCAAAGGATAATATTTAGTGCTCTTTATTGGTTTAACATGTCTACGGCTGTAGCCTGTAAGTCTTTTGTTGTTCAGCACCGCATTGCATTACATTCAAGGTAGAGATTCTGTATGTAAGATTGATTGAGGTTGTTTGTCCCTCCATCTTGTATTCCCTTAGTTTTGTAGCACACTTTCCTCTGGGGAAGGAAGACAGATGAAATATCATTGAGATGTGGTGTTGGGTGTATGCCATGACTGGTTTCTATGGATAGATATAGAAACTGGTGTCAGAAGACACCTTGTACTCTGCCATTGCACTCATTCCATTTTGCTATTTGCTATTTAATTTTTGTTTCTTCTTAAAGGAAAAGAACATTTGAGTGTAGTTAATATTAACGAGTCTGGCTATGTATCTAACTTTATCAGGCCACTATTCACCTTGCTACTCTGAGATCTGGATTAACACCTTTACTCGTTGTTTTGGCTTGATACAACCAACTAGGATACTGTTGTGACACAGCTGCAAAGATCACATTAAAAGATATTAGAGAAACCCTTACCTATTTTTCAAGAAACCATATGTTTCATTAAATGTGCCATATGCAGTTATAAGGAAGCTACTTACCTTGAAACTGCAAGATTATTGACCTATTAGATAGGGAAAAAGGAATGAGCATCCCTCCCTTGCAGAAAATCATTAGTTTTGAGCAAATATGTACTTGGGAAAATATTATCTTTGCAAAAGTTTCTTAATCAAAACAGATTTTATTCTATGGACTGGGATAACCTAACAGGAAATAAGGGAGCAAGAAAGCTATCAAAATGGATTCTTGTATGAAAAGCTAAACTATTTTATTCTTTGGCCAAGTGATTTTAGTCTTTCAATCTTTCTTTAGTTGTTATCAACATCTATCATAGACTACCAGTAGTTTTTTTAACTGACAAGGAAATGGAAATCATCAGAGAATGATAATATCATTATTACCATTTATGGAAATGTTTTCCTGTAATGTTTTTTTTGTCATGGAAAGAGGTATATTCTGTTTGTTGTCTATGAGAATCAAGGGTCTTAGATTTAGAGTTAACTATTGGTCTTTCACTATTGAGTTCACTACTGCTTGGCCACTGGATTTTTTTTATTTTCTGCAAATGACTGCTTCAGTGTAGTCGTAGAATAGAATTCATATAGTTTGCTTGATGCAAATGCATTCTTGACTTTGGTACACTTACATTTGCATTGTTGCTCGCATTTCCCATCCTTTTCATATTCCTGCAAATGTGTGAGCTTATACCATTATTTCTAAAATATTTTTGGACGTTTGTATTTCAGGAAGTGGTTGATACATCTGGAGGGTAAGGACTTGACTTAGATTACATTTATGAATTTTCTCGGTTCTTTTGCCCTTTATCTTTTGTTCATTCAATGAATTTGTTGCTGTCAGATGCGGTGCTAGCTTTGTTATTGAAATAGTATCAGAGCAGTTTGAAGGGAAGAGGTTGTTAGAGAGGCATCGGGTGGTAAATTCTGCTTTGGAAGAAGAGATGAAGGAGATTCATGCCCTCTCAATAAAGAATGCCCTCACACCAGAGCAGTGGAAACAACAGATGGAGGCTGAAAAATCTAAACCTGCTGCTTAAACATCGGTATAAGAAGTCTAAACTATGTTATGTAATTGATAATGCTGGAAACTGTGTGGAATAGATTCTGAGTATGTTGAAACTCTTATCGTGTTTCTTTAATTCTCACCCTTATCACAAGTTACAGTGGAATGTGTTAGAATATGATGCTTATTTTACCAATTTGTATATGACATATTTCTTTGTTTTAGTTGTTTGAAGAATTTACGAAAGCAAATAAGGTAGAAGTTACTTATTAGTCCTGTCTTATGATCACTGTTTTTGTGAATCGGTTCAAACTCTTCCCACATCTAAATCATGTCTTAACTTGGATAGTTTCATTTGTTAACTTTATATTCTTGATTGGAATTTTCTGTGCTCAAGTTACAGAAGTTAGCAAATTATGGTGTAAAACATGGTCAAATGTAACGACACAGGGGCCAAGTCCTATAATTTTGTAGTCGGATGCATTGAATTGAAGCAACTTAACTTTGCCAAAGCTGGCTCATAGTTATTGAATTAAGAGATTACCTACGTTTTATGCCCCTTGAACTTGTTTACTACGCTAGGATTTTATGAGTCTACGCCTAACAATAAGAGAAATGGAAGTATGCAGTTTTTCATTGTCATTATTTCAAAGTTCGTAATTTTCTTACACATTTTTATTCAAGTACATGTACAATTCATGATAGGTTTGTATACCTACAAGGTGTAGCAGGCATTGGTTTCATTTGAATAGCAGGAATTGGTTTATTCTGCAAGTAAAACTATGCAGTGGGGTAAGAGGCTGCCATAGCAATGCCGCAAAGGCCTTCAGCTGCTTTGACATCCCTTTGCATCCGTATGTACCCTTTTTCACCCCATTGTGTACCCCATGAGTTCTTCACCAACCAATACTTTGTGCCATCATCACTAACACCGTAGCCAACTGCTGTAACACCATGGTCTAAACTTGTTCCACATGTACCAGTAAAGATGCCACTCGAATAAAACTGGAAATCAGATCCACTGGCATCAATGGCAACTGAAACAGGCTGTCTTGCAACGGCCTTAAGAAGGGCACTTTCACTGTTTACTGGCACGTCTTCGTGGCCAGTTATTGAGGCGGCATGGCTAGCTTCCTTCTGGGTATTGCATTTTCCATCATCACCGGTGTAGGGATAATTTGCCTCGGCGCTAAGTCCATGATTTTGAGTGATGAACTCAAATGCATCATCCATGAAACCACCTCCACAACCTTGATCTTCACCACTGGTGTCACAATCAACTAGCTCTTGCTCAGACAATGAGATTAGTTTACCTGTTGTAAGTTTAGTAATCCCTTCCATTGCTGCCACTGCCGAAAATGCCCAACAACATCCTATACATATTTGATTTCAGTCACATTAACTAGAAATCAATAAAATGCAAAACAAGAACTAGTACAAAATGAAACCATCTAACATGTATAAATTAGATACATGCTTACCGCATTGGCCTTGATTCTTGATAGGAGTGACAGCTCCTTTGCTTCTCCAGTCCATGGTCGCCGGCACCGTGACATTTTCATACCTGAAGGAAGTGGTCTTTGTGTAACTTTGATGCCCCTTGAATCCATTGCTCAAGGATGTGAACTCTTCATTTGTAAGATCTGCAAACTGATTGACACTTAGCTTGTAAGTTTTGCTTGCATCGTTATTCGAAGAATCTATATACGCCATATTTTCTTTGAATATCTTGTAACGACTCTCCTTCTCCTCAATACTGCTATAAACACGTCCATGATGAGCCATCCATTGCTCATGTCTCCCATACATTGTCGCATCTTGCAGAGTGCGAGAAGTGGCTTCAGAAGACCAAGCCCCCAACATGAGGATCAATGCCAAACTTATACATTTGAGCTGGTTGGTGAACTCCATGTATAGTAGGCTTGGCTTTCAAAGTAGAAGGATTAATGAGGAGGTGCAATGAAATGGGAGACTACTCCACACTTTATATAGAGAAGAGATCGGAAAGGAGAGTATATACTATCATTATCTACGTGCCATAGAAAATAAACTGTTACAAGTATATTATTAACTGTTGATCATTCTGCTATTACGGCAAGTTATAGCTAACTTGTACAACTCTAGCTATGTTCCCATCATTTGTTCTGGTTCCCATGCTTCAAGTAGCATGAGGGACAACATACATATCAATTTTGTTCTGCATTTTAACTTGTTCCTCCTGCCTCTTATTTTCAGAGACATACACAGCATTACATATATCTTAATTTCATATTGCATGAAATGCATGACTATTTTTCTTTTCATCTTCTCAGATTTATTTATTTATTTCATTTGTTTTTTGTTTTTTTTGTTTTTGCAAAGGGTCCTTGATCCATAAAGAGGACAATAACATCCCAATCAATAATCTGAAAAACCAAACATAATTTAGAATTACCATCTATAAATTCCAACCTGAATAATGAGGAAATAATATTGGAGAGGAAAGATCTCACATCAGAAAATGAACAAATAAAATATAACTTATAAGTGGATGAATCATATCCAATTGTACCGAGGTTTTATGTAGTTAAAACCCAACACCTTAAAGATGGTTAAGTTGAAACAGTATCGGTGCAATTATGATTCACAGACCACGTTTATCTCAATTCAAGTTGGTATTAGAGCCGGTCCTTCTTTAATTAATTCTCCGAGCATAATGGGCCCAAATTGGGTTCATCGAAAAGTCTTTAGCTTCATATCATACCAAGTGTCTGCAGTGGATCTTGGACCGAATATCTCAATTTCTGAAATAGAAATTGGATCAAATCAAATTACCGATTTCCGATGTGAAAATTGGACCAAATCAAATTACACGTGCATACTTAAAAGTTAGGTTGCACGTGAGTGTTGGAGAGAAAATATCACACATCATAAAAGAGATAAATAAAATACAATTGTATCTAATGTGGGTGGATCATATCCAATTGTACCGAGACCTTTTGTAGTTAAAACCTAACACCTTAAAGGTGGTTAAGTTTGGACAATATCAGAACAATAGTGATCTACAGGTCTTGTTTGTTCAAGTAATAACAGAATTGAATTTAATTCATCCCACTTCCAACTCCCAAACTCCCAACTGCACATCTATCTCTAACTTTAGAGTCTCATGATTAGTTGATTACCTTATAATTGCTATTTGCTACCAACGAAAACTAAAATGGAATAAAAATATGTAATAGGACAACTAAAACCAGACCTTTCATCAAATTAGATCAAGTTTTGTTCTTTTTCCTCAGTCTGGTAGAGTCCGTAGAGACAGCAAATTAACCATTCTGCTACTTCCACTTCCAATTGAGCTACTCTGCCATTATCAGTCATTCAGCTAATAAGAGAAGTACATCCTGTGCTAGGACTTTGGAGTACTCATCATGGCCACCATGCTTGTCCAACCGCCAATCCCAGCTTTCCATACTAACATTCTTCCACTGCTCAGAACCACAAACATGGTGATAACCCACACTTCACCCTTAACCACTCTTCCAAAGACACAAAGCTCAAGACTTGGAGAGTGCCCACCTGGGTCTAGCCCCATTCAGAGAGTCAGAGTTGCAGAGCAAGCCTCTGGCCTTGTTGGGGATGAGACACCCACCCAGATTAAAACTGAGCTTTACCAGGCACTCCAAGGTATGTAAGTTCATATTCATTTCCATTATAATTGAGTCCAAAATCTGTACCCTTTACTTTGATGAAACTTTGATGAAACTTTTGAACTTAAAGCTGAAATGGCTTGTTACTGATTGTACTTCAAGGTATTAATAGAGGGATATTTGGAGTCCCATATGCAAAGAAATCTGAGATTGAAGGTTTGGTTAAGCAGCTGGAGTCTCAGAATCCAACTCCAGGTCCTACTGTGAATTTAGAAATGGTATGTTCATTCTTTGATCCTTCAAGTTGTCTTTGGACTGTTAGTTATGAGTTCCATTTGGGAAATTTGATGCTTTCTATAATTGGAAGGTGGGTGGATGCTGGAAACTTGTGTATAGCACAATTACAATTTTAGGCTCAAGAAGAACAAAGCTAGGATTGAGGGACTTCATCTCATTGGGAGATTTCTACCAGAATATTGATGTTGCTAAGGTAGAAATATTTCTGATCAAATGTTGCAAAACTTTGTCAAATGTTTATTTACATTTGGATATCAGCCATGCCATTGTGCAAATTATATTCCTGCTTTCCCATGAACTGGATGGTGATTTGGTTTGTGTTTTATAACTGGGCATTTGGTGCATGATATGCCAAAACGGAGGGCAAAGCAGTCAATGTGATCGAGTTCGATGTGAGAGGATTGAATCTGTTTAATGGACGGTTAACAATTGTGGCCTCCTTCAAGAAAGCATCCAAATCAGTTAAAGCACTTGATATCCCATTTTGCTTACCTATGTATCATTTCTTTACATTTTTAGTTGGATTGCAACTACAAGTTTTTAAAAGCTTTCTGTTTTCAATTTTTACAGAGAGTTGACATCAGCTATGACAACTCTACAATCACTCCAGTTCAGGTATTTGACATTGCATTTCTTTGTGTGGCGTGCATATCAGATAATTGGTACATGCTTTCTGAAACTTGAATCCCCTGCTCTATGTGGTTTATGCTTTACTTTTCAATTCTAGCCGTGCATTATGAATGAGCTTTTTGAGCAAAAGAGATCATAATGTTTCGATTGTGTGTGAGATTAATGATGTGAACTTTGGATTTGTAATACACGGCTACTAGTTAAAAACCAAAACGAAGCACACAAAGAACCAGCATGGAAGTGTGTACAACAGGACCAGCTTCACATTGGGGTTAGCATGGCTCTGATTATTTGTTTTTGTCTTTGGAAATGCAACAGTTGATGAACATGTTTCGGAAAAATTATGATATTCTGCTTGGAATTTTCAATCCAGACGGTTGGCTCGAGATCACGTATCCTAAAACATTTTATAGTCTGGTATTTTATCATATGCAGATTGTGTTTTATTTTCCTCAGTTGAATCAATACAGATATGTTGATGATACCATGAGGATGGGAAGGGATGACAAAGGCAATATCTTCATATTAGAGAGATCAAAAGAAATTAAGATTTGATCTTAAGATTCAGTTCATTGTCATACACTTCAAGGCCGATTTCCATCATTATTCATTGGTGCAGGCCTGAAGCAGGCAGTTTTTCTAGTTATAAATGGAAATTATATAGTTATTTCCACAGACGTCTTATGCTGAGAATAATAAAGGTGATCCTAGTAAGCAAGCAATATGTGCTTTTATGAGGAATGACTTGGTTTCATATATAAGAAAACTCATTCTTTCTAGTCTTGATGTGCTAGCAACCCTAAAATGAAAAGTTGACAACAAATGATAGACTGCTTGCTACCTGAATTCTATTTCTAGAGACCAAAAAAATTTCTTATTCTAGAGACTTCAAGCCAGTCATGTGCATACAGCATCGCTAAGGTTTTGTAGTGCCTGAAGCATAAGGGGGGTGATTAGTGAGCACGTAGACGACTTCCCTAATAGGTGTTGCAGAGCTGTGATTTTCAACACACGTCATTGCTATGTTGAACACCTGCTCGAGGCTTGCCAATGAGAACTCACTGAGCCTGGAGTCCAGAACTAAGTACAGATGATGCAGTGGATGGCTGAGGGATTTGTGATATGGTTTTCCTTACCCAACTGACTATGTTCACAGCCTCTTCGACTACTTCCACCGCTGGTTTCCTCCCTGTTACTAGTTCCAGCAAAACCACACCAAAGCTGTACACCAATTTTCTCATCCACTTTCAGTGTACGACCATAATTGCTCTTAACTTGGATCTCCTCGAGGGACTTGCTCATAAGTTTGATGACCTCGTGAAACATGATAATGCAGTCTGAATATAATAGATTGTCCTTTGTTAATTGATAAGTTTTTTAGAGCAAACAATAGAGAGTTTTCATTAACGGGAATACAAATTACAATCATGAGAGACAATGGTGGTGGAAATAAATTCTTCACTCTCTTCTGCCTACTTGAAAACCCAACGATTACAATAGACAAACCGAAATTGGTTCAACTGTAATCTAACCTAATCCACAAGTACCGATACATCCTTACAGTTAACCTCAAGACGAAAGAACCATTTCAAACATTACATGCCAAAACTACCAGCATATATGCACAGGTAACCTCTCCATTACATTAACAACAAGAACTAACCGACATTAAAATAGTCTCTAAGCACGACATCAAAACACTGGTTCACCCCACGACACGACTAGCAATACCAACATACCATAAAAACCCTCTCTCAAAGAGGAGAGACACCAAAAACTACAAAACCCTAACAATAAAACCAAAGGCCTGGGCCCAAACCCCAGTGGATCACAAAGCTAGGCCCAAGATCCGGTCTGAAGGCAGCATGCTACTGCCGCTCCGCCGCCACACCGTCACCTGAAAACGCCGACATATGCAACCTTACATGGAGATGAAGATCACCCATCCTTTTGCATCATCACCAGGACAGAGCACAAAGATCCAAACCCAGATCGATCGAAAGAGCAATCGGGTAGACTGATGCTCCGTCCTCCCCATCTCACCGCCGCACCAACTTACCTCACCAAAGGAAGACCCCAAACCGTCACTTACAGGCGACGTCATAGCCCCGCCGTTGAGAAAGCACCTCCCCTCAACCCAGACCCACAATTGTCTGGTCTGCCCCAAGAACTCAGCCCTCTCAATTCACTGCCACCATCTACTGGGTTGAAAACACCACCCGATTACCTTCAATGCCCATCTGGCAGCGAACCTCGCTACCTCGACGAGGCTAGAAGCCAACGTCGACAAGTGGAGGCGCCACCAGACAAGCCACAACCTCAAAAAAACCCTAAACTTTTACTTCCTGATTTTACGGACAAAATCAACTGTGTTATATACATTGATAAGTTTTCTTTAACTATCGCACTACAAGAAAAATTGACAGAAAGGAGAAAATAATTGAGAAAGATTCGACCTTTATAATAATTAGATAAATAAAGTGGATGATGAAGGGCAAATTCTATAATCATGGGGTCTGGAATGGTTTCAGACCAAGTATGGTCCGTGTGGTTTCGTTTCTTGGCACAGTTTGGTGTTAGTAAACACATTATCGATTGGCACAATACAAGATTTTAGATAAACAAAATGTGCGAAATCAGTAGTTTATCTATGGAAGGGTATGAAATCAGTAGTTTATCTATGTATGAACTTGTAAACTTGCCAACACTACATCACACCTTGGTTTATATGGAAAAAGCTCTCAACTACATCTGAAAAAAGAAACTTTCATCACAACCTCATCTGTCTGCTTAACTAGCTCAAAGACACAAACATCTCCTACTTTCAATTCATTCTCTCTAACAAACTCATTCCAACCTTGAGAGAACCTGCTTGAGCGCCAGTCATTAGTCCACTTCACAGACCACAACCTGTTCGAAACTTGAAGCTTAGCTGTCCGTTTCTTTTTCTTGAAGTTTTTCCCAAAGGTACTCGGTATATGCTGCAAAGGTTAGATCAAATAGGTTATGCATACTGTAGACCAAATTGATGCATGACCAAATTACAAGATTATTTATCAACAAAGAATTCAAAATTACCAGAATTACAGCATATACCGAGTTGGTCAAAAGAATACCAAATTACAAAATTACAAGATTATTTATCAACAAAGATATCTGATGAGGGTTGTGTTCATGTTCCTACCAGAATTCCTTTGGTCACATAACTTTCAGTCATAACAACTCTACAGCAAGGATGCTTCGATGTATATTTGTTGGCTGCTTCAAGAGCAGTAGCTTGTGTTGGATTTGCCACTTGAGGCTGCGAAGCCAAAGTCTCTCTAGTATTCATATTTCCTGCATTAACCAAGTGAAGAGATAAGCATTTGCAGTAGTTTTGAAAGTGCATTAAAACATATCTGTTCGGAAACTTACTAATTGACTCATGAACATCCACAGGTGTTTCCAATTCATTATCACTAATTGGTTCAGGTTTGATGAAAACAGTTTCTTGACTAGCTTTATATCCACCGTTGCAGCTTTCTTTGTTCTCATAATCCATGTTCTGCTTTGGATGCTTCTTCGAGTTAGCATCTGTTCTATGAATCTCTTCATCCTGCCTCTTTTGATCAAGAAGTATTTCATTTCCCGTAGCCGCCATCGCAAACTCCTTTTTGCAACCATGTCTTCCATACATTTCAACAAAGAATTTCCAATTTCCAGCATATCGAAAAACGAGAAACTCGCCAAGCTTTAAAGAGTTATCTTGCACAAATTGGTTCCAACCCTTATGTAAAAACAACCCGCCATTATCACTTTTCACATCAACAAGCCAAGTTCTAGCAGGGGTCCGAAGATGGGACTGCTGAGGTACCCTTCCATCAAAATGCTTATGAAAAGCTTGTGGGATTCTCTGTAACATCAGAAGTAGCCGATCGGTAAAGGATGGGAATCAATGGACATTAAACACTATACGAAAACCTAAATACAAAGTAAACATCTTGTCTCATAAACCCTAAAGGCCTAAACCCTAAACGATATGGACAAGGAACTTCACTTAGTTTCGGATTATTCAAACTTCATAACAGATCATGGAAATTGCAAAAAAAAAAACCAATTAATTTAACAAATGAACAATGGGGATATGGAACAACGATTATTGTCGTACATGAGTTAGAGAGGGGCTTACCAGCTGGTCAGAAAAGTCACCTATAAGAACCTTGAAAAAGGAGGGCTTTCGTTTTCTTGCCATGCCGATCGATTTCTGAGTTCGTCTTTGCAACGGAGCGAGCTAGGGTTCAGAATCCCCTGTATCCGTAGTCCTTTGTTCGATCACGATCTCAAACGCAGATATTGTGTACAAGTTTCCGTCGAATGTCGATTCCCAACATCCTAATAAAATCGATCGGATTGTTGAGGACTTTTTAGTAATAATATTATTTTTTTGTAGTTATTATTGTATAAGAAAAATGACCTAATTAATAAGCAACACAATATATATATATATATATATATATATAAACTAAAACCTCCATAAATGAATAATGTTGGGACCAGACGAAATTATTACTTATACAGAGTTATTATATTATTGATAAATGAATAATTTATTCATTTATCGAGAGTTTTGTTGTTATTTCTAGTTGAATTAAATAACTTAGTTTAATTTGACTATCTTATTTATTTTTAACTGAATTTCTAGTCGTACTACATTTATATACTTTCCAAGTTCAGGACAATGTAATGTCTATAAATGACTCTAATTAGATGGAGAAGAAAGAAAGCTACATAGAAACTTGTTAAGATTATTTCGATAATATTAGTGCAGATGAAGGCATTCACAAGTTACGTGAAACAATTTCCAGTCTCTGTTATAAAAATGAGATGGAAGTTGAGGATATTCTGAATTATCCAAGTGAAAATGAGACGGTGATGGAATCACCTACTGATGAAGTAATCATTGATGGATTCATGAACCCGACTACTGAAGATGAACAGGATCCAAATAATAATTGTGCACTACCACAAGTTTCTTCTAAAGAGACATTTCAGGCAGCGGTAACTTTGAATAATTACTTGCTATAAAATGAGAAAGACGTAGCTAATCTTGTGCATGTCTTACAAAAAATTAAGGATGAGGTTCAATTTGGTTTAGATACAAGAAAAAAGCAAAATACCATAGATGGATGCTTTAGAAGTAACTAAATTGAGAAAGTAAACATTGTCATAAGTTTCCTCATTTTGTATGAGCATTATTTACACTTATTTTTATGTATTTATCTATTATTATTATATTTTATAGTATTTTTATTTATTTATTTAATTAATTATTACTTTATATATTCGTTGGGACCTAAAGGGAATAAAAAAATTATTATCTTATGTATTTAGCGAGAAACCTAGTAATATGAACTGGTCCCGAGTTAGGACTAGAGAAAATTATTACTTAAGTGAAGTTATTAATTTATCGAGGTTATACTGTATATATAGAGGGTTTCCTTAATTGCAAAGCTTTCCTAAAATAGAAAGTTTTCAAATATAGTAAGTTTCCAAATATTTCGAAATAACGTGTTTCGATATGTTCGAATTAATGAAAAACGTAACATGTTGGTTAAACAAAATTGACGATTACTTAAACGGACTAGTGATCGTTAAGATGAGTGTCCTTAGTAATTCAACGAGTTATTAAGCGACACCTAAGTGTTTAACGTTTAGTAAGAAGTAAAGTAAAATGACTCGGATCGTTTAATCGGAAGTTAAGTCGAACATGTTGAAAGAACGTTAATTGGTCAACCATTAGTCAAATGGTAAATTCATGGGAAACTCAAGGAAAAGTTTGGTCAAACTTGGTAAACCCTTAGTCAAATGGTAAATTTCTAGTCAACTCAAGGAAAATGTTGGTCAACCTTTGGTCAAACTTGGTCAACCCTGGTCAAACCAGGAAAATGGTAAAAATCAATGATATTTCTAGACTTGTTTTAACGGAATCGTTTCTACAGTTTATTGAAGGACTTAGAGTACGACTTGAGAACGTGGACGCCTTGAGGAGCGCGACATTGGTGTTTGCTATAGATCGGCATATCCAGGTACGGGGAGCACACTCAATGGGTGAGCCGTAACCTTTCTAGGTTAGTGGCTTTTTGTTTATAAAAATATGAGCTCCATGATTTATTGTTTTACCACATGCTTTTACTCTCATTTGTGTGTGTGTGTGTTCTGGATCGAAAAGTAGTATCGTTGTCCTGATTTTTAGTGCTTGGCCTGAGAGTGGTGGGACCTACTATTTAGTTTATGATTCTCACAGTGTCGATGACCGTGAACATCCGGAGGGCGATGTCCTGTTTATATTTTTCCCCGCTTACTCTCGTTTCATACAGAGTTAAACGAGTCGTAAGTGTGGTGTCTTGTTATGAGTGATCTGTTGGGCATTTGCTATAAATGGACACCCTCGCTACTATTCGACTCCGGACGTAATAGGTAGTTGGCCCCTGTTTGCTGTAAAGACAAACCCGGGATTCGGCCGTCGAGATCCAGAGAAAAAAATCTTGTAGGTGTTACATGCATATTTATTTGAGCTCAGTGTGCACATATGTACATACAGTGTTCTAAAACTCGGCCTAGTCGGTCGAGTACTTGGTAGTCAGCGTCCTCCCAAGGCGATTTTAAGAAAATCGGAGTACAAAGTCGGCCGGAAGAAAATCGGCCGAGTAGTCGGCCAAACTCAGAAAAAATCGGCCCAACTCAGAAAAAATCAGCTCAACTCGGTAATGGATATCATTGGTTCTCCCGGATAATCTTTCTTGGCTTGAAGAAGATGTATTTGAGGCCGATGCCATAAGGAATGTGCCAATTGAATGCTTTGAACAAAATTTATTAACTCGAGTTCCTATTTGTTTGGAGCCATTAGAGGAGCCGATCATGGATGATGAGCCTATATTGAATGATGACAAGCAATTAATTCAGCCTTGTGTATCTTCCTTAATAAGAAAAAATCCTGCAAGTTCAAGTAAGTAATTCTTTACTCATCTTCATACTTTTTAGTCACTTTCATGCTATATAGTTGTTTACAATATATGTATAGAAATATAGACCCATATTTAATTCTAAGTTTTAATTTTTTATCTTTAGGTAAAGAAAGAAACAAGCAGAAAATGAAAACCCTTTCTTCATTACTTATGGATGAAGATGAGATAGAAGATCTTACTTTGCTTCTCCATTCTAATGCATTGAACATTGATGATTGTAATGATATTCATGGTACCATTGGATATGATGATGAAGATTGGGAAGATTGAATTGTACTTTGTTATTTATGTATTTGAACCTTATTTTTGAACCTGGTTGTGTAATAAGGATTAATTTATGGCTTTAAGGCCATTAGAACCTTGTTTTTGAACATTGTTGGGTAATAAGGATGGATTTTATGGCTTTAATGACAATTATATATATATATAAAGATTATTTATAAATGTAATGTATTTATATAATGAATGTTGAAAATGCGGTTGCCCCATCATCTTGAGGCTTTCGCCTCGGGGGGCTTCAACAAATCACCTTCGTTTTCGTCTTTGAAAACATTGTCTGCTATAGCCTAAAACCAGAGGTCCAGAACGTTACAAAAAGAAAAGAAGAAAACATAAAACCAGAAACCAAAAACAAGGTAGAAGGTTGTCGTTGTTTTGTGTAAATGCCACCTGTCTAGAACCCTCGACTACTCTTATAAAACAGACCTGAAGGGCGCTGCTCAAATCATCACTCCCTCAGTCCCAAATCATCAAAATCTCAGATCCCCTGATAATAATCTTCTCTCCACCATTTTCTTTCGCAATTAGGGTTTACGTTTCGACTTTGATTCTTTTGTAAATAAGGATTAGGTTTTGGCTTTGATTGTATATCATGGTGAAGACGAATTCTGAAGATCTGGTAGTCAGTACGAGGAGGAAGATGATGATGAGAACCACCTTCATAAATAGTTTAATTAGTTTATCGAATTGACGATTTACCAAACATATATATATATATATATAATTAGTTTATCGAATTAATTAGCTTTGGCTGATTCCGGCTGAGTGTTGTGGATTCCAACTTTCTAGGCAATCCAACACCTTCCGCCATTTCCGATCAAAAAACGGAAGTCGGGACGTCCTAAGGGCTCCTTAAACAAGAAACCTGAGGTGGTGGGTGATCTGGCACTTCAGGGCCTAAGAGAGCTAAAAATTGGTCCTTTGGTGCCTAAAAAACTTGAAGAAGAAGTTGGCCGCTTCTCAAGTCTAGGTGGAGGGCTCTGAGGTAGGTTGGAGCATAGGAGGTGATGCCGGACTCTGAGGCTTCAAGGGATGGTAAATTCTCAGGTGGTAACTCCCCTGAAATTTCTACATCCATCCGAGTAGGTGGTTTTGGTCTGCTGTTGATCTAATTGTATGTACGTACAGTCATGTATGTACACGACATAATTTTAATCATTTATAATAATTTATATGTTTGACCATCCATGAATAAATATTATATCATTTGATTTCAATCGTTCACATTGTCGTGCACACATACACTACACTTTTTAGTTTGCTTCCGTTTGTTTTTTCATTTGGTGTTGGTGCTTTGGTTACAAGTCTGAGGTTATAAGCTTATGGTTTACAACATAGTTTGCCTAGGTTAGGTCTTGGTCTAGGTAGGTAGGTTCGCATGACTAATGTGAGTCCGTACGGATGTGTTATGTTCGTACATATAGCTATCGTCCGTCATTGAAAAAAAAAAATCTAACTTCGTCTTTTATATCTTATCAACTTCTGACCAGTGATATTATGCAGTCTTCGAATTCGTCGGTGTGTATGGTCTTCGAAGCAAACAAGTACTTAAACGAGTGTCTTAATAACTTAATAACATATCAGTGACTTGTTATCTCACCCTATCTAAAAGAACATACATACATACATACATACATACATATATATATATATATATATGTGTCATTTTAACGAGAATTCCTTCTTTTTAGTCATTTTTTGGGATATGTCCACATCATTAGATCTGTTTTTAAATGGATTTAGATGGTTGAGATTAAAACAAAAAACTTAACACTTATGTCAAACCTACACCGTTTAAGATCATTAAAAATAAATCGAAACTTTGGATGCCTTAACGATCACCAAATTATATGAAATTTTATAAAGATGATCCTACTCATATAGCCTAACAAACTGACAGTGGAGATGTCGAAATTTGATCGGAAAGTTGGTGCAATAATTTATCCTTAGAAATAGTTAAAAAAATGATCCCTCATATATATAGTCCCCTTCTAATGCGGGATCCTATATATATATATATGGTCCTTCTAATGAGGGATCCTTTTTTGTTCATTTATAGGGATAGACCCACACCATTAGATCTGTTTTTTAATGAGGTTGGATAATTGAAATTAAAACAAAAAGTTTAACACTTATGTCAAACCTACACCGTTCAAGATCATTAAAAATAAATCGAAACTTTGGATGCCTTAACGATCACCAAATCACATGAATTTTTATAGAGGTGATCTACTCATGTAGCCCAACAAACTGAACGGTGAAGATGTCGAAATTTGATCGAAAAGTTAGTGTAATAACTTATCTCTAAAAATAGTGAAAAAATGAACCCCTCTTTAAAAATACCCTATATATATAGTTGAAAAATAGAGCTAGGAGGGGAAATGTAACTTGGGCACGACCAACGTTCTCTTCTTTTCTTCCCTATCTCGATTTCCTTCTTCCCAAACACAAACCGGAACAAAACAAGAAGCAGCAACTCCTTGGCTTGGTTGAGATTAAGATGAGGGCTTTAGCAAGATTGATCGGACGAAGTCTTTCATCTCCGAAAAGATTCCAACTTCATTCCAACACCTTCCGCCACCTCTCTCGCCGGACCTATTTCCCCGCCACGACGTCGTTTTCGGGTCGCCCTATCTCCCCCTCATATTCTCCTTTTGCTTCTACCAAATGGGGTCTTCTTTCAGGTTTGTTTGTCAATCAAAAGCTTTGAAATTCAATATAAAGATCATATTTGATTCAGTTTATCGGTTATTACTGGTGAAAGGAAACATGGGTTAGTTTGTGTTGAAGTAGTTTACTTAAGGTTTATGATTGGTGTTCAATTTGTGCAGTGCAGAAGAGAAGCATGTTGTTTATACAAACACAGTCGACACCCAATCCTGCATCGCTTATGTTTTACCCTGATAAGCCTGTTATGGAAGTTGGCAGTGCTGACTTTCCAAATCCTCGGTCTGCCATGAACTCTCCACTGGCCAAAGCCCTTTACGGAATTGATGGTAAGGTTGTTGTTGCTGTTGAGATTATTGCTGATGTAGCCTTATATTGTATCTGTTTTCATGATCAGTGCTTGAAGATATTAGCACTAGGAGCCTTATCTAGTTTTATACTGTCTCGGTTTATGTTTGATTTAATTGGACCCGTGGTTGAAAACCGACTTTATAAGGACTGTTAGGACATATTTTAACATGCTTGATGATTATTGATCACAGCTTGTGCCTATGTGTAACTGTGTAACTGGCAATCCTTATAAACCGCACGTCTGCGCTAAGATGCTGTCCTCGGTCCTTAAAATTATATAGTTCAGAACTGATTCTGGAGGGGACTTTTAATGGGATTAAGGGGTCTTAGAGTTAGGAGGGTATGTTTAATGTTTGACTGTTGAGGGATGATTCCCTCTGTATATACTGGTTTTGGATGGAAAACACTTGCTTTTTGAGAAGGGAGGTTAAATTGAAGTTCTTGAGCGTTATACCATCTGCACCCTGCCTGTTTGGATACCAGTCAGATTTTTATTTTTATTATTATTATTATTGTTGTTGTTTAAGTCATGTGCTTCCCTTCTCAAAGAAAAAGTAACATAAAGTAGGAAAGATTTAGATATAGTAGCTGGTTTTGGGACTTTAAGGTTCAGTTGGTGAAGGGGATGCTTCAGGATTTACGCTGGTGATGAGTGTAGACTCTTTCTGAATTTGGCATCTGAACTTAGATGCCTTAGATAAACAAAATAGATGCCTTAACCAAAACAACTTCAAGAAATGATTGAATACTTTCTTCCTTTTTCCTCTTAGGAAGAAAACTTTAAGAAAATTTGAAGTTTGTTTTCCGTTAATCGACTTCAACATTTCACTGGATTGTTGATCAATCTCTAGTCTCTAGTCTTCAGATGATATAGAAAAAGTCCATTAGCCTAACTTGCTAATAAATAAAAATGTCCAGCAATAACTTACCTTTAAAGTTTCCTGAACTCATTACTAGAATAAAGCGCATATATAAAGCAAAATTGAATAAATTTGTAGCAGTGCTTTTCTTTAGAGGAAACACACTGTTTTAATGATGTTGTACATGTAGCTTTAGGCTTCAGTTTGCAAAATATTGTTTTACTTGCACATCAAGAGATTGCATCACGTAATTACTTGGGCATATAGTTACAACCCCCCCCCCAAACACAGAGACTAAAGTAGTGATTGACTAAGTTCTTCTAAATATCATGTCTTCTATCCCGTATAATATCACATGGACCTCGTTAGTCGAAAAGTCATCTGTCGGGGTCACTTTGCTCTGTATCCACTGTTGTCCCACTTTCCATTCTTAGCTAATTGCAGTACTTCTCTTTATTTTTGAAGTAAACACCGATCTGTGGAAAGATTTGAAACAAGACGAGAGACTATTTTTTTAAGTTAAAAGGAAGAAGTAAAAAACAAAGAAATGTCATATCAGATCTCCAAATGATGACTTGAGATCATTCTCAAATGCAACTTTTAACCCATGTATGACATCTGAGTGAAAGGGGTGGTAAATGGGTTTATAATACGTGCATTTGGGTAGAAGATCAGTTTGTAAGAATAGAATAGTTTCTTTGAAAGTTGAAAAAGCAGTTTCCCTGTGATATAAATAAACGCACACAGCAACAGTATGACCTACTTTAATGATATTTGGGTTACAAAAGAAAAAGGTTTTACATCAAGTCTTTTGATTCCAAAAAGAACAGCTGGTGTTGTCTATACTTCAACAAATAGTTGGAAACTTGAACCCTAGTATTTTCCACTTATTGCAAATTTATATTGTTGGATACAGTTTGTGCTTAAATGTTCTTTTTTCTTTTTGGTCTTGAACATTTATGTTGTCATTTTGTATGTTGAGGTAATAAACTTCACATGTTTTCCTTAATACAGGTGTCACTCGAGTGTTTTTTGGATCAGATTTTGTCACTGTAACTAAGTCAGAAGATACTTCATGGGATATTTTGAAGCCAGAAATCTTTGCAGCAATCATGGACTTTTATTCTTCTGGGGAGCCACTCTTTCTCAACTCAAAAGCTGCAGCAGCAAAGGACACAGCTATTCATGAGGTATGTCTACTTATTCATGTCTGTCAAGGCATGTTGAGTTTTTAAACTAAATGATAGAGGCAGCATAGTCATATCTTTGATCTGATATTTTTATCGATCTATCCCAAGCTTCATCAAATAGCATGTTTCTTTTTTACCTTCTTGACTTTTCAAGATGCTAGTCTCAGTACAACCTTATCATACCCCATCGTTGTGCCTATCTGGGAGTCTTAGCTACAATAACTTCTGAGAGTGTTCTGGAAAGGCTGCTAATTACTTTTTTATTCTTACTCTTTGGTCATTCAGATATCAATTTAGTTAGTCTTATAATCTTCTTGAAAAATGTACAAAAAGAAAGTACTATTTGTCAATGCAAATGTAGCCCCCTGATCATTTCCTGAGTGTATCTGAGTGGTCTGTGTTTTAACTGTCAATTATGCCATACTAGCTCTTGAAGTAGTGGGTCCCTTTGTACGGCTACGTATTTTGTTTTCTTGTTATAGAACACTAATTATTTGTTTTTGTGGTGGAATAATATATATGGTATTGAATTATAATATAACAATACTAATAGGAACATGCAAGAAAGTCATCTCCTTCACTAATATTCTCTGTAAAAATATAATTCTTTATTGAATTATAATACAGCAATACTAATAGGAACATGCAAGAAATTTATCATCCACTTTGCTAATAATTTTTAGAAATTTAGAGCATGAAGTTACGGTTGCTTATTGGACAAAAAATTAAAAAAAACTTTTGTGCAAAAATCTCATAAAATACCCTGTTTTCTTTTCCATCATAAATCGAATAGATATCAATATGTTGTGGTGGCTGTTGCAGGATGATTCAGAAGTCGTTGCCATGATCAAGGAATTATTGGAGACTCGCATTAGACCAGCAGTGCAAGATGATGGTGGAGACATTGAGTATAGGGGATTTGATCCGTAAGTTTTCCGTGATTTGATAGTCCTTTTGTTTTGATTGTTCTTTTTATATATGGGGGACTTCCTGAATCTTATAGCACTTGTATATTGTCTATAGAGAAACTGGAATAGTTAAACTGAGCATGCAAGGAGCGTGTAGTGGTTGCCCAAGCTCATCAGTCACCCTTAAATCTGGCATTGAGAATATGCTCATGCATTATGTACCTGAGGTAAATTACATGCTTTGATTCACAATAATGTGTGTATGCATATCGTTTGAATTTAAAGGTTTGTCTGTAAACTAAATGTAGATGAACATGCACACACGCACCCGTAACCATTTTCTTCTATTGGTTTAGATACAATTACTTTCTTAAAGGTAAAAACAGACAAATTATTCATTAAAGAAATTTTCGTTCTAATACTTATAGAGGGAACATTACAGTGAAGCATAATTCCCTTCCAATCAATGATCTATCTGATTGACCGTAGAATGACTAATCAAAGAAGCCAACTGAGATGTCAAAATGTGCTTCTCTCCTAAGGAAAATCCACATTTTCACTCTCTTCCCTAGAATATTTGAGAATAGAGAAGAGATTACAACAGTATCATTATCGTATACCCAAATCTAAAGGAAGTAACAAAGGGGTGACGGATGAATGTCCTTGCTGAATATCATCGCATGTCTAAATCGGTTTGCACAAAAAAATGTAAGAAAAAAATGTGCCTGTACCGGAATGGCGGAATCGTATAGTAAAAGAATAGAACTATGATCTGAAGTAGGAATCTTGAAATTACACCTAGAAAACAGTTTCACACTGCTACCAAATACTTATCTGAATTTCCATTTTACCGTTTCATCTACAAAGATCTAAGATTTTTAGATATTAATGTTTCCCATGCACATCAAATATATTTTCAAGATAACATCTCTCATACCCTATAGCTTTACTTGTTGCTTGCTACCTCTTCTGGATTATATAACGTTCTTTGATTCTTTCCCTTATTAGCCCAAGAAGTTGGATACATATCGGAATGAGTTTTTTCACTCAAGATTGTCAGACCTGACATAGCTTTTTGCATTTACAGGTCAAAGGTGTGGAGCAAGAACATGATGAAGAAGATGCAGCAGTAACAGGGCATGTAGAGTAGAGATTTATAATTTTCTTCAAAGGAGGCATAACTTAAGATAGAGTGGTGAGTTCACGAGGGGATTGGGTAGCATTCCTGTACAGTAGCAAATAAAGTTTTATGGGTTGGTCATGTGAATTGATTAGTAAGAATCTAGAGCTCTAAATTGTGTAACGGGAAAGACGACTGGTTTACTTGGTCAATCAAATTTTTCCTGTTCAAAAGACTAGTGATGCAATTTTTCCTTTGCTCAAGAACTCTGGGTTGAACCTGCTTCTATATTTCGCTGTGTAGACATGCATGTTTCCAGTCTTGGTTTTGGAGTGAATGTCATCAGATGCTCGCATCTTGTAACCAATTTTTGTACGTGGTACTAACTGCTAGTGATTCATTCTGTTGTGTACCTACGTCTTTGCATTGCAGCATGATAAACGATCAACTCTTAACACTTAGTAAAGAACACAAAAATAAAAGAGCAATGGTTGCTCACGGTCTGAAATATGCTGCCTTCCACTTGCAAATACTGAGACTTGCACAATTAGTCGTATGGTACTGAAGTGAGGGAAAGATTCTATTAACCTTGTTGTTGAAGACTACTTGAGGACTTTTTCGTTTCATCTTATTTTCGATCGCATATTCAAATCTCAACCGTCTAGTTTGTAGATATATATGAATAGATTATCTCTACAAATTTTCATACAAATTGAAAATCGTTAAGGCATTCATAAATGTGATTCACCGATTATAAACTTGAACGGTTCATGTTTGACATATTTAGATCATTTATTGATTTGATCTATTTTGATGTCTTAACGATCACCAATTTGACTGAAAATTTGTAAAAGTTATCTACTCATATAGTCCTATAAACTGAACGGTTAAGATGGAAAAATGTGATTGAAAAGTGAGTGTAATAAATCATTAAGAAGAAAGCTATCAACTAGTTCTCAATAAGAAAATTCTCAATGGATCCCCTCCCAGTGAACCAATAAGCTTATTTTTTGTATTTGTCCAGTTCCGATTTTCATTCCTTTTTTATGGCGCGTCCTTGTTACTTAGCACGATAGTGCTTCATCTTGAGCAAGTCAACAATGTTGCATCATTGACCGGCTTCCTCATTAAGCGAAATCCATAACGGCAGCTGGTTTGCTGCCGAAGCTTCTTAATTCTTAACAACTAAGTAATCTTTCTCCTATAAAAATCTCATCTTCCTCCTGAACCCTCTAACACAATTCACATCGAGAAATACATAGCATTTCCTTCATTGCTCATCTGCGATTTCGGTTCCAACTGAAAGAGAAGCTAGAAATATGGTTCAAGAGGATTCAACCACACAGCAAAAACATATCGCGGAAGAGGGGGAAGAGCAGCAGCAGCTCAAGTACCTGCATTTTGTTCAAGTGGCTGCACTTCACGCTGCGGTGCACTTCTCAAATGCATTTGGTTATGCCAAGGAGAAATCTGGTCCGTTGAGGACCGGCGTTGAGTCAGCAGAAGAAGCCGTGAAGACTGTTGTCGGACCGGTGTATGACAAGTACGAGGCTCTCCCCGGCAAACTCCTCGCTATCATTGATCGCAAGGTCGATGAATCTGTAGCCAAGCTGGCATCATCCTATGCAGACGCTGCTCAGAAAGTGCCAGAGGCAGCTCAAGCGGCTGCATTGGAGATCAAGCAAATGAGCTCAAACATGGCTAAGTTGGTATTCTCCAAGTACGAACTGAAAGCTCAGCAATGTGCTGTTTGTGCATGGAGAAAGCTGAATGAACTGCCTGGGGGACCAAAGGTGGCGGAGATTCTTGTCCCAACTGCTGCCTATTGTACCGAAAAGTACAACCACACTGAGTTGCGCCGTGGAGAAGTGGTATAAGGTGGCCTCCTATTTGCCTATAGTTCCGACAGAGAAATTTGCGAAGGCATGAGGAAGGAATGTGCCTGAAACCGTTCAGTGATATCTACTTCATTGTTAGTCTGTTTTTATGGCCTATGTAACAATTTCTTCTGCCTTTCTATGCGTGTATCGTTGTTAATAGGGACACGGCTTACCCAGCGTATGGGGAATCCATCACTTGACATTTGTGTATCATCCCCCTGAAGTCTGCATATTTATAAGTCTACATATTGAGGCGTCAAGCAGTCTCAATCAGTCTATCAGTTTATCAAAGAAAATGGGAGTTCAATTTCAGATGGCTCATCCGTCACCATCAAATCTAATCTCCAGTCTACACTAAATATCACCACAGATTTTGCTAATGGCTTCCTACTCTAAGCAACAGCACGAGGATATGAAATTTGTAAACCAAATCTTATCATTGACAAACATAACTTCAAAATTCAATACTGGGTAGAACAAGGGTTGCTGAAGGAGCACTACGTAAATAGGCAGGGTCACTTTTGGTATGAAGGGTCTCAGAACCACAGTTCTAAATTCTTATCTTTCTTTCTTTCCTATGGTCGATCGACGAACCCATCACCACACCAGTTGCTGGTTTATAATCAAGTCTAATAACGCACAACATAACAAAGATGTAGATGCTATCTCCAATTGATCGGAGCTGTCAATAGATCAAGTCTGAGAGCAGAGGGATACTTAATCTTGGCTTCAGTTCTCAACTTCTAAACTAGCACACAATTGGCATCTTGAAAAGAATAAAACCATCAAGAAGGCACAACCACAAACAGATACAACAAGCAAGCAAGCATAGGAGCAAAATTCCTCTCAAGCTTTCAAGCCAGTATTTAAATATAATTTTCATAGCAGTTTATGACCACAAACTGACTACCATTCAAATACAATAAAACTAGTAATATTAATGTTCCCATGAAAAAAGACCTTCAAATAGAACAAAGAAAAAAGGGCAGAAAAAAACATCCCAATCACTCTCCACTAAAAACCCCGTTCTTCACATGACACTGACACGAAAATCCAACTAAATTGAAAAATAACTCACCACCAAAACATTTGTAGAGCTTAGAAGCACTTCCTGTGGACAATGGATGGACCAGACTCATCGTACTCTCCCTTGGAAATCCACATCTGAACACAAGAAAGCTCGTCAGTCTTAATAACCAAAACCTATGAATAAAGACTTTGAACTGCATGATATAATTTACACATTGTACTCCGTGAACTGATGCAAACCTGTTGGAAGGTACTGAGTGAAGCAAGAATGGACCCTCCGATCCAGACACTGTACTTCCTCTCTGGTGGAGCCACAACCTTAATCTTCATGCTGCTTGGAGCAAGAGCAGTGATTTCCTTGCTCATCCTGTCTGCAATACCAGGGAACATAGTTGAACCTCCACTGAGCACAATGTTGCCATACAAGTCCTTTCTGATATCCACATCACACTTCATAATGGAGTTGTAGGTAGTCTCGTGAATGCCAGCAGCTTCCATTCCAATGAGAGATGGTTGAAAGAGGACTTCTGGGCACCTGAATCTCTCAGCTCCAATAGTGATGACTTGGCCGTCGGGAAGCTCATAGTTCTTCTCAACTGAGGAGCTGCTCTTGGATGTCTCAAGTTCTTGTTCATAGTCAAGGGCAACATATGCAAGCTTCTCCTTCATGTCACGGACAATTTCCCGTTCAGCAGTGGTGGTGAACATGTACCCTCTTTCAGTGAGAATCTTCATCAAAGAATCTGTGAGGTCACGTCCAGCAAGGTCCAGACGAAGGATGGCATGGGGAAGGGCATAACCTTCGTATATAGGCACAGTGTGACTCACACCATCACCAGAATCAAGCACGATACCTGTAAAAAGAAGAGCCCACTCAATGCCAGAACAATTTGATGCCAAGGATATTAAGACTCAGATCAAGGAAATAGTCTATACTAACCAGTTGTACGACCACTAGCATACAGAGAGAGAACGGCCTGGATGGCAACATACATAGCAGGTACATTGAAGGTCTCAAACATGATCTGGGTCATCTTTTCTCTGTTGGCCTTGGGGTTAAGAGGAGCCTCAGTAAGAAGAACTGGGTGCTCTTCAGGAGCAACACGAAGCTCATTGTAGAAAGTGTGATGCCAGATCTTCTCCATGTCATCCCAGTTGCTTACTATACCATGCTCAATGGGATATTTCAAGGTAAGAATACCTCTTTTAGATTGTGCCTCATCACCCACATAGGCATCCTTCTGCCCCATACCAACCATGACACCAGTGTGTCGTGGCCGACCAACAATACTAGGAAAAACAGCCCTGGGAGCATCATCACCAGCAAAACCAGCCTACAAAACACATGTCAAATTAAGATGCCTACAAGCAGAAGCAAGGACAATAGGGAAACAGAAAACGGGAACACAAAGGACAATTACCTTCACCATTCCAGTTCCATTGTCGCACACGAGTGGCTGAATGTCCTCGGTATCAGCCATATTTTATAAACCTGATGAAACAAGGACATAAAAATATCAGTGCAACAGAAATAAATTTCCTTTTTAAGCCATACATTGCCAAAACTGGACACATTTTTCAGTAATCAAATGAACATTCAGTGTTCTACTTCATATAATTTAATAGTAAATCACAGTGATATATCACTGTCTAGTGTCTACATAGCTTACATTTTAATTAAACTCAATTGAAAACACATGCAGGTAGCATCTTCCCAAGGCCCCATGTTTCAAATCATTTTACCAATCAAAACACCAGTTATTCAATAAAGTTTTAAACTCATGCGATGAACCATCGAAGCACTATATTCTTCAAACCATCCATCTCTTATCCGCTTTCAAAATTAATAGAGATCGCTTTGCATGAGTTCAAATCTAGACATAGCAGAGTTGGAATGCTTCTCTTAACAGTTAGCAAACACAATTTCAAAGACTAAAAATCAACAGTTCTTCAAGAGAAACAAGCAGCAGATCTAAATCATTTACTGATAAACCAGATCCAAAGCGTTGGATCCAGATCAAACAATCTCATCACAACAAATAGTCCAAAATCTTATTCAAATGGACCGATCGGTCACCAAGATCAAATCTAATTCCAGATCTAACTCCAAGCACCACACACATCAGAATCATCACAAATCTTCGAGATAAAACACATATACGTCTCATTTACAAAAGCCGCTCTTAAATTCAAACAAGAAATTTCAAACTCGAGCAGAATTCCACAACAGAACTGATGCATAAACAGAAAAGAAGCTCACAGATCCGCTCCGATTACCTTGAAAAGAAGAAGACGATCGGAGACTTGGACGGCGATGAAGTTGAAGAATGACCAAGCCGCCCTCTGCTGACGAAGGCTTGGCTGTCTCTGACCTCACGGCTACGATGAGTGGACTCGAAAATGAAACAGAATTAGGGTGAGCTTGAAATAAGAGTGGCCTATATATATAGCCGGGGGTTTCGAAATGCACATGAAATTCGGACCAAATTACCAATTTCATTTATTTATTTTCGAATAATTATTTTCGTTTTTTGAAAAAAGGAATTAAAATTGGTGTGTGAGGGGGAATCATTTCGGCCACAAGAAAAGATAGAGTGACCTGGCTGACAGCCTTTTCCATGTTATGGATGTTTGCGCCGGAGTGGATCTCAGCCGTCTGATCTGTGGGCCAGGAAGATCAGTGCCAAGTCGGCTTGATCGGGTCCACGGTTCGCGTCACATTTGAGAATCTCGAGTATTGTTTGTCCGTGACAATTATTCATCGGTCGTAACAGTGGGTGTCTGGGGTTTGCACTAAAACACACGAGACTTTGGCACCAATTTCCTTCAAATTTCAAATCGCCTGTACTTCGTCTCTTCTGTTTATTTTTATTAAATATACACTTGTCTTCTAATATTATGACCTCTTATTAAGAAAAGAACGAAAGATTACCCTCGTCTCTTCTGTTAGATCAACCAATTTTACAACCTATTTTTCAAATAACTCGCAATGTCATGTTTATATTTTTCTTCGTTTACGCTCGTTTCTGTTAGATTTATTTTCGTTATTTTAAAAAAATGCTCATTATTAGAGCTTTTTCAAAAAAAATATTGTGAAATTAGATAGGTCGAACTCGAGAAATCAATTGTTGATTTGTCATTAAATTTTGTTTGGTTTTATATATATTATAATTTTATTCAAAAAAAAGTATATTTGTTGAATCTTACCATTTGAATGAATCTACTATGGGTAGTATTTGAATGTATGTTTATGTGAGATTCTCATAATAAGGTATGTATTACTAAGTAAATGGATTCTGGAATTCCAAAATGAGTCAATTGGTAAAAACTTTGATAAGGATTAAGATGGCTCTCAGCCGCCTCTCTCGCTTCTTTCTAAACCCTCGCTGCCTTGTTTGGGTCTCCAATGACACACGAAGATTTTGGTTGAAATGGGAAAGGCGATGGTAACTGGTCTAATTAGGTTGCCACCAGAGATTTTGGTTGTTATCTGGAAGCAACATCAAGCTGCCACTTGTCAAGGGATGGCATTGCAGGCAGAGGAGGGCAACACAACTTGGGTATGGTTTGAAAATTGGCTCGGTCTCTCGGGTCTGGATCTGAACCCAAGCCCAAAGTTGGTCTGATTTGAAGTTCGGTTGTTGGGCCTGATATCAAATAGAAAATGGCATAAATCGTCTCTGTGTATTTGAGTTGACATGCTATAATAATTATCTACATCTAGATCGATGCGTATTACTTGAGTACCACAATAAAATGCTTTGGCTCTTGCAATATGTTTATCCCTTTTTGTACTCTGCTAAACTCCTTAATAAGTAAGCGTAATCATTAAGGTTATTAAAGATCGCCATTTCGGCCTTAGATTATCAATGAAGCTTTCATAACTTAAAGTTCTATATGTGTAAGACAAAAAACAAAGGGATGCGCTCCACGCGCTAAGGTTAGAAAAGCTTGTTGTTGCAGTCATTTCTAGTTCTCGTCCGGCTGTGATGCGGTGTTGGCGTCGGCCTTCGGCCTCATTGACGTACGTCATGTACGGTCAGACATGATGTGTGCTTGGGGTTTTAGTCTGGGTGATCAGAGATCGGGGTGGAATGGGGTCATGGTTCTTAGATTTTAAATTTACATTGATGTTTGTAAGGGGAAGAAGAGTGCAGCATAAGGGTTTAGTTGTTTGGTATCAGCCGAGATCCTAGTTGTGTGGATGAGTGGCATGGATCTATGTCATCATAAGTGGTGTGCAACAAAAAGGGTAGATGTTGGGGATGTTATGGAGAACTAAAATAGGCATCCAAGTTCTGTTGTCTCTTGTCATCAGGGATTTGGGCACTTGGATATTGGGTTTGTGGACGTGGAGAGTTGCTACTACGAGTTCTTTGTCGGTGGAGCTTGTTCGTCGTTGGTCAATGCTTGTCAACAACAGCAGAGTGTCAAGGTAAGAGACCAGAAGGTAGCAATGGATCTGCAGAATTCTCGTGGGTTGGATCTAAGATTTGGGCCTTGTTTGCACTATTTCAAATATGGGCATGCTCTGTACCAAACATTGGTTGGGCTTGGGGCTTTCCGTTAGGTCCATTAGTGTTAATTTTTTTTATTTATGTTGTTTTCTACTTATGTCATTTAGTTTGTTCTTGCTTATTGCGAGTGATAAGTCCCTACATTTGTTGTGTGAGGTTAGTCAGACTTTGTGCATGTATATGTACTCAAAGTGCCTTGTCTGCTCTAGGTAAGGGTGAGTTCCTTGTTTTGTCAAATGATCGTTGTCGCTTAGTGACAAGGTGAAGCTGAGTGTCGTTGGATTTATTTTCTGGCGACAACATAGCTGAAAAGTTGATTTAGAATTGGATATTAGAATATATAAACGTGTTACATGTCTACTGATCTTTTCATGATACCACCGTTATCTCAAAGAAAATAGTGTCGTCGTTAGAGTTATACTATTTGTTAGTTGGTGCATTTGAGTACATGAGTGTTGTATAAGTTTCTGATATTATTTCGGATCTTTATAATTAAGGGTTTATAGTATGTCCAACAGCTTCTTCAAAATTTCTCTATAATGGGGAAGCAAAACTCAAAATCTCTAAAAATATTATCCTTAAACTCTAACAGCTTCTCAATTTTAAAGATTCCGACATTTATTACAACAATAACATATTCTATATCATTATTAGTTATAACTAAAAATATTATTATTTTTATTATTACAATACAATAATCAATTACAAATATTCTATATTTTATCTTTTTCTTGTTGGAACATATGAAGAATTTAATTTTAGAGAATGAATGCATTGCTGTAAATTTGGGGAATGAACCTTTGTTTTTCATCTCTTTCCCTATTTTGGAGAATGTGTTGGGGAAACTGTTGGACTGAAAAATAACTCAATATTCTCGAAAAATTGAGAAAATTAAGACAATGAAGAAGCTGTTGGACACGTTCTTAGGCTCGATTTCTCTCTCTTTATATTCAACAGTTTCATTAATTGAAGCTTGAGGGCAGCCGCCGCATCAGTCTTTCATTCAAAAACAAAAAAAATGAAGCTTTCATTTTATTAACAAAAAAAGACAAAGCATCAATTGGTGAAAGAGGGTTTAAAATATTTATAATTAGGGCACATCATTAATTTTAAAATTCAAAATAAAGATGTATGATGTGAATCTACATTTTCTTTTAAATTGCTTATTGATAAATATTAGATCAATAGCCAAAATCCAAAATAGATATATTCTAGCTTCCTTACATAAAAAAGAAGAGACATGAAAGAAATGGCAAAACAACAACATGCCGACCTATGCCTATCTATGATGTAGAACCAATAAAGTCGGTGGTAGGCTCACTCAATTATGGTACATACATCTACATAAAAGACTGAAAAAAAACACTAGCAAAGACTTAGAAATCAAACTAGCAGCTTTCCTTCCCTTTCGGTTGGAAATGTACGACTACTCACTACTCTTGTATCTTCCTCAAAATCCACTGCCAGCGTTCCTCGTAGTTTTCTTCGTGTTACTACCTTCCTTCACCTTTTTCTCACCATAAACAATTTATTCTTGATATCTTCAAACCTACTTTATTTATTTCTACCACAATCATAATGAAATAATATGAAGTTTACATTTAAATTAATTGCAATGAATTTTGAAGTCATACATGTGAACAACATTTATGTGACGTGAAGTCTGTGTGGCCGTAAAACATTCATATGTGGACGTAGACAACATAGTATGTTGTAGTATAAGTTTCACATCTAAAATTAATTAAGAATGGATGAAGTGACTCTCATAGTCAATATCTCATTTTCTAAATGTGTGATTCATATCTTAACATATCGATGTCAGCTCCAATTGATCGAACAGTATGCTTGCCCACTGTTAAACTGAGACGCACCTTCTTTGGAGAAAGCTTAGTCACTCCTTCATCCTCCCTGTCTTTGCACTGCCCAAATAAAGGCATCACCAGGGTATCAGAGGATGGCAGTTCACGAACAATCACCTGCCCGACAATGTCGTGATGCTCTCTCTTTCATCATCGAGCCCTGCAGCTCTCTTGGTTCTGAAGAGTTGGATACCATCCCCGATCCAGCAACATAGGAACGTGTTATGAAGTTCTCATGCAATTGGACCCTTGAGCTTGAAGCATAGCCCGATCCCATGAATAACATTGGTGCCGGCATAGGAGCCATCGATCGCCATCAGGGTTCCCCGACTTCCCCCCAAAATCGTGCGCTCTCTGCTTCCGAATCATCCTCATTCAAAGTTACATTACTGCATGACATACCTACATGTGTTACCGAACCGCAAGTCAAGCATCTTCCTAAAGTTATATCATAACAAAAATTCATTATTAAGCATCGAAGTAATACTGGTACTGAAAGTCTTTTTAAGTACGTGCATGTTTTCGATTTCCTACATACTAAGGCCATGTTCGATAATTGTGCATTTTCATCGAATGGAAAATGGAAATCTAGCTCTTTGTATTAGGGGGAGAATAGTATATTTCCTACTTCCTAGACAGTAAAGCCTAATGAGCATACGGTATGCCGATATGTCTGCAGTTATATTTGGAGTAACATATAAAAGAGTTGTAGTTTTTGAGCTAAACCCTAAACTTGAAGGAAAATATATATATTTCTCAATGTTGAATACTAGAACTGCACTGCACTTTAATTTGCACAATCTACAATCTACACTATATGACGTCACATTTGTCTGTGTGAATTGCTTGCATAGATTCAGAGCAAAGTCTAGAGTCTAGACCATCTCCAGCCTAGGTTGTTGGCTGAGTGCTGATTTAGAAGCTTCAGAATAGATCAGTACATTCCAAGTTAGTTTGATGATGAGCACGCACGATGTCATTCAATATACATGCCAACGGGTATAGTCCACCATTCAGCCATCTCAGAAAGTAGAAGCCACAGCTTTATCAATCAAAGAAGGACTAACTACTTGTGGTGGAAGTTCAGCCATAAATTGAAACACAACTACAAAATGAATCACTGAATAACCCACACAAAACTGGACCCATCTGTAAATGAAAAAAAATGCTCCCACTTAACTTGTAAACATTACTCTTCAGCTACCCATTTCTGGATCACCAAACTTGCTTACCCTAAACTCCCACTTTCTCAAAGGATGTCTTGATGAGACTGTAACTTGGATGAAGTATTTTGGCCTCTGCTTCTGAATTACTAACAGCCAACCCATATAAAATTAATACTCTTCGGCTACCCAGTTCATGCATTGATTCCATTCTCTCATTGCTTTTACTTACAATCATGCACTGCAAGTATATGAAGTTATGAACCAAGAATGTGCACAGAATGATAAAGAAATAATCGGCCGTCACCGATGAGCTCAGTAACTGCCGCCCCTGGAAACTAGAAGCTTATTAGCTAACTTTCTATAATTTGTGATCAAAAGGCCAGAAAAGATGGAGAAGAAGTACGTGAGGCATGCCCAGCCCATTTTGAGTAGTCGTTGGACTTGGACAAGATAGTGTGCTGGGTGCATACACAATTCAAACTCATTAGTCAGCATTGAAGTCCATGATGTTTGTGCTTTTTTGTCCTTGATCCTCAATCTTCAATCCTCATAGGCTCATACTTCATTTTTTTTAATCCTTGTTTTTTTCATTAATATTCATATTATTTCTGTCTAGATTGATGCCATCACATCCACTCAATCTTTTGTTTCATTAAGATTGGAGATGTTGTGGATTTTGGATATGTCTATCTTCTAGAGTTTTCTTATACTTTCATTATAATCTCAACCACCCGTATGAGTCGTATTTGTGATAAAAATACAAAATAGTTATGGATATGTAGAGGCTCTTAACCAGATGTGTGGATGTTTTCTCTACGTACGTTACGTACATTAAGCCAATGATCTGATGTCAAGGATGTCAACTGTCAACGTCTCAAGGACTCGAGCGTAATATGTATAGTAGGATTTGAAGCTTATTGCTTAAATGCTTAGTAGAGGAAGATGTTGGAAATTAAGATGTGAAGATTAATTAGTTGGAGTTTTATTCTGCGTCAAAATCATTGCAAAACGGAAAGAAATAAGAAGGGAAATGATGTTGAAGGCTTTATATGCTCCAACCTCCAACATCATATCCTTTTTTATTTTGTGTTTCTTAAGTTTGGTATCAGCAGTATAATGCTCCGATCCTGGTTTTAGGTTTTAGATGATTTTAAAGCCTGGTTTAGCTCTTTCCTAATCTGGTAACTTTTCGTACAGTAATTCTGTACTTTCGGATTATAAGCCTAGAGTAAAAATATCCTAACTGTGATATTATACCTCACTCGCAATTCTTTCAAGCCTTGATCGACAAAATACTGAGATCTCTTGAATAAGAGAAATCTAAATCACAGAACCACAACCTCCACTAAGTTGATCAAAAAGGAAGGTTGAAGAAGCAGATAAGGCAGAAGATAGATTATATATGCGCGCCACACCGAAGTAGGAAGAGATTGTTGTTCTAGCTGCTTCCTCATCATTTGCTTCTGCATGCTACAAGAATTGCCATTAAAGAATCTATCAGTTCATGTTACATGATCGTTTATATATCATTTATATGATATATATACTGCATGTATGTGTTGATGTTTGCAGTACATCTGCAGAATAAATTGAGCAAGCAAATTCACCAAGCTAGAAACCGTTGTATTTCATATATATATATATATATATATATATATATATATGATCGAGGATTTTGCTTCGGTACTGATGAGCTCATTCAGAGAGCGATCGAGTTATGGTTCTTGTACAAGATATAAACACATACAATGCGAGGCTTCCCTGTAAGTAATCAAATTTCGCTCGTGCAGGAACACAGAGATTAGTTTTAGTTGCTCAAAATTACATAACAGCTAGAACCACAAAACGCATGCATGTTTTGATTTCATAAAAACTAATGATCGAGTACTATGTTGTGGGTCTAGCGAACCTGCATATATAGCTTTCTCCAGAAATATTATAGTCATGGGAGTTGCTCATTTTCTTTGCTGAATACATCTATATCTACTATATATGCATAGAATTATATATATGGAGCAGCCATCGCTTGCGTACATGGCCTGGAAACTCAACCGTAAGAATAAATAAGGATTTCCTTAGTAGACTGATGATGACTATATATGTTCTTTGAGTAGGGTTAGTGGAGTCGTTGATCATATCGTCGAGTTTTGGCTCTCAAAGAGTCAAAAATAGGTATAAGGACATATATATCATCTCTACAAAATTTCAACTAATTTGAATATCATTAAAGACATTCGAATTTGATTAAACCAATGGACAAACCAAATTCTGTCGAACTTGAACCATTCATGTTTATAACATGAAAACACAGTTTAGAGTGTCTTAATAATATCTAAATTGGCTGAATTTTGTAGAGATAATTTTTAAGTTAGTACCTAAACACTAGACGGTGAAGATGTGAAAATTTGAACGATAAGTGGGCATAAAGTTGAAATTTATATCATAAGAATAAAAAAAGATTCTTTAGCCAAAAAAGACATAATCATCAACATATATAAAGGAATCAGCATTATTGTGTATGCTAGCTAGTAAGTGGAGTAGAGTACGTAAAGACCTTCTAAAAAAGAAGTTTAAGATCCATATTACTAGCTAGTTTAAGTCCCAAATTAACTTCCATGTAACCTCATAGGCATCTTGTAAAGACCATATTACTAGTTTCATGATTTTAATTATTACGCACTTCACATAATCATAGAACCATGATCATATATATATGATCGGATTTCATCCTTCGCATTCATAATTAGAAAGCCATATATAAATTAAGCTACAAATTAATATATATTGGTGGTCATTAATCTCTGATTGTTCATAGCTAGTCGATTATAATTAATTTTCTTTAAACCACTGTTTTAATTTGTTTTTGTTAAGATAATTAACCAAACAAACAATTGCATGTGCTAGTTCTAACAATTACATGTGCTCACTATTTATAAAAGTAGAGATTGATTAGGCTTTTTAAAAAGACAATGTATGTGTGAGTTGGAGCTAAAACAATTAATATGGAGGAGGATATCTAAATTATTCAACTTTAGAATTACAAAGGTGGAGGACCCTTTCTTGTTGACACTTTTTTTCCCATTCAATTGAAATGATTGAAATAAAACTCCATGGATGAATCTCTCAACCAGCACTAGGCACATGCCACATTCTCTTAACAAGATTAAAGTGAAGAAGGAAGGAGGAGATAAATATACTTATCTCTTTCTGGGTCCCGAAGAGCAACAACAAACCTAGCTAGTGAAATCCAACCCACCAAGATATAGATCGAAACTAAACTTCATATGAAGAAAAAGATCGATCCAAGTAGCTAGTGGTACTTGTAGTACAAACAAAACCCTAAAAGGCATGCCCTTTAAGCTTAGCCTATCTTTGAGACTTTGATCGCTTCCTACTCTAAAACGACAGAAGCATATATATATATATATATATATATATATATATAGACATTAAAAGCACAGCACAAACAATTAAGCTGCTAGTATCCCCTCGATCCTCTCTATCTGGCAGCTATATATAATTGTATTGTATCTTAAGTTTATCATAAGATCCCAACACATAAGCAAGCATTGTGTATACAAGCAAAAAGCTAGACAATTACAGTAGTAGACTTATATGATGAACGTATATTTCTTAGAACGTTTTTAAAATCCGATATAATGGTCAGACGTGATCGACTACACCTGATTCTATATCCTGATGACTTCAAATATATATGGGATTGCAAAGACTCGAGCTTCTTCTTTTCATAGGAGTATTTCAAAACTCTCTCATCGATCGATTATATGAGTTTGGAAATTGCGAGAGACCGTTGTTGTTGGCCTTTAAGTGTGTCCTATTCCCCGATCGCGAAAGTTGGCAGCTAAACCAAGTTGTTGGCCAAAAGTTCAATTACCTATCTGTTAATTCTAATATAATAACACTAAATTCAGAGATAATTTTACTAATGTTTGCTTTAGTTAGGAGCCACAAAGTGAAGGACTTGCACTACTATTTCCCCTTGAGATTACAATCTAGCTAGCTGCTACTTGCATTGGCCAAAATATCATTTTTGATTCATTGCAGGTTGAAAGCAAAAGGGTAAGATATCGATCCGCAAGGGACCATCTTCGTATCTTATCTCTGCAATGCTGGCTCTTCATAGCATTGCTTAATTGTGTGCTACTGGATATTAGTATGTATTTAAAAAGTTGATTCTTATTGATACGTGAATCTGTAGTTGATTTCTTTCATTACTATATGCACTTATGAAATTTGTTTGCTACGAGTGCTGTTATATAGATTTTCATGGAGATAAGTAATTTATAAGCTTCTATATGTATCTTCATGCTATAGTTTCATTAGTTGGAATAAAACTTAGAACATATGAACTCGTAACTAAAATTATATCGCATCGTTTAACTCTTTAAGGGGTACGGTTGAATGACTCTGCAGATCGAACATATATCTACGTTTCAAGATTTTAGTTGTGTTTGCAATCTGCACTTTAGCTAGAACATACACAATCACATAGAACATCAATTATAACATCGTTTATTTGAAGCTTAAATTTGGGTCTTTTGGTCACAAATAATGGTGATAAGTACGACGATGAGATACTGGGAGAGATCAAGGATTTAAGTTCACTGTGAATACCACCACGTTTTCCTGACTAGCTAGTGCTAGATCTATTCTGAGAATCTGATTAATATTATTATTAAACTGCAAGGATCATTCCATTGCAATATTATTATGACAAACGAGTCAGCACGACCAACCCAAAATCTTGCTTATCAAAGAAAACTATTTTCGTGCTATATATATATATATATTAGTCGTTGACTATTTCTCCATATTTCCAGACTTTCCAGTGTGTTCATCATCTCCAGTTACAGAAGAAACTCAAACATATATATATGTATTATCGTATATATCAGGCCAAGCGAGGCGACTAGATTAGTTCAGACTTGTTTATGTACTTAGATTCAGAGTTAAGGCAAATGGTGTATGTACGTTTTGAGTGAACTTCAAAGTATTATATATTGTCATGGAATAAACTTAGATCAGAAGTTGGTGTTCTAGAGTAGTAAAAATGGCGTTTGGTTGGCAAGCTAGCACTACTAAATATCCACGATCTTTGGCTCATGCAAAATCTGTGAAACTACGTACATTTAGTTTCGTTCGTAATTCTCTAGCTTGTTTTTATATTTCAAAAAAAGCTTGTTTACGATCACATTCATTATTATGTAATAAGTTACTTTTCCCAATTAAGTAATCATATAAACCAATTAAGATCTGTGAAACTGCGTACATTTTCCATATTCTCATAATAGATATGGAGAAATTTTTCAATGTATTGTAACACTACAGGATAATGTCTAGTGGTGTTACATTCTAATTATAATGAATATATTGCTAGTTCGGTTTTAATTTATTGATCCATCTCCTCTGAATTAGAAATTTTGCTATCAATAATTATTAATTAATCTGGACCTCGTTAGATATATAGAAAGATCTGAACTCATGAACCACTTAAAACTTAATTTGGAAAGAGCTAGCTATCTTGTATATCTACTCATATACCCGATATTTTTGATCACTTCTTTAAAATTCATACTTATTAATATCCCAGTAGTAGTCTTAAAACTTAATTCCCGATATTTTTGATTTTCGATCCAACCTGCATTTCCTAGAACATGAAACGATTGTACGACAAGGATTTTAGTCTGGAGCATGCAGTATGGCTTCCCACAGACAGAACTGACCAAACAAGATTCCGGACTAGAAATCTATATATACAAAGAAACAAAAACTAAAACAAACTCAAAGCAACCAACGGCAGAGCAGTCAAGAATTCCCCCTAGTTCAATCACCACTTATATTAAGAGAAAAAAAACCCTTAGAGTTCGTCATGCCACCAATATAACGTCGAGGCTAGGGTTTACTGTACTTTAAAAAAAACATTACTTTCTAATTATTTAAAAAGAAATAGAGACATGTTGGCACATTTCTAACACACAGAACATCTCCTAATTGAGAATCATTAAGTCTCGAGTGTACTGACCTACGGATCGAAGACTAATATTTGGTCCTTAAACCTTACTATTATTAATTGATTAAGGTTCATTTCTCCACGAAGCATCTTGGCTCCTTCTTCCTTTTCTTGCCCTAATGTACGGTCCCAAATCTCATTTTCCAGATATGATTCAATATATCACCAGAAAAGTGTTGCCACCTGTGATTCTCAACTGGCCTCAAGGTGGGCTTGATTAGAAACCATTAAAACTTACCAACAGGCTCCTCATCAGTGGAGTATCCATAGGCAAGGTTTTCAAAAATCTCTTATTATTATCTCCATCTTAAAATAAAACCCCCTTTCCCCCTATAATGCGGCCTCAAACCTCCTCCGAATATTCCCAACTACTACTATGTTACAGTAATCCCTGTACACTTAGAAAATGAAAAAGACAATTGAAAATTTAAACTTTTTCGTATATATAAACTCCCTTCCTCAGCTTCTGCAACCATTAATCCACTCTCCTCACACCAATTTCAACTTCAACTTCTTCCCAAAACTGAGCATGTCTGCTTCTGCTTTTTCTAATTCTCATGACCAACTTAACCATCTTGTTGGGGACTTCTACTCCAGAAGACTACTCCTCCACAACCCACTTTACCCTCCACCCATCTCTCCTTCTTCAACCTCACACGACACGTCTTCCTCTTCTCCCGATCACTACCCCGGTGACAACAGCTTCGATGCTAACGTGGTCATGGTGCTCTCAGTCCTCCTCTTCGCTCTGATATGCTCTTTGGGGCTCAACTCCATCATTAAGTGCGCTCTGAGATGCTCGAGCTTCGTGGCCTCGGAGTCTTCTTCTTCCAGAGACGGCAACAACTCGGGGAGATTGGCCAACACCGGAGTCAAGAAGAAAGCCCTCAAGACTTTCCCGACTGTCAACTACTCAGCTGAGCTTAAGCTTCCCGCCGGGTTGGACAGTGAGTGCATGATTTGTTTGTCCGAGTTTACCACGGGCGACCGCGTGAGACTTCTTCCCAAGTGTAACCATGGATTCCATGTGAGGTGCATCGATAAGTGGCTGAGCTCTCACTCTTCGTGCCCTAAATGCCGGCAGAGCTTGATCGAGACGTGTCAGAAGATCGTTGGCTTCAGCCACGCGGCCGGAAGCTCGTCGGAGACGACGACTCGTGCTCTTCCTCCTGTGCAAGAAACCACAGTAAGCATTGCAGCACTTCAACCTGAAGGTTTTATTCGTAATTATAGGGGAATTATTAGCTAAGCAAACAGGTAGTTAGTTGAGGTTGAGCTATTTGCCATTAGGGAATGGATGAAGCACTAATTAATTTTTGGTAAAAGGTCACTATATTAGCTAGCTAGCTAGCTACTGCCACCAGCCAAGGCAAGTGTAATTATTTCTAGTAGTTGTTGATCAATTTGTACATAGTACTTCGGAATTGTGAATTATTAATATTATTTGCTCCTATGAAGAATTTCAATCGATCACATTTTTTTTTAGTTTTAAGCGCAAGCGCAAAGCAAATGTAAATGTTCTATAACACTAAAGCTACGAGCCACTGCATTTCCATCCGTCTTTGAATCGTGATTGATATATATATATATATATATATATATATATATATATATATATACCATCAGCAGCTGACTCAACATTGCAAGATTAAGATTGTCCAAAGTGGCTGTCTATTCTGATAAAGAAAACCACTCAAGAACCCAGAAAGCCTCGAAATAAAGGGAAATTCCCAAAATCAGATGAGACAACTGAACTTCTTCCTTTTCCTTTATACTAGATGCTTTTAATTTCAACCGATATTTTTCCCAAAAGTGATTGCCAGTTCTATTTTAAAACCCTTAAAAAGCCAATAATTGTCCATTGTTCTAAGCTTAGGAGCGGATTTCATCATTTTGACCCACTTTCCGATCGAATTTCCTCAAACTTCCTTCTAGACATATCTATATCATCTTGTGTAGATCATCTCTGCAAAATTTCAGCCAATTTGGTGATCAGGAAGACCTTCAAACTTATGTTACAAAAAAGATGGACAAACTGGACATAATTCTGTCCGTCAGTTTTGTAACGCAAGTTTGAAGGCCTTTATGATCACCAAATTGGCTGAAATTTTATAGAAATGATCTACACAAGATGATATAGATATGTCTAGAAGGAAGTTTGAGGAAATACGATCGGGAAGTGGGTCAAATGATAAAATCTGTTCCTAAACTTAGGAACGGACCTCCGCTCCTGATCCGCACTGCATATATATATATATATATATATATATATATATATCGGATCAGTAGCGGACATCCAAGAAAAAGTGCGGACGCCACCTCCAGAAGTCTCACGCCGGCGTCGATGAAGCTCTGGTTCCGGCCTTGGGGATTTCAGACATCCCGAATGTCGTCACCATCTTATTGAAGGCCACGATGACCTAGATCACAGGTGCAGTCGAGAAGTTTCCTGGAAAACTTCAAACACTTCATTCATGGCTTCAAACTCGTCGCTGGCGAGTCCACCGGCAAGGAGAAGGTAAGGATGGAGGTATGGGCAGCGCCAGCAAGATCGGCAAAGCCATTGATGCCGGCTTGAAGCTTCTTCAGGTGGCGTCCGCACTTTTTCTTGGTTACGAACGTCCGCTTGTGAATAGCTTCCACGTCATTCGTCCGTATTTTGTGAATATATATATATATATATATATATATATATATATTCACAAAATACAGACGAATGACGTGGAAGCTATTCACTGGCTCACCTGGTCTGCCGTTTGCATCATCTTCTCTGCAACATCCCCATCTTCATCTTCTGATTTGCAACAGCTCTAGGTTTTGCAGGTGAGAGAAAAAAAACCAAAACCCAGCCATGATCTTCAGCAGCCATGGAAGAATTCCAAAAACCTAGAAATCAGTTTTGCTAATCCAACCATGATCACTGTCACCGCCTCCGCCTCTAGAACTCATGGTGGCAGATGTTGTGTTCTTGGTCTCTTCCGGGGAGTCTTCTTGATGCTGAAAATCATATGGAGATGTTGCAAAGAAGACGATGCAGACTACGGACCAGGTGAGCCAATGAATGGCTGCCACGTCATTCGTCTGTATTTTGTGAATATCCGAACGTGGGATCTCTATTTTTGGTTATTTATAAGAATAGACATTCCACAAACTTTTCCATCACATAACAACATTTTCACCATTCAATATGTAGATATATATATATATATATATATATATATAAACCATTTCTGCAAATTTTCATCAAATTTAGTGATCGTTAAGGTTTTGAAATAACTGAAATCATTTGACGGATCAAATCTGTCAAATTTGAACCGCTAATGCCTATAATTTTAATTCTCAGTTTTGAACATCTTAACGATCGCCGATTTGGATAAAATTTTGCAGATGTGATCTATATATTAGGACCTAAGAATTGAACGGTTAAGATTGAAAAATGTGATCGGAAAGTTTGTCGAATGCCTATCCCTATAAATAAACCAAAAATAGGGATCCCTTAATAGAAGAGCCATATATATATGAGATAATGTTCATTTAGTACAAATTTTTGGATCTCAATTTTCATTACAATAGTTTTTTAAAAACATTGACCATTTCATTTTTTTAATTTGTGTCAATTCCAATATATATATATATTTATATATTTATGAGATAATGTTCATTTAGTACAAATTTTTGTATCTCAATTTTCATTACAACAGTTTTTTAAAAACATTGACCATTTCATTCTTTTTAATTTGTATAAATTCCAACAAAATTCACAACATCTCTAAACAATCTATAATATTTTAATACTCATTCTACCCTCACCTATAAAAACATACTTAGAGAGAGAAAATTGAAGACAAAGGAGACACGATCAACTGTCGCCAGACTCTGGTCACCTAATAAACTCCCAGTGAACTCCTAATTAAACCGCATTTCTATTATCACAACCAACTTTACTACTCCCTAATAAACTCTCACTGAACCCCTAAATTGCATTCCTATTTCACAACCAACTTTACTACCCTCTAATAAACTCTCACTAAATCCCTAAATCACATTTATATTGCACAGCCAACTTTACTACCTCCTAATAAACTACGACTGAATCCCTAAACTGCATTCGTATTGCACAACCAACTTTACTACCACTATTAAACAACCACTAAACCCTTAAACTGCAATCATATTGCAGAGCTAACTTTACTACCCCTTAATAAACCAAACTATAAACCAATAAACCAGGGCCTAATATTTCACAAACAACCAAACCCGTACCTGAGAGAGATTGAGAGAGACGGGCTAAAATGCTTGACACTGGGAGTCGATTAAATTCCTTGATGGCTGGATTGCATAAAAAACTCTCTTCCTATAATCGATTAGGCAAATGATCCCATTGCAGTGACAAGCAATTTCTATACGCTCGATCCTGGTCCATATGTCCTTCCTTTTTAGACCCATATATAGACAGTGAACGTAGAGAATGGTAGCAGTGGAGGATAGTTTGTTGTCCTTCGAAGCTGCGAAGTGTTTGGCTGCAAAGCTGTAGCTACTGATCAGAGCACTAGACGTATTTGAATCACATTAGAGACTTTGGAGGCAGAGATTCCAAATTCGATGCCTTCTAGGCCTAGGCTTGTTGATATTGAGGTCGAGGAATGTCGTCGTCGAGTCTCTAACGGTTGAGGCTTCAGGAGAGAGAGAGACAGAGAATGGGTGCATGGAGAGGAGATAGATTGAGAATGGATGGAGAGGAGAAAGAGATTGTAAATGAATTGGAGGGTATTAATGTAATTTTATTAGAAAAAGTCGAATGTCTAATGAAATTATGTTTTGGTTGGAGTGATCACTTTTTTTATTTGTATTAAACGGTTAATACCCCTATATATAACCCTTTTAATGAGGGATCCCTTTTTTTGACACATATGAGAGATTGGAGATTAAACCAACTTTCGATCACATATCAACATCTCCACGGTTTAATAATTAGATTTATATATGTAGATCATTTCTGCAAAATTTATCTAATTGGGTGATCGTTAAGACTTTAAACTAACTGAAATCGATTGACACATCAAATCTACCAAACATGAACCGTTCATGCTTATAATTCTAATTCGTAGTTTTGAATACCTTATTGATCACCAAATTGGATGAAATTTTTACAGAGATGATCTACATATATAAAACTATATATTGGACGGTGGAGATGTGATTTAGTAATTAAAAAGTTGGTGTAATTCTTGATCCCTCATATATGTCACGAAAGGGGTTCCCTCATTAGAAGGGGTTGTGTGTGTGTATATATATATATATATATATATATATATATATGAAGGTTCAGGTGCGGAAGTCCGTATTTTTTAAAAAATATACTGATTTTGCAATTTGATCAACTTTTCGATCATATTTTCTCATCTTAACCATTCAAAATATAGGTATATATGAGTAGATTATCTCTACAAAATTTCATTTAATTTGGAGATCGTTAAGGTATTCAAATATGTGATTTAGAACGGAAAAAACTAACGGTTTCGGTTGAACAGTTTTATTACGTCCATTGTTTTGATTCATTTTGAATGTCTTAATGATCTTTAAATTTGCTAAAATTTTATAGAGATGATATGCTCACATATATCTACATTGTGAACGGTTAAAATAAGAAGTTATGATCGAAAAGTGGATCAAAATCTGAACCTTCCTGTCTCTCTCTATATATATATAGATATATACACACACTAAGGGTATATTCAGAAGCGCCGTACACAAACAGGTGTAGAAAGCGAAGTCTACAAAAGAAGGATTTGATTGAGCAAGATAAATTAAACGAGCATAGACAGAATTGGAAGCTGAGGATGAAACCACTACTTGCTTTCAAGCTTGAAATCAAATCGAAGCATGTACTAAAAGGGTGATTTTGTTACATAGTACTCACGAGAAGTGTCTCCAAGTACAGTAGCTAAACTAGCTAGGCCCGGCGGCTGGGAATTGAAATTTGATTAATTTCTCAGGCTAGTGAAGAGTCGTTTAGATATAATAATATTGTCAAGCACTGATGATCCCTTAATTAAAGAAAACTTCTCCCAGTCTTTTGTAGTAGTACGAACGTACAGACAACACTGTTACAGCCATTCTGCACTGCATTTACAAGTGATGAAAGCGCGCTTTCAGAGTTTCGGACACTGTTGCGACAACAGAATCAGTGGCTTCCATTTTAGACATGATATCGATGCCGCAGTTTTCTGTTTTCCTCTCAAGCTTTGTCTAATGTTAAAGGGCGAAAACATAACTCAGTCTCAAACTCACATTCATCAGCAGAAATGATGCGATGATAGGTGCTGCACATGTTCGACTCAATTCTGCCCTACAATCTATGTACTGTGTTCAATCCCAACAAGAATACAAGCAGAGTAGCTTTCAACTTGGATTGTAGTTGTATGTTCACTATGTTGACATATAAATCTGTTCAACTGAGAACCGAAGCTGGATTGTGTATCCTCTTTAGAGGGTTCTGATCATTCATGCATCGTCCTGGTGCCAAGAATTCGACTCTCAGTGGCCTTTATATCTCATTATCACAAATCTGTAATAAACACAATTTAACTTTGCATCACACCCAAATGTGGGAGGATCAACTTGCAAACTTTGCATCCATCCTGTCTTATGACACATTGGTAGTATATAAAGTATATTGTGACCTAGAGAGAACTTGTAGGCAATGTTCTAAAAAATGCTAGACGCTAGTCGGGCGGACAGCCGGTGATTAGCTCCTACACAGGTTAATTGGACGATTAATCGGTTTTCTAGCTCTCTAGACAGAAACGGTGAAGCACCGCCTAGTGCCTAGGCAGGGATTAATCGGCTCTAGGTGAGGATTTTTAGAACACTGCTTGTAGGTATACCTATCTAATCAGGGTTCATCTAAGAGTCATCCATATGACTGTTCCTTACTAGGGATTCCTATTGACATCTAAATACATGCAAGGATGTAAGCCATACATCATCAATTATGCTGTATTACCTTCATGTTCTGTATCTTTAGAATCTGGGTTGTCTCAGAAAGGGATAATGTAAGTCAAAGTTCAGTCACTATCAGTATGATGATGTGGGAAGATGTGCTTATGGAAACATTCATTTTAATCAATCAACCCTAGCCAACCTAATCGAAGTTAACAGCGGGGAATGTTTTCTATATGTTTTTTGGGGTGAAAGCACGGCGCCCATTTTACACACGTAATACTGAGACAATAACACATCAAGTATAAGAAATGAAACAAAATCAAGGAATACAATACCCTTCTAGGCGCCTTCTATCTCCATACTTGCGATCCCTGTCCCTTTTCTTTCTTTCACCTTCCTCTCTCGCTCTTCGAGCATCCTACACGATCAATCAAATTGGATCGGTAACAATCAGAAGGATTAGTGTGCAACTACAGTTGTACCTCAGATTTAAAAACTAGAGAAGAAACTCCTGTTATTCACCTCTTCTTCTCGTGCTCTTCTCTCCTTCTCTGTTTCCTCAAAAGCTTCTTTTTCAGCCTAAAATTACACAGATCATTACTGAAGTTTGACATTTTAACTGAGAATATGAGAAAGTAAACATTAGAAGTAACAACTTACGTCTTTATTGGAAAATATCTCTTCTACCACTTGTTTTGCATACTGTGGATCATCACAAATCAAAATGTTGTCGAAAACTGAACCAGCTTTTACCTGCAACACATTTGTTGAGGCTGAACATTCCAGAAAAGATAAGAGCAAGTTTTTCTGTTCCAATTTTTATCACAGGAAAATCATTTTCACTCTGAATGCAGATATTTCAACTTTAATCCTGATAGAAATGTTGACTAATGAAACTACCTGCCAAACTTCAATTCCCACATATTTTATTGGCTTCAACACATAAAGGTCAGGATCATCCTTAAACTCTGCAAGAATCCATGAAAAATTTGAATCCATATGTTCAGAAAACTTGCTAAGCTGCACAGAAGTCACTCCGCATGCTTAAGCACACACACACACACAATATTAATCCATCCTTAGAAAACTGCAACATCTCAGACTAACACACAGACCAACCTCATGTGTGTCAAAGAAACACATATGACAACAAAACAAATAAGATTCTCCAGATAAAATAAATAGACTGGAATTTTATACATCTGTATGACTGGATCTTCTATGTAGAAAGCTTTCTACAATACTTTTAAAGAGCACTTTAAATTAGTAGACCTCCGAAGGCCATGGGACATTCAACTCATGTCAAACTATGTCAACGAGACTTAAAATCCTTGTTTATTTTAATATAACAAGTAGACTCTACAGGAGGATTGTATATGTTACTGGGCTACATAGTTTCTACGGTGGAATCTTGGATTACTAATTGGTGAGATATTAGGCAATCCAAAATGTTTTTGCAAGAAAAGAATATTCTAAAAAAATTCATAGACTTAGCCTTGCATTCAAAATCATGAGGCATTGGAAATTGAATGATCAATTAGGTTGACCATATAGGACAATCAAGTCATGACTTGAGCATCCAATACAAGATCTACAATAAAAATTGTTTTTATCTTTCTTTCCTTCATTTGTGTCAAACACAAACAGTCTGAAGCTCATGAACATACCTGGGTTATCAATCCACGGAGTCTTCCACTTCCCCTTATAGTTGGGGTTCTTGATTTTCTGCATCACAACATTTTTTAAAACTTAGCAGCTGCATGAACAACGATTACCAAACTAATATAATTTTAGTATAAAAGCACCTTGCGCTTCCATGGCCCCTTGTAAGCTGGATTAGGGATCTTTGGTGGTCTCCATAATCAGTTCTCTTCCTCATCCCAGTCCTCTGGCTATCAAACCATCATCGTTTTTTAAGATAACTTGTCATCCAATAAGTTTGCACTAATATCTAAGTAATTCGTGAAAACTAATATAGAATGTGTAAATTATGTGTAATGATTACATGTCACGTATTTACTAGAGCAGAGCATAATACCTCCGGTTTGGCTGTTTTAACATCCTCAATGTACTGTCTGTCATCCCAATCTGATGGCTGTGAGGACAGCAGTAGTACATATAAAATTTGTAATATGAAGAGGTAGATAGAGGTGTGATAGGGTCGGAGTACTAAATTTAGAGAGACCCATTTGATGGTTTAGCAAATATCTACCAAGGGGTTCTACAAAATAACATAGTACTGATTTATAATATAACTTACAGACAAGCACTTCTCAACTCTTAAAAAGTTCAATTAATTAGTCATGCAACTTAGATATTAGACAATACCCTTCTTGCATTGACATCCTTGATTTTTGGTGAGGAAGTATATCCCAATCAGTATACATGCTTCCAGAATCTCTTTCTCGATTATCAACAAGGACTCTGTAAGTTGCATCAGGTCTAAGAACAAATCGTTAACTTGTCTGTTTCACATTGAAGATCCTTTTTTATCGGATGATTCTGTCCCTGGTAAGAAACTATAAGATGGAGTTTTTTGGTCTGTGAGCCACATAGATCCGGTCCAAACATAAAACTGCAAAAAAAAAAATATGACAGTTGAAAACAATTAAACAGCATGCAAGATTGATGAATAGAACCAAGCATGTGAATTTCATAAAGGCAAACTAACATAGGCAAAAGTAGAACAACTTCAAGATGACTTGTTTATTGGTAACAACTTCAAGGTGAACTCAACACTATTAAGAAAGTCTAATCTTTTCATGACTAATTCTTGAGTCTTGGTAACCTAGTCGGCCTGCATTACTTTTGTCTGCCTGTCCTCTAGTAAAATCATTTACTGCTCACTTATGCTAGCCTCTGGAATATACGTCCAACAAGATTTGCTGAATGCCTAAAGGTAGCTGGCCAAGCTTGATGTAGCCGCCACCACATTCAATGTCTTGTTCAAATTTAATCGAATACTGGATCACTAGAGTTCGGTTTTTGTTGCTGAACTCTGGAATTTTTGCAGATATGGCATAATGCTTGGCATCATTATATGTTTGAATGCCTACATAAATTTTGTAAGGGAACCTACAGGTCAGTCAATTCCAAGGGATCAAGTAACTCAGACCCTATAAGCTTCCAATGAAAAGTAAAACCATTACATTTAATTTGAAAATCAATTATCACCAACTTATTGCTACCTCGGGATATGTTTCTTGCTACACCTAATTCATATTTATTCTTGTTTGGCAAAACTTTCTCATACAAGATTCTGGAATCAGTGATCTGATATAGTTTAAGCCAATTTTTAGTTAAGGCTAGCAGTTCTGACCACTTGAAAGCAGAATCCAAGTCTGTCAGTTCCCTGACAATTATAATCGTTAAGACAAGAGAAGAGAACCTTGTAAAACCCATAGGAAAAAAGAAAAAATATCAGTAGACAAGTGAATTAACTGTTTCTTCATTATTAGACCCTCTAAATTTTATGGTTCTTCATAACAGGTCCTTATTTTACTTGCTTTTATATTAATCCTACCAACGTGTATTTGTGTGTAAACAGATTCCAGTATGATACAATGAAGATTTAAAGACTAGAGACTAACTCAAGGCCCGACTGAAAGACTCAATGGCAGAGTAAGCTGTCAGATCAGTTTGGATGCTTTCCTCAGTCAGTTTTAGACCATAATCATGTCAATAACATGCACATCAGATCAACGGATTTAAACAAATCAACTGATGCGATAAGTACTGGTACTGTACTAAAGCTTAGTGTAACAACTATAAACTGATCAGTGTATCAACGAATCACATAGATAGTCACTACCATGGTATTGTCAATCACCAATGTAAATTCAACAACAAATCAACTGTGCATAGGTCAACTCAAACAAAAACTCAAGTTTAATTGAGCAACAAAATCAACCTACCAATCATACACAAACACATAAATGATCATTTCCACATTATTTTCAATCATGAAATATCATCAATCAGTTACAAATATTCGGAAAAGGAGCTAAATAAGCAAGTGTGTCCTTAGCATTACCTTTATCATCAGGATCTCCAGACCATTTCCCGGCAGTATGCTTAAAGGTCCCTGCTTTCCCTTCGGCCCTCTTCCAGTCCGACAACACCCACCGGCTCTTCCATCCATCTATTCTCCACACACAAAATCAACAAGAATAACAAAATCATCATAAACTCCAAAACAAAACCAATGCTAAATCCATAACTTCAAAAACAACAAATCATCTAGGCCGCTACACACACAAAATCTCTCCCTCAACAAATTCACACTACTCAAACTCAACAATTTCCTTGCTTAACAAAATCCGCATGTAAGTTCATAAATCATACACTATATGATCTTCACTAAAAACTAACACAAACTCGAAATCTCATTCTTTCCTCAACTCGAAAGAGTAGAAAAAGTTAACATCTCAATTAAAGTAGTAACAGAGGTTAACATCCTAATTAAAGTAGTAGCAGAGGTTAACATCCTCTAAGTGTTTCGACAATCCCTTAGTTCTGATACTACTTACATTTTTATTCGTTAATTCTGCTATTGTATTCTTACTGTTCAATTCTGATAGTGTCTATTGAAGGTCATTTTATGTTATTACATTCTTCAACTGCATTCTTCCGGTTATGCAGTTCTGCTACTGCTTGTATACTACTACATTAAATATGTATCGCTGCTACTGACAACAACAAAACGACCAATACTACTACTACTACTACTACTACTACTACTACTACTACTACTACTATCGTCGTCGAATCTTGTGCTACTGCACTCGTCGTCAAACCATCCGTTAGTTACAACTACTGCATTCACTGAACAGTTATCTCCTGCTAAACATCCAGTAAATGTAGTAACAGTTTTTTAGTGGTTCAACTAGTGTAGTAGTAGCTTCATTAATAAGTGTAGTAGCAGGTTTTCAGTGGCTCAGCTAGTCTAGTAACACTTATTTTTAGTACATGCACTGCACTTCCAGTAGATGTAGTAGCAGACTTTTAGTTGCCCAACTGGTGTAGTACCAGCGTCATTAAGTGTAGTAGCAGGTTTTTAGTGGCTTATCTAATATAGTAAAATTGATTTTCAATATATGCAGTAGCAGGTTTTTATTTTCAATACTACATGACAATTAAACATTAAGTAGGACGACATCAAATGAGTTATCCAATTAGCAAATTAGTATAATATCACTATATATGTAAGAACAAATCATACAGCAAATCACTATGAGATACAAACTAAACATATAAAATTAACCGAGCTTATTCAGTGCTGCTACTACGTTTTTACTCATCCAATGCTGCTAGACTGCTAGCCAAGTTAAGTTATGCTATTGTAGTACCTCTTAACTTTTGATACTGCACTCGTAGCAAATTCTGCTGCTGTAGTACTCAACTTTTGTTACTGTACCTTTTATTTTCAACTTCAGCTCTTATACCCTTCTTTCTCAACTTTTGCTACTGCACTCATCCTTTTGCCTCAACCACAAGTCCTTTAATTATTGCAAGACAACCTCTGTCTTATTACATCATCTCCAATTCAAAACCCATAATTTCTTAATTAATCTTCATAATATAACCTTAGATCAATCGAACCTTAAATCGGCTTCGTGACCCCGAATTGCTTCACGACCACCACCTACGACGGTGCCAGCGTGGCACTTAATCCATCCAAGCTCACCATCACAACATTTATATTTGAAAGAAAAATTAATATGTATCTTTTGAATGATCAAACAAACCAAGATTTGAATAGCCCGAATTGTTTAGGGAATGAAGATCTCGAGGAGATCGGGAATCCATAATTAATCTATCTCTTTCTAATTCACCCACAACCGTACTAGAGAGAAGATAATAAATTGAAAAAAAATGAAAAAAAATTGTTTGTAACAAAAAAATAAATGTTTTAAAATTCTAGTGGCAGTCTCGTAATTATTGTTCAAAAAACAATATTTTTGTCATTTAATAAAAGCAAGTGGGCAACCTTATAATTATTGTTAAAAAATAGTATTTTTGTCATTTTATAGAAATAAGTGAATCCAAATCTGTTTTATTACTTTTATATTAGTTTGGGTTGAGTTGTTTGTCCTTATTTGTTTAAATCTTTTTAATGGTGGTTTTTTGTGTTTTAATATTGTTTGTGGTAGTGAGTTGTTATTCTCTCTTTTTATATGTTAATAAATAGATGATGTTGTAACGAAAAGTGGTATCGAATCCTTCGTTGGTAGCGAAAATGAAATTCAGGTACCACATTGATAGTTTTTAAAATTTGGATACTATTTTAACCGTGTTACATAAATTTGGGTATAGAGATGCAATTTACTCTTTTATCCTTCGCATCTTCCAAAATTAACTGCAAGTTAGTTTTCTTAGTTTTTACTATAACCGCTGATTCCAGTGTTCATCAGATTTTCTGTTTAGAGGTAAACATTGAATATTTTCGTTCTATCACCCTATGACATTATTCCGTGTCCTTGAACGTCTAGCGCAAATGCTACAATTATTATTTTTCGTAAGTCAAACTTACATAAAAACTATTAGACTATCTGTACCTATTTCTTAAAATTATCTTAGTATAGTTAATTGTCTAGAAAACAAAATATTTTCCTATTACATCCCAATTCTGAGTTTGACCCTTTACTTTACAAAAGGGCAAAAAAGGAAAAAAATCCCCTGAACATTTATTTGCCTCCCAGAAACAGTTTTTTTTATTTGATTAGACCTCCCAGAAACAGTTGTGTGCAGAGAAGTTTAGGTAAGTTGGCAAGTGCCCTGCCTCAAATTATCAATCACATTTCAGGAAAAAAAACACACTTCTGTAGCAGTCCAGAAAAAAAGTTGAGGCTTAGAGTTTCAAGTCGCGCAACGGTAAGTTTTCTGAGGAAAAAATGCGGTAATACTCGTGCTATTTTGGAGCTAACCTTGGCAACACACTTGGAACTTTGAAGTCACTCCACCCTCTATGAAGCTCAACAATCAAATCATTAGCAATCATTCATTACCCACAATATATAACATGAAATTCAACTTGCACTTTCAACTCAAATTCTCTCTTCTAACTAACCCCCATTCCATCTATACCCTCCTCGGACTCATGTGAATTATGTACACATTCCGAGCTCCTAGGACCTCCCCGGACTCATGTGAATTATGTACACATTCGAGCCGAGCTCCCAGGACAACCCCCACTTGGTAGTTTAAGGGCTCAGCTTCGAGGATAGGTACTGCATCAAGGCAAATGCAGAACACTAACACTCAGTACCAAATTACGGTGCAGTATATAATTGATTCATTTTCTAACTTTTGTATTTGTTGGTGGAAGTCGCGGTGATGCCTGTGCTCCACCACCAAGTGCTGCGGCAGCAGATTCGACATGTGTAAGAAGATACTCGTAGATCTTCTTCCTTAATCTATCAATGGTCTCTTCGGAAACACTGGGTGCTTCTTCATCCGTATTAGAACCAATACTATCCAACCAATCGTTCACACTCCTGAGCTGAGTTAACATTCCTGATATTTGACCATTATCTGACAGAGCTGAAGTGTCCACATCAGCGTCTAGGAACCTCTCCACAAATTTCAAGAACCAATCTTGTGAGTGCAGACGCAACATTTCAGCCAAGTCGACAGTCTCATATAGGCCATTTCCTTTAATCCATTCAGGTAGAGGTTGTGCCTGTGGTTTTTGACTCATGACTGATCCATCCCCTAGTCGTCGAGGAGTCCCTGGTGAGGCACCAACCTTGGAGCCAACTGTCTGGCGATTTTTTCCCTGGGATTTTGTCATCCCGTTCTTGGTAGAGTTGTCTAGAACTAAGATGGGTTGAACTGCAGAGACATTCTTTTGGTTTTGAGAGGAAGCTGAAGCTGGAACTGAGGTAGAACTGGACTCTTTACTATATACAGCAAAGGAAGACAAATTAGTTGCTAATGCAGCTTGTACCCAAGTTGCTGCCTGTTTCCGCCTCTCAGAAGTAACCTTTAGCACTTCTTCTGGTGGGGTTTCTTCAGGATCTGGGGATGAACCGGCTGGTGTACTTTTAGATAGAGAATCAGCTACTAGACGAGCATTATTCAAGTTAGCATGAAGGGCTAAAAACTGCTCTACTGCAGGCTGTGGATTATCTTCCTTAGCAGAGGTAACTAGCTCAGAATATATGCTGCATGGCCAAATCATGAAACATAGAATGTCAGACAAAAGGGTAATATCAATGTACGCCACACTTTGGGATGTGATTCGTTTGCACAATCTAGATGTTTCAATTCTTATTGTTTCCTTGATCACAATTCAGAAGTCAAATATTAATCAACTATAATTGATTCTTTACAAACTTACTTGAAAAAAGTTCAGTGTTCTTTTTCTTTTTCAGTATTGCTTCTTCTTATTGCAATTTGCAATTTAGTCTTACAGTTATCCAGTCATCTTAGTATGCACCGAGTAAATCCTATATCTTTCAAATATTGACCAAGTGTAGGTTATCAAAATGGAAGACTTGGTTTTGTTGATGTTGCAAAAACCATCTTTCTAGCATACACCTACACTACATATTTTTTTTCTCCAGGAATGGCACAGCAAGCATCCTACCTAACAAGCAGTGAACTACAAGTATACATGATGTATATACTTCGATGTTAAGCACTTCTTTTTTATGTTTTGTTTCGTTATATTCTTAAGAAATAAGTTCATTAGAAAAAAGGTGTAAAGACAACTGAAAAGAAACTCTTTAAACTTTCAAAGCTGCAACTGATATAGCAGGAAATTACAAAATACATGTACACCAAAAAAAGTGGCTGAAGCACACACAGCCACAGCTGGGGTATGGGTATCTATCACCTCGATACTCGGTTACTCATATGATAGTTAAATTCTCTCAGCTTAAAGAACAACTTATACATCTAAGGCATTTATATCCACATAACTTATACGTTACTGCTATTCAGTACTTTCCAAGTAAATGAATTGGACTCCAACAGTAACTTCATTGGACGGCTTGTAACATGCACAATATCTCAAGAGTATAGGAGGAAAAGGAACAGGCTACCCAAGTACCCACGTATTATATGCTGATAGATGTAGGATTAAGATGACATAGGCTAATGAAAAGAACTAATCGGGCAGTTCAACCGAAAAGCAGCTGGAATGGAAATGGATTGCATTGATCACAATAATCATCTAGCTGTGGCTTGGATGCTTAGGGATCATATATATGCATTAGACTACGAAATACTGATTAAGAAAACCCAACAACATTCTAATCTTCCATATCTTTTAGTTTGGAATGCTCAACCTCCCAGACCCTAGAATCTCAAGGATGAGGAAACTCTAGCAAATAGCTAGGCAGATAACAAGTACAAACTACCGTATCATCATTTATTACTTCCTAAGGTGCTAAAGTAATCACTTGCCATAACCTTAAGGTTAAAAGCAGCATATCCAGCTTCATCAACACCACATGTGACTGTCACCATCCATATTTATCGTCTTCACATTGATCCTTGCCTTCATGACAAGTACATGCATACCCACCCAAGATCATAATTTTATGTACATAAAGCACAAAGGTTTTTCTTATTATCATGCAAAATGAACATTGTTATATCTGTTATAATCTAAGATGAACCATTTCTGTTCATATCTTAGCGTTTATGATCTGGTTCAACTACACTAACTAAATGCATTACTACCCTGGTACCCCACCACCAACACAATGATCTCATATGCTTTCATGAACTTTAAGGACATGAATCTTGAATCTAGATGGAAAATGGATTTATCTTTTGTCTCTGTCAAGCTCTGCAGCCTAAGAAACTTACAAACAGGCCCGAATGATGAATTCAATTGCACCAGTTATTGCTATTTCAATTTCTTTGGGGTTAAAATTTGTTATATACTATCTATACAGCACACAACCAAATGGAAATTTACACACACAAAGTGAATCATAGCCTAAATAGGCGGAAGATATGGAGCATGTGAAGTGCTAAAAGTCAAAATTTGACCACAATAATTTTAATCAACAGAAGGAAGCTACCAGTAAATGAAGTATTCAATGTCACTGGTAATAAGAATTAGCCTTACCTCAAACCCTGAAGTAAGCTCTCTGCAGTAGAAGCCTCCTGCATTGCCTCTATTGCTGCCATTTGTGCTGAATCCCTGTGCCTCAAAACTTCCTATAATGATAAATGTGAAAGTATATAGTAAAAGAAGTGCTAAGTTGCAGAACAATAATACAAATGTAAAAAGACCAGCATACAAAATAACATGTATGCCACTATCTCACACAGAAGAGAGAAAAGTTAGCTTTTGCATCGAAATAAATGAAAAACTATTGTTGAAAATTACGCTCCTCAATTAACAATTCCGGCTTAGGGAAATGAATAATTGGTACAAAGCAAAACAAAGGAATACAAACCAAGGCAATATCATTATCTAATACGCAAAACAAATGGGAATTAAGATACATAGTTCTTTTTATCAAACTTCACTAGGAAAAACCTCTGAAATATGACAGCACTCCTTACCCAACGTAATGGCAGATAATTTGCTCAATGAGCAGAAAATGAGAAGCCTTATGCAGTTGAATAACCAAAATCTAAGATGTTAGAGAAACTATACCTTTGCAAGCTTTGCAACTGATGATGGAAGTGAAGCCCATGGAAAACCTCCATCTGTCAATTTTCTGTTATTTAAAGGAACCTTGACCAAGTTTCCCGGAAATCCATTGTTAGATGCATCCGATGATCTCTTTCCAACTGATATTCTTGGTTTAATTGACTTGTCTTGATCACCCATGGTTCCATTTGCTGTAACTTTCTTTGTAGACTGTTGAACCTTATTCTCCTCCAATGATTTTGCAGATATCTGCATTTCCTCTTTACACGACAACCTCTCATTTGATATACTTTTCCTAGGAGCCTGGACAATGCATATTGTTAATAATTAGATTTTTTGCATAAGGGAAATAAAAACTGAATTATTTTTCTTAATCTTTTGGAAGGTGGTTACTGCAAATTCAAGAAAAAAGAACAAAGAAGAACTTTGAAACAATATAATTTATTACTACTGTTATTTGAATTGTTTAATGCCTGATTTAGATACTCTCTTACAAGAATATCCAGATGAGCAAACAGTTTAATGAATCAATCAAAAATAAAGGGTGTATCCAAAAAATAAAAATTAAACCAGAAAATTAAGTTGCATCAATTTCATAACCAAAGTTGAAGCACAATAGAAACTTACAGATGGGCGAACTTCTAACATCGAATCACGTCTGGTATCCCTCAATTTTGAACTTTCTTTACCCTTCACCTCCATATTTCCTTCCCAGCTCTTCCTCAGAGCCTTGGCCCCCATATCAAATCCCTGAACCAAATTCTTGATTGGGTTTCCGGATAATGATTTCCTCCCATTGGGACTCGCCCTACGAACAGAACTAGTCTTTTCTACACCTCCCACCTTAGCTGTTGCCTTTACTTTTCCCTGAGTCTTGACACTATTTGAAAACTTCTCAAAAGACGGTGGCAATGAATAACAACTTGTTGGAGATGATGGGATAGACCTTAAATTCAATGACCTCAATCTGGCCAAAGATTCCTTCTTCACCTCAATACTCAATGATGGTTTAGATGGCTGAGACTTTGATCTATCGAAAGACCCTGGTTTCTTATCTAATTTCTCCTCCTTAGCACTACTACCATTTAATCTTGCTCCACCAGGACCACTTCCTAATACTTTAGACTCAGATTTCACTCTTACGCCATTCTTTGAACCCGAATTCACATTATTGTTAAGAAATCCAAGAGAATGTGTTGCAACAATGTCCTCAGGGCTCCCTACACAAGGGTGTCTCCCTGGAACAGGCCTAACCCCATGAAGAATGGGGACTGGTGTAGCGGCTTGAAGCCGGTCCACATGAATGAACTGACCCAATTGAATCTTATCACTAAGAATTAAATCATCATGTTCATCAGGCAGAGACACATAAGTTGCATGAGAGGAATCCGATACCTTGAGATAGAAGCCTTGGTTTGGAAAAAGCTCACCCCCTGCCAGAGCTGGAACAATGCTCACAACTTGTAACAGAGACGACCTGTGCTCACCAGCCAATTTGACATCTGTGTTCATGTGCTGTAAAAGCTTGAGCAGCACACCCGGGACAAGATTCGCCATCTTTTTTGATCTGGACACCCCTCACCTCTAACTCCAATACCGCATAACACAGAAGCCAAATACTCCTAAACCCAGATGAGAAAAGCCTCAAAGATTGAAACTTTTTCAAAGAACCTCGAAGTTTTCTCAAATTCCAGGTGAGAAAAACCTTTAAGATTCAATTTTACACAAAACCCTGATAGGAAAACACAGACTTGTGAATACCCAGATGGTAAAAAAAACCTTCTTTTACCTTTTTCCAAGGTACCCAGATTGAATCTGTGGACTTTGACAGGTTGCAGAGATTGGCAAAATGGGAACACAGCTTTAGAAGCAAATAAAATTTGATACCAAAGAAAGGTTTAATCACACAAAACACAAAACAAGGGAAACATGCATTGCATAAGATTCATGTTTGGTAGGTGTGAGTGAGCCTTTGCCTCTAATAATGGTGACCATCCTTTTCAGGAAATAAAAGAAAAAAAATTTGACTCTTAAAAACTCAAAATCACTCAATCAAAAAAAAAAAACTCAAAATCATCAACCACTATAATACGAAGGGTCTTCGTTCAACGAATGGCATTAATGACTGTGTGAAGCATAGAGAGAAATGAGTAAAAAAAGGACTCGAGGGAAATAGAGGCACTTGGGGGAAAATATGAAATCTCATAAACAACCAAAATTGGGATGAAGAACAAAACTTGAAAACTCCTGCAAGAGTTTATTAGTTTCTGCTTTTTGAGGAAGGAATCGAAGAAAACAAAACTAGAGACACTGGGGCTTGAAGAGAAAATTACAGATCAGCAAAGGGAGGAATGAAGAGAGATAATTGAAGCCTGGCTTATTGTATGATTGAGTGTGAGTGTAACAAAGAGCTGTCAGTGTCTGACACAAACACAATACCACATCATAAAACAGAGAAAAAAACTTGGGAGGTGACCCACTCTGGCGCTGATCTGATTAATTTGGTTTGGGAATTGAATGTGGAGCCAAAGAAGCGGTTAAAGGGTCGCAAGAATTGTTGCAGCTAGCAGCCTAGCAACTACTGGGGGATATAGGGTATCTTTGCAGAAAACGAAATCTGTATTTTCAATTTTTATTCTATGTTTGGATTAGCCTATTGAAATTTTTAAACGGTTTTACGTTTCAATGAAATTTTGGAGTATGGAATTTTTTGACTTGTATGGAAGAGTTTGCAAATGGCAAATGGCAAATGGGTGAGGTGCATGTGGACGGTAAGGGATCGTTAGCATCGAGGGCATGGTGTGTCGGCTGTGCCTGAAAAAGAGTCACATCCCCAAGATAATAGCAGCACTGCTGCCCTTTATATTATTTAATATTTCGTTTGATGTTATTATATTTGAGACCAGAATCTAATTAGTAAAAAGAAAAAAATACTTATTTAATACAAATTTTAACATCTCAAAGCATAGGTATTGACATCCTTAGTAGGATTTATTTTGTTTTTATTTCGTTTTGTTAGATTTGGTTTTCAGTTTTTTTCTGTGTTTATATTATATGTCTTCGGATCCTAGATAGAATAACAGTTTAACAGTTTTATTTCCGTCAATCTAACTTTATTACCACTGAATAAATTTGAAAAATAAACTTCATGTGACCGAATCATAGTTTATTACCACATAATAAACTACAAAACCAACTTCATGTGACCAAATCCAACCTTATTACCCACTAATAAACTTGAAATCCAACTTCCTATGATCAAATCCAACATTATTACCCGTTAATAAACTTGAAAACAAACTTTATTACCGCCTAATAAACTTGAAATCCAATTTCCTATGACCATATCTAACTTTATTATCTCTTTCTATTTTGTTTTTTTGTATCTGTTTTTGTTGTTGTATGTCTATGTTGTGTCTTTATTTGTTGTTTTTCGTTTTGTTTTTACTTAAAGCAGGAACAATTGTGATTTCATTGTCACTCAGTTTTCATATTGTGGACAAGTGTTTTTTCATTCATTGAATGAGTTTAGTAGCTATGTCGATTTGAATGTCATGATTCGTTGTAGATTTCGGCTTTCTGCTACTGATGTGATCCATCTTCAATACTCATCTCCTTCTGGTCCTGTGTTGTACCTTGATAATGATTTTGACTTGAAGATGTTGTTATGTTGTTCGAAGATTTATAAAATGGATCATGTTGAGGTTTCTGTTATTACGGATTCTAGATGTGAAAGTCAATCAAGGAGTTTGTTGTTGAATGATTATGGATCAAAAATTGTGCACGAAAATGATTTTTTAGGTGCCCTATTCAAAGATGGGCCTCCACAGACATTTATGTCTGATGAGTGAGGCACTTATATTTCAAATGAACATCATAAGTATGAAAGCATTGAAGTTTTTCATGACAAGCTTAGTAAGTATGCAGTTTAGACAGGTTTCAGGTATGTGCTGATGAAAAATGATTCTCATTATATTAAGGCAGTTTGTAAAAATTGTGGGACTGAAGATTGTGAATGAGGTATCCACGGTTCAGTGTCTTATGTCAATAATTGCTTCTATGTGAGTTAGTTGAATAATGTGCACATTTGCAAGGGTGTGCTTAGGAGTAAGAAGCATAATAAATTGAGATGTAAGTTGGTTAGGACATCCATTGAGTCTAATTTGAGCTATAATCTTGGTTTGAAGCTTGTTGATATTATTAACAAGTTTAAGTCTGTGTATGGTTTTGAAATCTCCTATAAGGTTGCGTTGACAGCAAAGAAAAGGACCTTAGAAAAGCTATATGGATCTGATGCGGATTTCTTTAATATGTTGAGCTGGTATAGGGATTCAATGTTTAACATTAATCCCGGTTCTTATTTTGTTCTTGAGGTTGATGAGTCTACGAGAAGGTTTAAGAGGGCTTTTGTATCTTATGGAAGTCAGATTGAAGGTTTCCAGTTTTGTCTTCCTGTTTTGTATGTAGATGGTGCGCATGAAAAGAGCATTTATAAGGGTCAAATCTTAGCTGCCACTGGAAGAAATGGAAACAAATGTACTGGTTGTTTGTTTACTAACCCCAATAATTTCCTGTTTTGTTTGCTGCCCCCCAGAAAACTTATCTTGTTTCTATTTTTTTTCATGTTTTTTCCTTTTAGCAATGTGTGTATGCGACTTAGAAACAAAAGACAACTGAATATTTTTCTTCACTCACTTGAAGAAGTTGCTTGAACCTCATGAGTTGGTGATTACTTTCATCAGCGACCATGGTAATGGTTTGTTGAATGCTTTTGATCTTATATTTCTAGGCAACCCTCATTTGTAATGCTACAAGCATCTAGTTAATAACCTGAAAAATAGGTATTCAGGTAAGGGTATGATGTTGGGCTTAAAGATATTTTAAGAAAGTTCTTTTGTTGCATATTCATCAATTGAAAGAGAATTTTGTCATAATCTATGTGAGCCTAAAGAAGTAGGTGGTGATGTCATAAATGAATTTATTGCTAATATACCTCTAGAACATTGGTGTCGTGCATTTTTAAGGGCCCACGTTATGGAATCATGGCAAATTCTATTGCTGAATCCTTTAATAGTTGGATTACTGTTGAGTGTTTCATGACTGTTTTTGCAATGTTTGATCATACACGAATGAGAGAAATGAAACAGATGGGTAAGAGGAAGGCTGCGGCAGCACGCTGGACATTATATCTCACTCCTAAGATAGATGATATATTGAAGATGGATATGGATGAATTTCGGTGTTTCAGGGTTGTTTTATCCGATGCTGGGTTTATGAGGTCAGAAATGACCAATATTCGTATTTTGTGAACCTTGTTGAATACTCATGTTCATGTCTAAAATGCCATATCAACTATTTTCCTTATGCCCATGTTTTATCTGTAATTCAAGCTACATCATCAAGTGTCTATGATTTCATTGAGCATTATTTCACTGCAGATACTTTCAGAAAAAGCTACAATTTTCCAATTTACCCTATGAGCAATGTAGATGTTTCTGCCCCTGTTTCATTCAGTGATATCATACTACCTCCTATCACTAAACGACCAGCTGGGAGACCCAAGATTAAGCGGATTAAGTCAAGTGGAGAGGTGAAACCTCTTCAGTGTGGCTGTTGTCATAAACTAGGTCACCACAACAGGAAAAGTTGCACTCAACCAATTAATGTGGATCCGTAGAATTGTTGCATTATTTTATTGGGTGGTAGTAAATTTGCTTCTGATTATATTTCTGAACAATTTATGTCTTAATTTAATACTGTAATGACTCTGGAAAGTCAGGATTGTGTTCCCGTAATCTTTTATCTCATGTGGAAATTATAATTGGTTGTTTGTCTTCTTTCCAGTTCTTTTCATTTCATTGTATTACATTTTGCTTGTTTTTGGTTTCTGCCAAGTGTGATCAATACTGGGTGTTACTAAACTTGTTAGAACCTTTTTTTTCCACTGTGTGAACATTATTGAGGGTCAGTAAACTTGTAACTTCATCATTTCAATGTATTACATTTTGTTTGTTTTTGGTTTATGCCAAGTGTGATCATTACTGGGTGTTACTAAACCTCTTAGAACCCTTTTTTGCATTGTGTGAACATTATTGGGGTTAGTAAGCTTGTAACTTCGTAATTTCAATGTATTACATTTTGTTTGTTTTTGGTTTCTGCCAAGTGTGATCATTACTGGGTGTTAATAAACCTGTTAGAACCCTTTTCCCATTATGTGAACATTATTAGAGGTCAGTAAACTTGTAACTTCATCATTTCAATGTATTACATTTTGTTTGTTTTTGGTTCCTGTCAAGTGTGTACCTTTTTTCACATTGCAAATAATTGGGAATAACATATAGATTAAGATAAATCAAAATACAGCTTAACAACCAAATTTTAATATATCTGAAACTAACCATAATGTTCTTGCACTGAAATTTTCATATGATATTTAATCCCTACCAAAATACTACATTTTTGCACATATTCTTATGCTCCTATTTCTAACATTGTGTCATTCTTTCTTCAATTTTAATATCCATGAACTTCAACAACATCTTCTGTCTCATTTTTTCGCCTCCAGCTTTTTTTGGTTTCTTCTTATCACAAAGGCTCTCTATAATATGTAGGATCAGAGGTCCACAATCCACCTTGAAAAAAAATCAAGTGTTAGTAAACTTACTACATCTGAAAACAAAAAAAAACTTGTGCTTAACCACATCCACCTTTATTACCACACCTAATAAACGCCACTAGCACATTCTCAACACCACATCCAACTTTATTACTACCTAATAAGCCATACTAGGACATTCCTAACATCACATCCAACTTTATTGCCACCTAATAAACGCCACTAGCACATTCCCAACACCACATCCACCTAATAAACATCAATACATAGCAGTTATAACAAACAACTTTCGCGTAAAACCCAATACTAGGTTGTACTTACGATGATATATTTTGTTGTGGGCAGGAAAAGTCTTCTATCAATTGGTAATTTGCTTCAAATATTTTGTCAGGACCCACCCCGAGTTAAATCCCTTTAACTCGAAGTAAATCCTGCGGGGACCACCCCAAGAGAACTTCTTACCGAAACCCCCTTGAAATGGCCAACCCTTCCTATAATCCAACTCAGCACTTCCATGAGTATCTACAACAAACCCTAACTCATGAAGGCATCTTGCTCCCTAACCTACTTAATTAGCTATACTGGGTTAGTCAGAGCAGTCTACTAGGATGATTACCCTAAAGAATTTCAACGGCAACGGATTGATCGACTATGCCTCGACTCTTGTACGCGCACGACCTCCGCTCGAGAACCCTGCACCACTGGGCATTTGAAAACGAAGGGCCCAGGGGAGAAACATTGAAAAACTGTCAGGGTGAGTGGACAAAAATAAAACTTAAAAGCTCTATTCCTCTAATGTTCTCCCTCTACTTTTTCTAAGGAAATCCGCATGCAGGTAAACGTAAACAATGCATTGGCTCAAATCATAAACAATTATGTGGGGTGTTAACCTCATCCACGAGAAAACCCGACCTGCTCTATTCGGGAAGGTCTAATGACCAGCTACCACCGAAGAGGGTCCCCGACCTGCTCTATCCGAGAGGGTCTATTGACCAGCTCAACCGGAGAAGGTCCCTGACCTGCTCTACCCAGAAGATGGTACCCGCTCTAACTGGAGAGGGTCCATGCTAGCAAACAATCCTTATATCCTTTTCCCTTTTCCCTTTACCCTTTTCCAAAATCCCTTGAAAACCTGTAAAACCTGTAATACCTCGTAAAACCTCGTGGAAACAATAAATCGAAAACCCCATTTAAAATCCGTGAGCCACATTTCTCCTTTAAAAACATCCCCCTCCATATTCCCAAAACGGTGATAAACAATAAAACCATACCCCGGGAAAAATCCTTTAAAATCACGGGATGGGTATGAACCTCTTTCCCGGTTTGTTTGCCTTTAAAATCCTTAAATCCCTTTTTTCCCAAATCACCGTAAATCATACAAATAGAGGAAATTATATATATGCAGGAGAAACCAATCAAGTATAAAGCATGCAATTTAATTTAAAACAAAGTCCACTCACAGTACTCTTTGCGACCTTCTTCCTGCTCGGAAAGCTCCTCGAGCGAAACCCTCGAACTAACACGTAGTCGAGCCCGTCTCACGTGCAACCAGGGACTGTACAACAAATCATTATATTAGTCATTTCACAGTCGACTTGGTCTTTTCCTAGTTTGACCAGGAAATCCTATTTGACCACATGTTGACCAAGTTCCTTTCTTAAAGCACTTTAATCTTTTTAACTTTCTTTCCCGGTTAACGACTCTTAACTCAATTTACCGGAAGTCCGACTCAGCTTCCGAACTTTCCTTTATCACTTAACTTGACGTTAGGGTGTCACGTATTAATTCGTTGAATTACTATGGACACCCATTCAACCATTTCACCAATACCTTAGGAGTCCTTAAAATAATCCTTAAACCTTAACCGGCAATAATCGATGGTCGGAATAATATTTAATTATCCGCCAATAATACTAAACTAGAACAATTCCAAAACCTAACCAAAACACCTCCAAAAAATTACCAAATTTTAACCATAGACTCCTCACAATATGTACTAATTAATGGACATGAAAAACTGCCCAAAAAGTGGCGGCACCGCCGCCAGCTCCGCCGCCACCGGCGGCCGCCGGCAGAAATTCCGGCAAAAATTCAGGCGACCTCGGATCGCCACCAAATTTTACCAGTAGCTTCGTCTCGTCAATTGGGACAACTTTCTAGTTCAACTCGAAGGCCAATTCGGCCCCTAACTAGGTCAATCGACAAGAAATACACAACCCGAATCCAAAAGTCAACCCAAACTTCAAATCCATAATTCTTCCTACACACTTCAAATCTAGCTACCAAATTCTAGGGGCTTAATGTACACCTCAAACCCATCAAAACCATATAAAGAACTCACCGGGAGGTGGCCGGAGGAGGGAGAAATCCGGTGTCAATGAACAGTGCACAGGTCCCCCCTTCTCGCCGTGATTTCTCTCAAACGGCGGCGACCCAGCTCCGATGGCCACCACCAACTTGAAGGTGGCGCTGCAGGCTTCAATTCGGTACCTAGCACGCGCCCTAACTCCGCCGGACGGAGGAGAAATCCGGTGATGAAATCCGGCGGAAAATCTGTCGGGTTTCGGAGGAAAAATCGAAGTGAACAGTAACTTTTTCGATTTTTACCCTTTCACCGAATTACCCCAGTAACTCACTATATATAGGCTTTTCACCCAAATAGTAACTTTTGTTTTTTGACCATAACTTCCTCATACGATCTCCGATTTAAGCGTGCTACGTGTCCACGGACTCGTAACGACGCCCTCTACAACTTTCATGAAGGAAGTTTCCCCAAATTCTTGACTTAACGAAAAGTCAACTTCACGATCATTATACGGTTAAACGGTCACTTTAAATGGTAAAAGACCAAAGTAACCAACCGTAAAATAATTCTAGAATCGGGGTGTGACATATTTTTTGTTCCAACATCCACTTTTTTGTTGCTTTTTCTTCAGTGCTCTTCATTGAGTAGCTGTCCACATCTATTCCTTGACTGTCTTTCTCATTGTAGTTTTTCTCCATTCTTCAGGGTTCAAATCTTGGCTATAATTGAATATTGTTGAATCATATACCCGTCTGATGAACATCCATATGTACTTTGCCTAGAAGTTCCAACACAAGTAAACATCAATTCAAACAAATCAATAAAACAAACAACAAAGAGAACAAATAAGTTAATTATTAACTGACCACTGTCAATGCATTTTGAAAGAGAATGTTTCTATTTGTATAATCTTTTCTTTTTATAAGTAGCATTGGGTTCATGTGGTACAAGCAGTGTTTTTGATTGTTAATTACAATCAATGTGTAGTGGCTGCTGGATCCATGATGAATTGGTATAAATACCAAGTCTCTATTGTATATTGACCACAATGGGTTAATTATGGAAACCTTTATTTCTACTTCATTGCGTTTAAAGTCTATGCGCTTTCTTCTAGCATCCAAGAACTACATGAGTTATTGTTCATGCACCATTGCAGTTCCATGCAGTTTAAAAAGAAAAATAAATACACATGTTTTTTGTTAACATAACTGTTGGACTGAACAAGTAGTGGCGGTTTACCGAAGCCTCGATGTCCAGAAATCCAACGGAAGCCTTCTTCTTCTTCTGCATTTCCTTTTTTTAGCATCTGAATATAAACCCTGATAGTCTGCACGTACACTATCCATGTTATGAATTTACAAGAAATAATACTTCATAAAACAAAAACTTTACTAGGGTTAGTAAAATTTACATTGGTTGTTATCTCTCCCTCTTATATGATAATCTTCAGGTCTTCTTTCGTTATGTCAACGATGCCTTCAAAACACACCTAATACCTGAAACTGTGTAGATACAAAAAAATTAATAAGCAATTTAAATCAGGGACCTAATTGTTAGTTTATTAGAGAGCAGTAAACTTACTCATCATTCTTGTTTTCGTGTAAATTGAACCATGCCTTATAGTGCTGTGCCACTTTGAGATCTAAGAATTTCCAAGTATCTTTGTCACATTTGACCTCAGCAAGAGTTAAACCATGTTCCTGCTTCTTTATTCTTTTTATCTTCTTTAGCTCTGCTGGGGTGTCATACTCACATTCCCCTTCTCTTTTCTTCTCTGTACCGTGCTTGTTAACCTTCACATTTCTTTCTATTTGAGTGTGGGTGCACCGTTGTTTTTTGTTTCAACTTATATGTTTTCAGCCCGACAGTCTTCTTGAACTGCTTCGTCTAATTGTGCAATATCTTCTTGATTCAAAATTTCACCCATAGCTTGAGGATGTTCATCCTGTGGCCAATGGTCTAAAAGGTGGTAAGTGCGCAGGGACCCCTAGCCTAACGCTTGGACAACCTAAACGGGGATTAAGTGATTTACTTTTTTTATATTTAATTAATTTATATAATATTTAAAATTATTGAAATATGAATAAATATCAAAAATTTAGCATCACCTCTCTTCAAAAGTGAGCAACTCAACCTGTATAATTAGTTTGTTTCAAATAAATATGATTTGTAATTCAAACTCAACTCTTAAATGCTCATTATAATCATCACACCACAACTACAAAATAGCATATTTCAAATGTAAATACGTTATAACACAAGCTAACAAGTTTACTACTTCTATAAATGCATAACAATAGTCTTAAATAAGCATAAATCTAGTGAATAATTCAAAGTAATTGATTCTTCAAGTTCTTTCTCATATTCTTTCTGACACTTTTGCTTATCCTCATCTGAAGACTTGTTACATGGAGCCACATTTCTCTTCACATTGGCAATATGATGCTTAAGTCGATATATTCCACCCCTAAGTACTTTCCAGCACAATTTGAACTTCACCTTGTCTACATTTGAAGGGTTTACCAATACACCGTATTCCCATCCAACATCATTGAATTTACGCTTCAAAGACATTTCAATCTGTGAGATTGCATTAGAAGATGTAGTTGCCATTTCCTAACAAGAAACAAGCCAACTCCAATCACATTTTGCATGTTTCTCAGTTTCTCCATATTTTATAAGTGTATAAAAGATTAACAATATGACACATACAGGGGCGGAGCTACGTTCAGACCTGACGGGGTCCGGACCCCTTAAGTTTCCGGCAGATCTCGTTTTTTATATGTTGCAGAGAGCAAAGTTGCTGAGTACGAGTTTGTTTCTGAATATGAATCCCCCATCCAATAGCATACTAACAAGTGTCATACTCGAACCCCCCTAACTGAAAATCCTGGCTCCGCCACTGGACACATACGTCTCAATATATCTATAACACAAATACACTTAGAACTATATCAGTAAAGAACTGGACAAGTTAAAATAGCTTCTTGTTGAGTGTATTCTATCACTTCACTAACTTGACTCACTTGAGTCAATTCTGTGTATTGTGTCTACACAAATTAAAAACAGAAACATATTAGAACCAGATGTAAATGATCAAAAATTCAAAATACATGTCAAACAACACTCCCTATTCTCTTCTGTTGATTGAGTATCTTCAATTCTATATATCTTCAATTCATGTCAACCAACAGAGGAAGGACACAATTTATCAACTCAGCAAGTCAACAAACTTATCATTCTCATTTTGATATCTAGGAAAAACAACTCCGAACAGATCGAACTAAAACAAAAAAATGGGTTCAACCGTTTATTCTCAGATTAAGCAAAAGTGGGGCAGCGATCTCGTCTATGCCAAACTAAATTAACCAGCTATTCAGCTATCTAGATGAACTACATCAGCTATATTAAGGTTTAAAGAGGAGAATCAAAACCCAATAAGGGAGGAAATGACACTAAGAATTAGAACAAGAGTTTGAAGAAATACATGTCAACAATCAATAGAAGACGCCGAGGGAGAAAGGAGTGGGTTGTGGGCAGTGGCGTTGTTGACTGGTTGAGAACGGCGAGATCGTTGACTCACTAAGTTTGGCAGAGGCAGGACGATGGGTTAGGGAAACCAGGGAGATCGATGCGAAATGACGAGATTGAGGAAGATATGGGAATTTAGGTTTTGTTGTTGAACATGTTCAACATTTATACAATTTTTTTTTCACGCGCCTTGGTCGCCTAGGCCTTCTACGCCTAGGACGCGCCTTCTCCGCCTAGATGCTGCCTTGACAGCCTAGGCGATCCCTGGGCAGCCAGCCACCTTACTAGATTGACTTGGAGAAAATCCAGGCGGCATGGCATCGCCTACAGCCTGGGCGACGCTTAGGCGGAGCTACGCGGCTCCTTTTAGAACAATGCATGTGGCAATATCTACTGAATGGAGACTGCTTCAATTGGTTGAAGAAACTGAACAGAAGAAAAGCACACAAGTTATCCTAAAAAATGAAGAAAAAAGGATTATTATCCCCTAGTAAACTAATACTAGGCCCTAAAACCACAATGATACCAGCACATACCAACTTTATTATCCCCTAGTAAACTAGAACATGGACCCAAAATCACACTAATGTTCAAAGTTTGGAGTGTATACCTCTTGACTTAATTGACGGTCCTCTTTGTAGACATTTTCTTCTTCCTCACCCGACATTGGTCTGGTCTCTTCCCTCCCCTCTTGTCCTTCCTCCTCACCCGGCATTGGCATGTTGTCTTCCCAACCCTTTTCTCCTTCTTCGTCTGTCGGCATTGCTTCCGAACCCTTTTCACTTTTTTCCTCGCCTATTGGGTTCTTCTTGCCTGATTTTCTTTCTTGTATAAGCTCATTTATCTTGTTATCCGCTCTCCTTAACATCACCAACAAATCCTTGTTTTTCTTCACCAATTGTTCATTTACATTAGAAAGTTTTGTTTGCTTTAGCTTCCTTTCTTCTCTGGTCATGTCACCATCTAATTCTTCAATCAATCCTCTCATTTGTGCACAGAGATTCTCATTGTGTTCCTTCTCTTGTTGTGTATACTAAGGTATATGTACAAGTTGTAACCATCTCAAAGGTTATTAACCCTAATAGATAAACTTGTAAACAATCAATTACCCCTTAGTAAACTATTTTAAATTACCCATTCACCGATTAATGGAGTAACATTTTCATCTTCATTCTTCTCACTGTCAATGTAGCTTGTCCTCTGTTCGTCTTCCCATGATCCAATTTTGATCAGCTCCTGTTAAATTTGAAATTACTAACCCCAGTAATGTAACAATAATTTGCATATTCATGTTAATACAAAAAGAGTTGAGATTACCTCAATCATTTCAGGTCTCCTAAGATACTCTTATTCATTGAATATTTGTTTTGTTGACCATCTAAGAAACCTGGGTGTCTATATTCTCTTTGAATCGATCCGGCTGATGACTTTGGTTTTTTCTAGAAACCAGTAAAGTACTAGCAAGAGACATACATTCAATGTTTGAGGCTTTTCTGTCTTGTGCTTCTTCAACCCCTAGTGCAAGAAATCCAAAACTTTTTCTACCCAATTGTAATTGTTTAATCTCTCAAGGTCTTCACATTTTAAAATAAGCTTCTACTCAATTTGGTTTTCTATTCTGCTAAAGAACAACATTGACATCAAGTACATTATGACGAGTGAGGCAATCTTTCTTGCTTCCATTTTCTTGTTCTTGAGCTCTTTTTCCACCTTTTCCTCAATCAATTTCCTTGTGATGTAGTGTTTTGGCTGTGAACCAAAAATTGTAGAAGCTTCATCTACATTCTTCTGTTTGCTTTTTCTCTTGTGCATTTTTATGTTTGCTTCTAACCCTTCCTTTGTAATGTGAAAGATCAAAGGCACATCCTCATGTGTTATTTGCATCTCCTTCTCTCCAAAGATGAAGCTCTTGTTTTTGTTGTTGTAGTGCCACATCAATATCTCAAAATCTTCTTCATACTTCTTCACTTGATAGTCAGCAACTTTGTTCAGATTAAAGTCTTCTATTGTATCCCAAAAACAAGTTACTTGCATAAGATCTCATGCTTCTTGTGGTATTTTTTCCTGGTGACTTCCCATGAACTCACAGAATGATTTCAGGGTGCACTTCTACTGAACATGATTCATTTTTTCTTTGTTTATTCCATCTTCCCGTGCTTTATGATTTGTTTTTCTTCCCTTAAAACATAATCTGTCAATGTCATCCTCATTGTTGTCTTCGTCATCACCCCCATCATATTCTTGTTCAGCAACACAGTTTATATGCAATCTTTTATTCTTCTTCAAAACATCTATTATCTGAGTTTCTGTTTGTATAGATGATGATGATTGGTGTTCTTCATGGTAATTGTCCTCAAATTCTGAAGTTTGACTTTCATGTCTCCTCATCTTGCATAGAATAACCGTTAAACTTGAGAATCAATCTTATTATCACCTAATAAACTTGAGACCTACTTTATTACCACATGATAAACTTGAAATCCTAGTTTATTACCATCTAATAAACTTGAAAACCAACTTCCTCTGACCAAATCCTAGTTTATTAAAACCTAATAAACTTGAAAACCTAGTTTATTACCACCTAATAAACTTGAAAACCAACTTCCCCAGACCAAAACCTAGTTTATTACCACCTGATAAACTTGAAATCCTAGTTTATTACCACCTAATAAACTTGAAAACCAACTTCCTATGACTGAATCCTAGTTTATTAAAACCTAATAAACTTGAAAACCTAGTTTATTACCACCTAATAAACTTAAAAACCAACTTTTCCTGACCAAAACCTAGTTTATTAGAACCTAATAAACTACAAAACCAACCTTATTACCCATTAATAAACTTGAAATCCAACTTTATTCCCAATATGCAGTAAAAACAACATGTATATGCAAGCAAACAAGTTTCTTAACTTGTACTAAATCCCAAATCAGCCAAGTCTCAACATCCTAACATTCAGAAATCCATATATTCAAGTCTTGATATCAATCGACAGGTCCAAAAGTAAGAGAGTACATGTTTGTGATCGATTTGGCAAGCGATGTCCAGCGATTGCGATTGAAGCACAGATCGGCTTCAAGAGGCAACCACAAATCGATTGACGTAGAGATTGAGTCTATTTACGACAAGAACGAGGTTGGACGACGTCGAGAATCAACCAGAAAGAATGAGTTTTAGAGTGAATGACGGAGAGACCGAGAGTCAGTGAGAGTGTGGTTTTAAACGAGTGGGGGTAGGTCGAGGGTGGTTGGTGAGGTTTTAAACGAGGGTATAATTGTACATTTAATAGTGAATGTTGGAATGTGCAGTAATATCTGTTTTCAGACCTAATGGTCAATTTTTAATTCAAATTGTATGAAACGGTCAATACCCTAAATAAAAATGTAAAAATATAAGTTGTAAGTGAACCAATCAATTATTAAAAAATCTCAACTATTAATAATTATATTTAGTTTTTATTAAAAAATTAAATAGTGTCATAAATGTAATATAACCATGTATTTAAGTTAGTGTAAGTGTATCTTAGTACAGTAAATACTTCTCGATAAAGAAGTGCTCATGTAATTCATTAGAGCAGAACAAAGGGAATTAGATTATAAGACGTCGTTGTTGAGTGATGTCCGAGTTCACCAAATTTTAACATCACGTGTATTCTCTCGACAGGAGGCCAAGTTGATTCGAGCAATTGCATCGTTTACAGGTTTAGAGCCATGATCTAGATAGTATGCTGACGAATGTTTACCGACACTTCATCGGTTGCCGGAGTGTCTCCATGGCCGGATTGATAACCTTTCTAGCCTCTGTTTCGTTTCTGTTGGTGAGTTGAACTTCAGATTATAGGGTTCATGCCTGACGTTACAATTAACCCATTAGTGGCTCTTTTAGTCTTGTATTTTGTTGTTTCCAAAAGTTTTAACGTTTCGTTTGTATGAATAAAATACTTCATTTGGATAAAAAAACAAAGAAAGAAAAGGGTATACCCAAGTTACCCTATCCATAGTGCAGAGATTTATGAAGTTATATGACATATCTCGGAACAATGATCAACAGATGGAAGCTACTAGGCGAGACGTTAGACCAGGTGGACACCATCCCAGCTAAACATGGTTCATTCGATCTGGAAGATAACAATAGGAAGTGCCAATAGTTGCACACAACTGACAAACCTCTGCTCGACTCACTGGTTTTAGCACAAATTTTGGGAACAAGGATGTGCTTCTCACAAATGTCGGGGATGAATGTTTGGGTGCTGTGAAAACAGAGGTTTAGATTGGAGCGTTACACGACTGTCTAGAATCAAAGTTCAAATTTGATGTAGATTGTAACAAAATTTTCTACAGAATGCAAATGTAGCTATGCGGTAGAAGCATGTGTGCACTAAAAAAACAAAAACAAAATATCACAAGGAAAAAGAGAAGGCCATGAGAAGCTACACTTCATTTTATCCCCTCTACAGAGTTAAAATGTAAGCTAAAGACCATAATCGGCCATCAAAACTAAGGAGATATCTTAAACCACCTTCAGTCTTCATAATAGCTTGCTGAGAGACTTGATGAGTAGCTTCAAATTTTTTCTTGTAGCCTCATCCCCCATGAATCCCAAAATATCAGAGCTAATGTTCTGCATTAAACATAATAAAATTAAAAGAAACAGATTTGTAAAGGCTCTATGACAGGGAGAAAAACAAACTAATATATATAGATGCCGGATGTAGAGCGGACGTCCGCACTCCGGCTTAAAGTGCGGACGTCGTCTGTTCTCCGTAGTTTCACGCCGACAACCGCTTCTCTCCTTCCCGGACGACAGCACAACCTCCTAGGACCGCTTCTCTTGCCAGCGACAAGTTTTCCAGCCAACCTTGATCAATCATGGTGTTTTGCGTCCAGAGCTTCATTTTGGCCGGAAAACTTGTCGCCTGGAAGGAGAGAAGCGGTTCTGGGATGCTGTGCTGTTGTCCGGAAAGGAGAGAAGCGGTCGCCGGCGTGAAACGACGGAGAAAAACGGACGATGTCCGCACTTTAAGCCGGAGTGCGGACGTCCGCTCTACATCCGGACTATATATATATGATCACCTCAATGTTCTTCAGGGTGAAAATCAAAGTGTATATGGACTTCTGAATCAGTTCTGTATTCTCCGGGGTCATAATAGACGAATGCACACTCCTGTTGAAAACGATGCTCTATATCATTAAAATATGGGATGCTAAGAGAAAAATTTCCATGTAAACATGGTTAACTGTAAAATATGATGGCACAAATCATTTGAATGAGACTTTTGATATTTTGGAAAGCTCATCATAAAGGTGACTGAAATACCGTGTTATGATCAGTTCTTTGAAGCTCTGCACTGTAAAATCTATAATGTTTTAAGTAAAATTTCTGTAGCAACCATATCAAATTGAAGCCCTGATCACAATAAATGAAGTCTCGAATAAAAAATCAGAGCCTTGCTCAGGAGAAATTAGTTCAACACATTATGCCATATAGGAAAATGACACGCTCGACAATACACTTTCTACTATGGTTTTAAACTCTAGAGTTTAAGGAAACATGTTATTGAACTCATAGGGAAGCAAAGTGACTTCTACGATTGAATAGCATTGCACATCAGTGGTAACAAAGACAGCATATTAATGTGTCAGCTGTAGCAGGCAAGGTCATTAGGGTGGGTGGATGAGACTGAATTGCATTGAGGTATATGGAAGCTGGTAATGTTGAATGGTGGATCTAGAAAGTACACTGACGTGTCATCTGTTATCTACAAAGAAATTACCAAGTAGCAAAACATCACTTAAAATAAACCGTCCAGCCAGTCATAACTATGTGTACTATGTTCACCCAAATATTATAATTCCAGTCCATATGATAAGATAGTTCAAAATTAGAGACCCTTTTGTTATAGAAAGGTTATTGGAGAACATATGTTTTAAACAAATATGATGATGACAATAAGTATATGAAATTCGAAAATAATTAACCGCCACGGAAATACAGATGAAAAGACACATAATCTCTAATGGCATCGGACATCAACTATTGATATAATAATGGAGAATGTTTATAACACTCGGAACAAAGGTCCTCTGTTAGTTACCAACTGATCTTGAGAAGATAAAATATTATAACATAACTGGTGAAGACTGAAGAGCAATGTGCATAGGACCATATGATATTAACTAGATTGAGATAATTTACCTCAAATCTTCCGAGGCTTGCATAAGACTTTTGGTCAAAGTCTCCACTTCCGATAGCAGACCACTATCATGAACCTCAGCCAACAATGGTTGAACATCTTCAACCATGGCTTCGATCTGAGGCATCACTACATCAGAGCCATTCACTTGTGCATGAGGAGATATTAAATGTATAATACAAATGGTGAATCAGCTGACAGTGAGAAGCAACACCCAGTTTACACTTTACACCATATGAACTCTGGAAGGACATATTAATGTATGATACTAATGATGATTTAAGCTGATAGTTAGAACGTAGAAATAAAAGCCCAGTTTACACGTTACACCAAAAGCACTCCAGCAGAGACATTTAGACACATGTTCATTATATCACATGCAACTATAAAGCGAGTTCCAAGTTCTATACAAAAACCTAAAACATCCCATATGTCATGAGAAAAATAATTCCACAAACGTGAAAATTACGTTGATGTGGGTTTCTTTTTTGAAAAATTAAGTTTAGGCACAAGAAACCAGGTCAATATATTAGAGGTTCATGCGAAAGGGCGGAATTGCACGGAAAGCATACAAGTTAAACAAATTGTATTTCAAGCTATGTAAATTTTATTTTTCAAGACCAACACCAAATCAATCAAAATACATGTTTATACCTAGCTGTGAAAAGAGGGTGTTAGACTTTAAGTATGTCACCTTTTATGACAACTTAATGTGAAAACTTATCAGATTGGGAGTGATAAGTCTGCCACCGATGTCTGTAAAACTAAATTTGACTTGCATTATTAAATGCGGTTAAAGAATGTAGAAACTTTAACACAAAAATTCATTTATAAAATCTCCACAATAGTTACAATAACTTGAATGGTATTTTTTTACTATAAAGAATGATAAATCTTCTTAAATCGCTGGAAGAATAGGAGAGTTACAGACATTTCTTTTAGGCACGAAATGATATGATTACACACCAACACTCATTGTTACGGACTTCGATAACTGAGCAGTGATTTTGAAGGCTACGAGCCTACTTCAACATGCTAAGAGCCAACTTCAACGTCTATTAAATAGATATGCAGCATTAGAACACTGAACACAAGTTAAAACCTCTTGCAATTTTCCATTATGACATGAAAAGGAGTATCTTTCAGACTCCAGGACCCTCCCACATATTTTTAAGTGTCCCGTAGAAAAGTCTGAACTGATTAAATCCTTATACTTCAAACTTTAAAATCTGAAGCAAATATAAATGACCCCAATTAATCGACCCTCATTAAAGCAATCTATATGAGAATATCTACGAGTAAATGAATGGTTCTAAACACACTTCTCTTAAGAAGCAACTATAAGTAATAAATGTAGGGATCCCAGTAAAAGGATTGAGGAAGGAAAAGAAAAGGAAAGAGGAAGGGATTGAAGGTCACCAACTAAACAAGAAACAATAGAGAGGGCACATCAAACCTTTTTCAGCAGTGGCTTTGCCTCTTCTAATACAGAAGTGACACGCTCAGCAAGTGAATAGGTGTTTGCAATACCGATCTCCTCCACTTCACGTCCCAGACGGGTAAATATGCCTACCAAGGCATCTAAACTTACCCCTTGATGTCCCTTCATCTTTTGCCTATCACATACAATTACACCCTCTTTGTCACATTCGGGATGAAGAGGCCCAACTGAAATATTAGGAATTGGATCTCTTGGTGTTATATCAATTCTAGTTTCCATGAGAAGACCTGACTGATTTACCTCAATCAGTGAATTTCGAGGTATGACAGTTTTATCATCTTCAACCTGCAAACATAGTTATGTCATTGTCAGAATGTTGTGCTTCCACTTCAAAAGATATAGGAATATTATGTCAATGAGACATACCTCAACAACAGCTTCGATACTTTGCAAGGACGAGTTGACACGGATAACATTTCCAACAGTGACCCCTCTGATCCGCACTGGGGTTCCGGTTGCTATTCCACAAGCTTGAGTAAACTCAAACACAGCTAAGTACTTCCTGAATCTAGAACGCAATTGATAACCCCTCAACCAAGCCAAACTGAGTGCAAGGAGAGCTGCCCCTGATATTAGAAACAGCCCCACCCTGCCTTCCCATATGCTTCTACGTCCAAACCCAAAATCACTCAATGGTCGTAATGTTTGCCTCCAAATAGTACGAGGAGCATCTAAAACAACTGCAAGTATATTCCTTTCTCTCTTAGAAGAGGAGGGTGGTTGACTGTGTCCAGTATTAGCCGATTTAGCCCTTATCTGGGTTAGTTTTGTTGACCGTGGAGGAAGATAAGGCAATCCATTTGAAGAAAAACGTGACAAAGACAACATTGTGGGGCATGTTGAGACTTGGACCAAAGAATTCCCTATCATATTTTATATGAACCAGAAAATGGCTTTTACGGCTGTTGCAAAAATACTATATCAATAGCAGTTATGCTTGCTTTTAGTTTGGTATAATAAGGGTTTCACTTTCACATGAAGCTGCACTGCTGAAACAACCAAGCATCGGTAATCCCTACAAAAAAGAAAAAGGACTACTATAAGCCTCTCCATTTCCAAGTGGCAATACTGTAATCAGATGAAAGGCTGAGAATTTCAACTTATAATCTAAATTCTGAGATCGAGATTCTAAAATACGAGCAAATGAACACAATACTAAACAATTATCTTCTCTTTTTGTTCCCCATATTTTCCACAGACATGCAAGTGATTATACAGATCATATAAGTAGCCATATTTATGTTTTCTTCTGAACAATTTCTGCTACTATTGTAGTATCTGTACAGAACCGCTAAACGGCATAATCAAATATAAATTGCTAACATTTCTTTGTTGGATTTTATTCATGCAAATTTAGATGAACAATGATGATTCCGCATTGCAACTAACCATAAGCGATTCCATATCTCAACAAATAAGTAAATAACCACATAACATAAACTACCATGTCGCAAAAACTCCATCAAATGAATCATAAACCTAAATATAACCAAATTCCAGCAAATTAGCAATACAACACAGCAAACACATTTCATAAGCCTAGCAATCAAACCCTAACAAACCCGCATTTCCGTACTAAATCAGAAATTCTATATAGCAAATACACAACTCCAGTGGCAGAGTAAGAGAGAGATGAGAGATTACCTGTATCCGCAACTGAATTGTGGGTTCGAGAGAGACGAACAGAGCCTGAAACAGTAAACACACAAGAATCAAGAATCGGAAACCAATACGAAATTGAGAGAGATTGACTTGCAGTGGAGTTGCGAGAGAGGACAAAGGACCGATTAGAAATCTAAGCTTGCTTGGGCAAAAGGGTCCTGCAGCTCTTAGAGTGAAGACTACAGGGTGACCTTAAAAGAGAAGAGAGAGGAGCTACGGCGGAAAGCTCGGAGGGCCAATTTGGGAATTGAAAAGCATATTGTATTCACTTGTGATCAAAATCTACGGGGTGTAACAAAAAAATCTACGGGACCTTTTATTATTTTTAATAATATTTTATCTCAACTTTTTGGTAAATTCCCAAACTACCCCTGAGTTAGTTTGCTTTTGTTTTGTCTGTTTCTCTTCTCTTTCTCCCAACAACCACAGCAACGAGAAAGAATTCTTTCAAAACTGCCCACAAACGAATGTTCCATTGCACTCAGTTCCCAATCAAATCAAAACCTCACAAAAATCCAATCTTTCTAACCCAGCTTCAATTTTTCCTTGACTAAAACGAAGCCCAAACGAAATGCTGAAACAAAGAACAAGTGTAAACAGAGGAAGATGAATAGGAGCGATGAGTCATACATAATGTTAGGGTAGCTACTAGTGTGTCTACTCCCGAGCATAAGTGATACTCTTTATGTGGGTCCACGAGCCATGACAAGATCCGACCATGACATACATCACGAAGTCCGTCATGTAAGCTACGTAACGACACTCGGAAGTCGTCGATCTGACATCGAGAAGCCACATTGTTGGCCTCACCAATATGCTCTCAAGAAACACACTTTGAACATCTTGTCTCACATCTGAGATATGTAAAAGGGCGGAGTCTCCTCCCTCTATATATAGGATACTCCCCCTATCAATACAGACAAGTTAACCAACTTATAACTGGATCACCACTTGTAATACATGAGGTGCCGATAAGGCGCCTACACTCATAGTACTAAGTGGATGTAACCCTTTGTCCATAGATAGCGGGGTGAATCACTGTGTGAGATCCTGACTTATTTTATTTATTTTCTGACACATCTAGGGTTTATTTACGATTTCTTTTCGGTACGTCGAGAATGCACTCTAATATTTTAATATTAGAGCGAATGTCGCCGCTTGCGTAAGAGTATTTACGAAATGTTTTTCCGGCACTCTACATATTTGTCTTGTTTTATGGACGTGATTTGACAATTTATTTTCAAATGTGTGATTTACAGAAAATATTTGTGGGTTTATCGTTATATTTAAAGTCGAAAAAGATTGTGACTGTTAGATTAGTTCAACGAATCGTGACCGTTAAAAGGTTTTATAAAACTTTTTTTTTTCTCTCTCCCTTATCTCTTTCTCTTTCTTTTATTTCCTTTTTCTTCTCCTCTCCTTCTTTCCCCTTCTGTTCGTCTTTCTCTCTCTCGACAAAGAGTAACCAGTCGATCGAGACCTCCCCAGCTGCACCACCGTCGGCGCGTGTCTCACCTCACCGCCACCACCCTTGGGTTCGCAGTGCCCCGGCGACCACATCTTGACAACTAGCCGTGCCAGCGCCGCCGCGACCGTCGCCAGCCAGAGGAGAGAGAAACCTCCAACAGCTGCCCTGTCGTGTTCGATGTTGAGCCGAACCAGGAGCGAGCTAAGGAGCTTCCAGGCAGCACCAGAAGCCGCCCAGAAGCAAGGAGGAGGCGAGCGGAGCTCCACTGGAGGAGAACCGTCGGAAAAACAGAGTTCGATTTCGAGGTATAAAACCTTCATTTTTCTCTCGATTTTTACCTTATTGGACTGCTTGGATGATGTAGAACACATGATTGCAGGTGTTGGAGACTGGTTTGGCCGAAAAAACCTGATTTTCCGACGAACCAGCGATCGGAGAAGACAGAGGGTAAAAACCCTGGTTTTTACCACGGTAGATTTACTTTTTTACAGTTTTACCGTGAGGTGAAATGACCAAAATACCCCTTGTTAGTTTTCATTATTACATACTATCATTTTTACTGTTTAACTTTTACGGTTTTACAATTTTACTTGAGTTACTATTTATCGGTTGACTTTTACTATTTATAGTTTGACTGATTGACTTTTACTATTTACTAGTTGACTTGTACTATTTATAGTTTGATTTACTAGTCACCAGTTGACCTTTAACTTTCACTATTCATCAGTTGACTTTACTATTCGCGATTGAGTTTTGACTTTTACCGTAGAAGACCAATTTTTACATTTTTACCGCTATGGTTAAATGGTTTAAAGGTTTTATAAATTAAATAGGCGACGAAAAGACGTAAATACCGAATGAGTAATAATCTCGATTCTCGCCCGGTTCTAGAATCGAGACATCAATAATTAGACTTTAGTGTCTAGGAAAATAATCGAAAAGTTTATTGAGTTTACCGAGTCTTGGTCAACTTTAACTAACTCAGTAGACTTGGTCAATTTCTTGGTCAATCCAGGAATAACTTGGTCAAACCTAAAGTCAACCTTTGATATTTCCTGGTCAAACTAGGAAAGTGGGCAGTTGACCATAGAATGACCGTTACGTTTCTACTTTCGACTTGTTTGGTCATTGACTTGTCTTTTGACTGATTCAGGATTTCGTTTACACTCAGAGCTTGAGGACTGAGGCTTGGAGCACGAGGATTTCGACTTCGTCATATCAGGTAGGGTGAGTCGTAACTTCCAGGTTAGTGACATTTTAAATTTGTGTAGTGCTCTACGATATAAAAGTTATGTGATGTTTGTTTGTGTATTGTCGATGCCTCGAGATATATGTTTTCTTACTATCGTTTCAATAAATGTTTAGAAAACCGAGGCTAGACACATATGTGATGATTCTGATCGAAAAGTAGTACTGTTGTCATGTTTTTCGGTGCTTGGACTGAGAATGAAGGGACCTAGTGTTTAGACTATGTTTTCCCACGGTGTCGATGACCGTGAACCTCCGGATGGGCAATGCCCTGTTTATTTTATTTTCCCGCTTACGCTCGTCTCGTACAGAGTTATCCGAGTCGTAATTGCGGTGTGTTGTTTTGAGTGATTTGTTGGACATTAGCTGTAAACAGACACTCTTGGGCGCATAGGTAGTTGGCCCAATTTGTTGTGAAGACAAACCCGGGATTCGGTCGCTCAGATCCGTGAAGCCCTGCAGGCTGTTGTTTTACTTTGAGCGCTCAGTCATTTTGTTGTTAGCATTGGCACATGAAAAAGGAATTTATATAAATCTGCCTATTAAAACCAAATACAGTTTTTGGTTGTTGCATGTTTTACGAATTGTTTAATCACCGGTGAAAGCTATATGTAGTATCTATTTATGAGAACTACACATTTGTTTTCAAACCCTATCTTGATTGGGTTCGGCCCCTTTTAGGTTAGCGAGGACGAGTGCTCACCCCTACTTTGCAGGTACTCGGTAGACTTACTTCAGAAGAGATGAATCGGTGACTAGAGGCTTCGCAGTGCGTGATGTTCAGCATCTGTGTTTCTGGATCACCCTGGAGGAGCTATTAATCCTTCGTGGTACTTCAGCTTTTTGATTTCCGTGACTGTTGATTTAGACGTATTTGGCACACTCTGGCCTATCGAGCTTTTATCCTCTTGTACTTTGCTCGTTGGCCCATGTTGTATATTCACTGACTTGGACTTTCTTCATATATCTTGTTGTCTAAGTCTTGTATGCTGCATTCCGCACTTGTATATATCTTTATTCATTCATTCATTTGCTCCTCACATTTATGTCATTTTATTTAAATTGGCCTTGTGGTTTCGGCCTAGTGGGTAGTCAATACGTCAGATAACGTATCGGTTATCCATTAGTCCGGGATCACGGCAATTACTGTCGTGTTTTAGGGCCGAAAATAGTCCTGGGATGCGACACTGTCTCTATCCCGCTACATACATACATACATACATAATACACATAGATACTAACGTATCAACTTATGACATAAACATTGATGTCGTTTGTGAAAAGCCGCTACAAAAGGCTTTGTCACACCTTTAATGAGCTAAAATCATCTTAAACATCTTAAAAGATTAAAAAACAACAAAAGAACTCAGGAACCGCCATCCACTTAGGGACTCCGCCTTCAGGCAGCGCCCAGCTCCATCAGGCAGCGCCCAGCGCCTTCAGGCAGTGCCCCAGCGTGCACAGCGCTTTCAGGCAGCGCCTAGCGCCCTTTGGCTGTGCACCAACGTGCACAGCGCCATCAGGCAGCGCCCTAGCGTGCACAGCGCCTTCAAGCAACGCCCAACGCCCTTTGGTTGCGCACCAACGTGCACAGCAACAGCAGGCAGCGCCCAGCGCCTTCAGGTAGCGCCCCAGCGTGCACAACACCTTCAAGCAGCGCCCAGCGCCCTTTGGTTGCTCACCATCGTGCACAACGCCATCAGACAGCGCCTAGCGCTATCAGGCAGTGCCCTGCGCCTTTAGGTAGCGCCCCAACGTGCCCAGCGTCATTAGGCAGCGTCTCAGCGTGCCTCAGCATGCACAACGCCTTCAAGCAGCGCCCAGTGCCCTTTGGCTACGCACCAAAGTGCACAGCGCCATCAGGCAGCGCCCCAGCGTGCACAGCGCCATCAGGCAGCGCCCCAGCGTGCACAGCGCCATCAGGCAACGCCCAGCATGCACATTACCATCAAACAACGCCTATCGCCCTTTGGATGCGCACCAGCGCCCAACGCCATCAGGCATCACCCATCGCCCTTTGGCTGCGCACTAGCGTGTACAACACCATCAAGCAGCACCCTAGCGTGCCTCAGCATGAACAGCGCCATCAGGCAGCGCCCAACGTGCACAACGCCATTAGGCAGCGCCCAGCGCCTTCATGCAGCGCCCTAGAGTGGCTCAGCGTGCCCAGCGCCCTTTGGCTGTGCACTAGCACCCAGCGCCATCATGTAGCACCCCCAACGCTCTTTGACTGCGCACCAGCATGCACATCGCCTTTTGGCAATGCACAACGCCATCAGGCAACGCCCCAGCTTGCCTCAGCATGCACAGCGCCTTCTGGCAGTGCACAATGCCTTCAGACAGTCCGCTTTCTGAGCACCAAGCTGTGCATTCCGCTCTATGAGCGCCAAACAAAGCCAAGCTTTTCAACAAAGCACCTTCTGTCCAAACAGCCTGCTGGACAACTCCAACATCACTCGGGGACTTAAACAAATCGATACTTCGAGGCAACAGAAGATAAGCATTTTGCTGCCATGTCACTTGCTATATCGTTTTCTCAGCATACTTTGCTAGCTTCACTAAACGTAGTCATTCCGCTATAATTACAAGTTTTGAGATGTTGGGACAATAAGACTGACTAAAATATGATGGATAGAAATTGTAAACGGTTATGAGCATGGCTACTTGCTTGATCAGGCCAACGTCCCACAAGCAATACAACTCCTACACTCTCACAACACCACAACTTACAAAACAAATTTCATCATGCTTTAATTAAGCATAAACCATTACCTCACTATGCTCCATATGAATAGCAGAAAACACTACAGTAGATACGCATACATATACATTGTCATTTGCATACACTAACGTATAAACGTGGCTCCGCTCCACCAACATTTAAAGTCCAGGGACAACCCTACACACATACATGGATCTGCTCCACGCATTTTCTTTTGAATAGTTAAAAACGTTATAAATGAAACAAGATGATCCTAAGATATTATCCTTGGGCAACCAAGAATAAAGATAACCCTATAGCGATTTCATTTCGCAACGAAAATGCGACTGCTTCTCACAAATATATGGTTTTCTTAACAGGAAACACGGGGACTTCCAGAGCTCAACGCGCCACATATCAGCGCTCATCCAACGAGCAACGCTCATACGACAAGCGCCCATCGAGCAAGAAGAATTCATATAGCGCCAAACAACCAGCTGTTTCAAGCATCCAGCTGCTCCAAGCATTACGCCTAAAGCAACTTTTTGTCATCAAGCATCGTTCCGCTCTCAAGAAACGTCCCACATTCAGACAACTCACTGCCTATTCAGAGCGTCATCAGACTTCAGAGCGCCTTCCATCTTCAGACAGTGCTCTCCGCCTTCAAACAACATCCCGCTCTCAAAGCAGGGGAGTCGGGGACTTCTCAATTCAGCAACAATCCAATTCCGTCTCAAGGAAGAAGCTCAGAAGCATATGGAAGAGCCCCTTCTTGCTTGAGGAGCTCGGAGACTAATAGGACTGGGTGCCACCTTGTTGTCACTTATGCTTGGTGACTTGGTTTAACTCCCCAACCAAGAAAAATTATATGTCGAAAAATTATACCCTTTTGACATAGAAAGGGACCATGAGACCATAGGCATATTTCTTTTACCTTAATAGATTGAAGGGTATGTTTATAAAAAATGCTAGAAATATAAGGAGTGAAAAACGGTGGCTCTTTTATATCTATAGATTGGATTAAAAAAATAGAATTGAATAAAGGTCCTGAACGGGTGAGAAAAATGAGATGTCTATAACGACCTTAATGACTTATTTCTCTCACCAACATTGAGCAGGACTCGATCTCTCTCTCGCCATTCTCCATAGGGGGATAGGAAGTAGGGCTGGGCATGAGACGGGATGAGATTCGTCGAATCCCGTCCCGTCCTGAAAATATATTATCTGGACGGGACAAGACTGGATTGCATTTTTAGAAATATATCTCGTACGAGACAATCCTGTTCAGTATCGGGACGAGATCGGGACGGGATCGGGATCCCACAACGATAGAAGCAAATAAAAATAAAAAACATAGAAGAGAGAAATGGATCCTAAATTCTTAAAGAAATTTTATATCTATTTTTTATAAAGTCAATATGAACTCATCCAATATTGATGAGGGTTTTATTGTGTATAATATTCTCATATATATATATATTCTATAGTGTTACTTTTTTCATGGTATAATTGTCATAGCTAGTTCTAAACTTCTAACTCTATATAAGTAGAAGATGAAAAAAAATTGTAAAAATGAAAGGGGAATCAATAACCAATTAATTAAATGTTTGTAATTTGTATCTAACTAATTAAATTAAGATCTCGAGAAAACTTCTAAGCTTGAAAAATCAAAGGAGTCTATTTATCCCTACATAGCTTCGTTGAGGCGGCCGATATCTTTCATATGATCATCATCACCAAATGAGAATGAATTATCTAACTCTTTTTATGTAAAACTAGTACTATGAATTTATGTTTAGGTTTTGGACGTCTCATTAAACGTGTTTGAGTTCATTGTAAGATTATACACCCTAAAAATCAAACGGTTATGATCAGATACAAGTACATTATACTTTCAGGACGGTCCATCCCGATCCCGTCCAGTTTTGTTTCTAAACTATCGGGATGAGACGGTACGGTACCATCATTTTAAAATTTTGTCTCGTCCCGTATCGTCCCGCGAATTTTCGGTACGAGACTAGAACATGATCGAGATTGCGGTACGAAGTGCCCAGCCCTAATAGAAAGGACTAGAGAGTTTTAGAGGGAGGAGGAAGAGGAGAGCATAGAGACATAGCCCAGTTGTCATAGGAGTAAGATTTGATGCTTGCTCAAAGCCTTCCAACATTGAAAGCACCACGATTCCTGATGATGATTTTTGGTTTGTGGCCGACACTTTGATTTCATAGTACATCATCGGTTATAAATAATTGAATTTTTGAGAAGTCAGTCCTGAACTCCGAAATGAATATATGTTTATATGAAACTGGTGAACATTATGAATTCTTTCTTGATTTATGTTGGGTCAAGTTGTTACACGCAGTGGTTGATTTTTGTGGTTATAAATAATCAAATTTTTGAAAAGTCAGTCCTAAAATCTGAAATTAATATATGTTCATATGAAACTGGAGAATTTTGTGAATTATTTCTTGATTATGTTAGGTAGGTTGTTACACGCAACGGTTGATTCAGCGGGAGAGTGATGTACATCCTAACAAGGCCACGCTGAACCTCCATTGTCAACTTGAATCACATGTCCAATAGTCTCGCCTATCAGCTTTGCAGTCATTGGGGGCATAGAGAGCTGCTAGAATTCCTTGAATGTTGACCCAAATCTAAACAAAGTCCAGCTGCACCGTAGCAATATCGGAAAAGCCATCATAGTCATTGATCATAGACCCACGAACCGCGACGCTTAACACGGTTGAGATCTCTTTCAGATGAGAAGGTGAAGAGATATCGATCTCCCCTTTGGTTGAACATCCACATGAGTAGGAATTCTCCATATGGATCGAACAACACTCCTAAAGGCATCGAAGGTGACCGCCCTAGAGGAGTTCAGGCAACTAACGAGATAATAGTGCTAGGCTACAAAGCCGCTCTTGGGACACTGGAGGTTTCTAAGATCCACCGGTTCATCCTAGTTGTGCAAAGATAACTTAGAGATGAGATTGGCTGTCAACGACGCCGTGGAGGCAGCCTTGGATTGCTTCACCATGGAAATCGTCACCATAGAGTATGATGGAACGCGCCGCACAATCTGCAAACCCTAACCCTAGTCGTAGAGAGAGAGGGAGGTTGCAGCAGTTGTCTTTCTTAACCGATTAACAAGACGTTCGATAGTATTCTTTGTCAAAAAATGAGACTAGTAAAATATTTTTTTCGCTAGATAACATAAAAAATAAAAAATATATAAATGAAGGTGATGACTGATGACAGGGCAGGCAAAACGGCGCAGAGGGTTTTGGAGGTCCCAGCCCACAGACCGGCCCCATGACTTCAACTCGGACGGAAAACAAACCTCAGATAGTGTGGAAGAAGCAGATAAGACCCCCAAAACCATCACCTTCCAATTTAACAAAAAAAGAATATCGAAAAACAAAAATTAATAGAAGCCTGTATTGGACTACAACACACAAGATAAATACTCTCTCCGTCTCTGCTCATTGGTGAGTCAGCTTTACTCTCTCTCTCTCTCTCTCGCTTTTTGTTGATTATCTACACACTCGGTTTTGCTTCTTCAGCCCACCCTCCTCTAGGGTTCTTCAATTTCGCGGAAAATATTAGCTCCCGCAAATTGAATCATCATAAAAAAGGGAAACAAACCCACATCACCAAACACGCGTTTCTTGCTGGACAAGCTGTTGCCAGCCGATTCTCTCTGACTGGTCTTTCTATGTTTCTTTATCTGAAATCGTTGAATCATTGGTTGGTATCTAGTCTGTGTTTTTGGGTTTTTGATGATTGTTGCCAGCACCAACTAAATTGTAGTATTTTCTGTGATTGTTGTTGTTGGTTTTGCAGTTGCATGATTTGAAAGTGGAGTGTTGTGGAATCAATTGGGTGATTGTTGTTCAAAAGGGTACGTGCCGATTGTGTAATTTTTTTTGATCATAGTATGGCATCTTCTCATGGTAATACTCACTCTGAGGCAGCATTTAAGGAACAGATAATCACTGAATTCTATTATAAAAGTCTACATATAATTCTCGAGTCGAGGACTACTTACATGTCCTCAAGAAATTTTAGTGGGGAACAAGGCTTGCCATCGCCTTCATCTTCCTCTTCATCCTCCTCGAGTGTGAGGCCGAGGGATAAGTGGTTTAATTTAGCTCTAAGAGAAAGCCCTGCTGCGTTGGAGAATCTTGATCTCTGGCGCCAGAGCAATTTTGAACCTATGGTGGTTGATGTAGTTTTGGTCCAGAGACCAGTTGGTAGTGATTTGGTGGAGAGTTCGCCTAGGAGGAACTTGTCATTGAAAGAGCGGTATCCGAATTGTTGGAACTATGAGCAGGAAGATTTTTGGTGTGAGGCAAAGAGTGAAAAGATTATAGAGAGATGGGTACTGCATTATGATACTCGCAAGACTAGGGATACAAAATCAGGGAGTAGGAGGTCAGGCAATAGTACTTTACAGATTTTGTATAAGAAATCGATTCTACTGTTGAGGTCATTGTATGTTACTCTTAGGCTTCTACCTGCTTATAAAATTTATCGTGACCTCAACTCGTCTGGCCAAATTCTTCCATTTACTCTGGCTCACCGGGTGGCCTCTTTTGCTGAGCCCTTCACTTGTAGAGAAGATGCAGAAATGCAGCGGTTTGAGTTTACCCCTGTGGACACTGCTTGTGGTAGGCTTTGCCTTTCAGTTTTGTACTGTTCATCGCTTTCAGATGTAAGTTCTGAACCATCAACTCCTATGTCTCCCCAAGTTATACCGGACTATGTTGGGAGCCCATTGGCAGACCCACTTAAAAGGTTCCCATCCCTTCCTGTATCAGGATCATTATCACGTGCCACTCCTTTATCATCTCCACTCTCAAGGCGTCATAGTTGGAGTTATGACCATGGCACTGATTCACCACCTTCAATTTCCTTCTCGCCTTCGCCTACGCATTCAGAACGTCATGCTTCAATTGCCCACCCACGATCTCGCCATTTCCCTCCCACAAGCTTACCACGTTATCAGCCTGGAACATCTCTTGATCATAAGAAGGATATAGGTTTTTATGAGTATTATCCTTCACCTGGCTTTTCTCCCGCACCGTCCCCATCAGCCTCTCCATCATTGCCAATCTCTATTCCTGGTAATCATGTTTCAAAGAATCCGTTACGGTCTGAGAGTGCAGCATTCAGTGCCCCTGTGGCTAAACATGCTAGTTCCCCTGCATCATCCCAGAAGCTAAACTTTCCTCCATCTCCCCCTCTTAGGAGTACAAGCACTGGTACTTATAAGACTGATAAAACTACGGTTGGGACAGCTGTTGAAAAGGTATCGCATTCGCTCATCAAGTTGAACTTTTGATTTGTATTTTATGTACTATACTTATGACTTTTTTTAAACCATTGTAGTTACTCTCTTTTGGGAAAGGGGAGTCTAGACAATGTTCTGGGCTTAAAATTTCATCAAGCAGCTCACAGCAGATATCCTTTTCTAGAAGCTCCACTAGGTCTTTTCCTGATGTTTTTGATGATTCGGAGTATCCTTGCCCATTTGATTATGATGATGATGTGACAGATCCTGGTAGCAGGTAAAATATTTTGTTTTATCAAGTGAAAATATAATATTTCTGAATTAATTCACTTTCTACTTGTTGATGTGTGTGTGTTTTTATTGTTGCATAGTATGATACATAAAGTTTAATTTAAGGGTTGATTACTTTTGCTACATCCAGTGGTCTTTTAAGACAATCAGAGATTAGTTAGGCCCAGTTTGGTATTAAGTTTTGGGAATTAAAATCACTTATAATCACCATTTTGAATAGTTCTATTTGGTAAAATATTAAAACTTGCATATCTAAAACTTTTTAGTTCAAATAACCACGATTTTAAAAAACAGGGGGAGGGTTGCTTATTTAAAACTGATTTTTTTAAAAAATTGAGTTTTTAAACCACAATACCAAATTAAGCCTTAGTCAGAAATAAGAAATAAACATGCTTTGAAATATTTGTAACTCATGGTTACAATGTTCTTAGTGTGCTCTCCCATTTTTCTTGCATGTGGGGTTTCCATTTTAGTTGAATCCATGGGGTGATTGGGGGATACTGACAATAACTGAGATATGCTTGCTTACTGCAGGAAGACCCTTTTGTTGTTGTGTTTGTGCCCATTTCCATTTTTTCATTTTAACAGTATTGATAGTGCCTTATGCAGTAGTTGTTTCATATGGAGTAGAGAGCATGATTTTTTGTTGGATGTTGTTAATTGACCCTTCAAGGTTGAGCTGTTTAAGACTTGATCCTATCTAAAATTCACGTTACCTTAGATTCCTCCTGCTTCTACTTCTGTTCCTCATATAGGATACTCAACTGTAGCAAATAGCTAGTTGGGTACGTAGAGGGGGTCTGGAGTATTGAGGATTTGAGGATGATGATGTTATAATTTTGCTTTGTTTAGAAATTACACTCTAAAGCTGGTTATCTTGGTTTGGTGCACACGTTGAGTAATTTATTGAGGGAATACAAATTTGTACTTCTTTGTATTGTAACTGTGCTTATGACTAAAATGGGTGGTTTATACTTGGGTCAAAGTACATTAGGTGGGAAGGCGAGTAAAGGGTAATGGATTTCACTTATTGAGGAATTTTAGGGTAAATAAAAACTTTAGCAGCGAAGACTTTGACAGGAGTTTCTTTTGGCTTGCTGAAAAGAACTGGGGAACTCCTGAAGAAGTTGGGGTTTAGGAGCGGAAATTCTTGATGTGGTATCCATGAAGTTCTTTTTAGGGCAAGGTTCTTAGACATTATGTAGACCTCATGAGCTCACTTATGGACTGATCATGCGTCTGTTATGGATATAGAAATGAGTCCAAATTTGAACTCATCTGTTGTCTACTACGGTTATAACTGCCATTTACGATTGATAATAATGTTTTCATGGAGCTACAAAAGAAAAAGACTCCTTTGGTTATAATATACATGCATTATGAGCTAAAAGGAGTCCATCATCTGCACATATAACAAATTATTTTTAGCTGAAATATGGTGTCATCGTCTTCTTAGCATGTAGTGGTTCTGGTCATGGCTTTAGTATATGGGCTACTTTTAGGTTCTCTTGATGTTCTTGTCAAATTCAGTTGCTGCTTTCATATCTATCAATTTTATTTCTCCAATTTTTGAACTGAATTTTTTTACTGCCCCCAGACCTGAATCCGTTGACCAAAGGCATGAGCCTGGAGGATTATTTCCAATTACGAAATCCCAAGATGCTGCTGTAGGTGCGCTTGTAAGAATGCTAAAAAATGCCCCACCTCTTCGGCAAGAGGTCTCTGATTCAGTAAGTTTGTCACAGGACTGCAGGCCTGAAATATGGAGCAATATTAAACAAGAGGGTAATCTTTCTTCTGAGAGACCTGCACTAGGTCACCCTGCTCAGTCCTCAAGTGTTGTATCTTCAGGGTTCGTAACACCAAAAACTACAGCTGATGCCTTAGAAGAGCTCCGGGTTTACAGGGATATGAAAAACTTGTTACTGGCGCAAAGTACGAAGTTTCATATGTAGTCCAGACATGTTCCTGCAGCCTTTTTGAACATATGTACAGCGTTTTGGTTCTGAGTGTTAATGGTTTAATGCTATATGGCTTAAAGAAACTAATATTTTGGCCTCAGCTCTCAGTTTATATGTATATACGTAAGGGAAGTATGATACTGGAAGTTTGAGGATAATGTTTCATTTGGAGCGCTGCTCCTTGTTCATAATTATCTAATATGTTTGTTGGCTTGTTAGCTGCTTACTAGTTATTTCTTTTGCTTCTATATATAGTAGTATATGCATTTTGCATAGGTAGTGGAATAAAGCAGAAGCTGATTGCTCTGCAGGTTTTAGACCTCTTCATTTGCTGCTTCAATCACAGTTTTATCTGCAGGAGATTGTGAGAGAAGATAGGTCCAAGCTTGTCTAAAAGTGCTATTCATCGGCGCCTAATATTTCAATTTCTTCATTGCAAGTTTGCAACTAGCAAGTTCGAAGGATTCCTAGACATATTTGGCCACCAATCTTTTGTGCTTTAAATTAATAATTTGGCAAAAGTACCCAGTCTTCTACTAGGACAAACCTTTATTGGTTACTATAAGTGAACTCAATTCGATTGCATCCAACTGGGTGAAAATTTAAAATTTGTGCAAATTTTCACCCAAATTAGAAATAGTTGTCATCGATATGGATAAAATTAGTGGGACGAATCCAATCAAATCTAATAGACATGAACTATCTATGTTCATCTTGATAAGAACATCTTTTATAGTATTGATAAATGTATTGCTAAATCTATCAATTTTTAGATGACTAATACCAATATTTAAGTTTTTTGCTTTAGTAGTATTGCTAAACTTTTAAATTAGCTAAGTTTTAACTAATTTTCTCTTCAATATTGATAGATTTATTTTCACTATAAATTTTTAAATTTGTCAACTTATTAAGTATTATGCTGTTGCAAAAGATTCATCTAACAATTAACAAATTTCTAATTTATCAATATTACTGGAGATACTCTTCATGGTTGTGACTTGTGAAGACCCTTAATGATTTCTAAATTGGTCCTAAATTTTACAAAAAGACGTAAAAGTAGAAATAGTGATCCTGAACTAGATCAAACACGAACTAAATCCGTGTAACCAACCATTTATGTTGATAAATCATGATCATGAAGACCCTTGACGATTTCCAAATTGTTATAAAGGTTAGATTCCGCTATAGGAAAGCCCTGAAAAGCCAATGGTACGTCGCAAAGCCATCTTTAATCCTAAACAGAACATCGATCTCATCTCACAATGGTACCTACTAAGGATCGGGTGAGAATAGAAACCAGATATTTCAGTAACGACTGCCTGTCTGCCTCATTTTACTACCTGATAGATCATTTTGGTTGGTGCCTCATATACCCTTTGCAATGTAAACCAACATCCCCTCGATATTCATGCCTTGAAGAGAGGCATGTCATAGAAGTAGGGTTAATTATTTGAAGTTCCATGTGAATGGGTATCTCTAGTTCGGATATGAAAGAAATGGGGAGAGAGAGAGAGCTCCTAACTTGAAGATCGAGGATTTTTACTATAAGATTTGATACGAGTTTCTAATAAAAAATTCGAGCTGAGAGATTAGTTTATGATTGATTCTTAGTTAACCAATCAGCATATGTAAGTTGTTCAAGCTCGTGTCTTGAACTAGAATCCAGCTTAATTTGTGCAATGTATCCAATATGAAATCTGTATTCTCACTACCAGCATAAACAACATAACCGATAAAATAAAAAAAACAGGTCGACGAAAATCGGCTAAACTAATTTTTTCATCGGCTATAGTCTGTGAACTTTAGCCGATGAAATTTGAAAAGTTTAGCCGACAAAATTAAGGTATTTCGTCGGCTAAAGTACCTTTTAGTTATAAAATTGCTCTACAGATATTTCGGTGTCCGATTAACTATTGTGATACCAATCTGGAAGAGGAACGGGCGTACGAGTAAAACTCATCGCTAATGTCATAACATATGTGCTTTTTTGGCTATCTGAGTTCGTTTAAGGCTTCAAAATGCAGTTTTTCTAAACACTTAACACACGAAAATGTCTATATCTGCATCTATATAAGGATTTTTGGTGGAACTTCAACTCAACAAATTCTCATCATGATGAGACACAACTGTCCATCAAAAAATTTTGAGACATTTATCCCTCGATGATAGGCCTCCCCATATGGATAAATAATGGTAAATAGTAGGCATGTTGTGATTCCGGTCATCAAAATTCACAAACAAAAATACGACCGTCAGATATCATCAATATGTTGAAATATGTCTATGGCAAAAAATTCAACTTGATCCGATAAATTTAAGGGCTTCATCCGGACGGTCAATCTCGTAAGTCAAACACCTAAATTGTATTGACCGCAACTATCGGCACCGAGACTTTATTGGAATCACGTGATTTTTCAACTGTAGAAGTATTTCACCATTTTCGGTCATATCTTATTTCATGATTTTTTTGCGTTTGCAGTTTCTACATAGAGTTTGTTTTTGAAAGGAAATATTTACTTAAAACTTAGTAAAAAAGTTATACAACATTAGTAGGCAAGTTGTGATTCCGATGATCAAAGTTGAGAAACAAAAATCTGACCGTCTGATATGATCATTATATTGAAATATGTCTATAGAAAAATATTCAACTTGATCCGACAACGTTAAGGGCTCGATCGTTACGGTCAACCCGTATGTCAAACCCCTTAACACACGGAAACGGTCATTTGACAATCTAAATTACGTATTTTGCTCGGACCTTCAACTGAAAATAGTTTCAAATCGATGAGACGCAACTAGTGGTATAAAAAATTTTATGAAAAATAACCACCAGAGATAGGCTACCTCTAGGGAGAAAGAATAAAAAATTGCGTTGAGGGTTTAGGGTTTTAGCTGATGAAATTAGGGTAATTTGTCGGTTAAAGTTAAATAAATAAATAAATAACTATAGCCGACGAAATTAGGGTAATTCGTCGGCTAAGGTTAAATAAATAACTATAGCTGACGAAATTAGGGTAATTCGTCAGCTAAAGTTAAATAAATAAATAAGTAACTATAGTCGACGAAATTTATTAAAATTCTTCGGCTAAAATTAATTAAAAATTTATGGCGATGATTTTGAAAATTTTGAACATTTTGCGACTAAAATTTTGAACTTTAGCCGACGAAATTAGGGTATTTTGTCGGCTAAAGTTCAAAATTTTCAAAATCTCCGCTGAAAATTTTTAATTTTTTCTATATCTTTCATTTTTCTCCTCTTCATATTCCTTCCTCCTCTTCCTTTTACTCCTTCTCCTCCAGCGGCAACAACTCCTCCTTCTCCTCCAGCGGCAATAACTCCTCCTTCTCCTAGCCTTCTCCTCCTCCTCCTCTTCTCCTCGTCATTCTCCTCCTCCTTTTCCTCCTCAACCACCGGTGTGAAAACAAAAAAGAAGAAAAAAATTAAAAATACAAGAAATAAAAAAGAAAATAAATAAAAAAAACTAACTATAGCCGGCTAAAGTTAAATAAAAATAAAAATAAAAATAATAACTATAGCCGACGAATTTTAATAAAATCAGTAGGCTAAAGTTAAATAAATAATAACTATAGCCGACGAATTTTAATAAAATTCGTCAGCTAAAGTTAAATAAATAAATAAATAAAATAAAAATCATAACTATATATAGCCGACGAATTTTATTAAATTTCGTCGGCTAAAGTTAAATAAGTAAATAAAAATAAATTAAACAAATTACTATAACTGACGAATATTAATAAAATTTTGTCGGCTAAAGTTCAGATGCAAAAAAGTTTGAACTAAATCAACTTCAATTTTTTTAGGAGAAACTAATAAACTTTGAATTGTTGTTCTTGAGGACAATGAGAAACTATATATCATGATTTTCATAAGCTTAAATTTACTATATACTATGGGGTGAGTCTCTTTTCACTGTTTATATTGGGGCAAAAATGCCATTCCGCTTAAGAGGGGGATTTCTAGCCGTCCGATCAGTCGTCATTCTACGATTAACAACTTTGATGTGAATTAGTCATTCCCTCTCTTGATCTATCTTCACCCTTCTCGATCTCTCTCGCTTCTTCACCAAAATCCAATCTGAAGCCTCCGGTAACTGTTCTAATAGACCATTGTTCAGTCAACTGTTCATAAGGTGTTGATGGCATCATTCTTCTGCCTTCTCGATCTTTCAGGTTCCCTCTCTTGCTTTGCCTGATTACTCGATCTTCTGTGTTCTCCCTCGCTCTGTCCGATAGTAACTGAGAAAAGAAAAGAGTCTCCCTTATGCTCTCCTTCTCCATCTTCTCTCTCGCTGTGTTCGATTAGGATAATTTGATGCAGAAGTTATTTGAGGTTTCTTAAATTGTAACGCGCCCGGTAACGGGCACGTCAATAGTCGACAATGACATACTTCAACTGTCCCGGAGCTGTGGGGAGTTTGCACACGATGTCAAGTCCCCACTGGCTGAAGGGAACCGAGAGTGGATGATGGAGAGAGGGACATGAGAGTGATGGGAGAAGTTGGCAAACTTGTGACATTATAGGCAGACACCGACCACGGCTTTCACATCGTTCTCAATTGTGGGCCAATAATACCCAGTCCTTCAGGCCTTATACATGAGGTTCCAGGCTCTCACGTGGTTGCCACATAATCCAGCATGAAGAAATTTAAGCACTTGGTGACCGTCCTCGATGGAGATACATTTAAGCAATGGGTAAGACTGGCCGGGCGGTATAATTTGTCATCTTTGAGGAGGTAGAGGACAGACTTATGGCGGATGCATTGAGCTTGTCGTTTGTCACTGGGCAAGGTGTGATGAGTGAGGAAGGCAATGTAAGGGTCCATTTAAGAAGGTGGTGTAGCATCAATGGGGAAGATCTTGGAATATGCCTTGAAAATACTGGGCTTGTCTAAGGTCTCGATGTGCACAATAATGGGCAAGGTGTCAGGAGGGGCAGTGGATAGTCTGGCTAAGGCATCTGCCTGTGCGTTCCTTGCTTTAGGGATTTGAGTTAGTTTGAATGAGCTACTAGCACCCAGTAACTCAGATATTCTAGCTATTGACCCTTAGTAAATCTAGGCAAAAAACACGAATAATTCATAAGTAAATAGAATGGAGAAGTAGTGCAAACTGAGTTTAAATCAGCAGAGAATGGACAAATAGTCTCAACTGAGTTCAAGTCATATGTGGATTTCACATCCATCATCACAATACAAAATTCAACATTCCCATCAAATATTCTCATTAAAGAATTGTTTCTTGAACCACTCAATCCCGTCGTTCAAAGTCGCAAGCTCACTCAGCTATACTTTATCCATTAAACACATCAATTAAACCACCACGCATTACCCCTATCGGATGAAAGAAGATCCTGAGAAGAACTAAACAAATTAATTAAGAACAATAATTCGATCTCTGTAATCCGATTTAACGAACCGTTTGAAAATATATATATACCTCGGCAACTATCATCACCAAACCTCCGATCCTAAATCACATCAACACAAAATTGCAATCAATCATTCAATTTCATTAAAATCGAATCATTCAGCCAGTAAATGAATCAATGAATTCATAGACAAGGAAAGAACGAGACCTGGACGTTTCGAAACCACCGAAGCTTCAATTCCTACAATCCAATCCAAGTCTCACATTTTCAGAAGTATAAAGGCGTCGGCGAGCCGCTTTGCATTTCATCGGCGGCGAGAACAACATCGGTGTCATCGGCTTCATCGACAGCTGCATCAAAAAAGTTAATAAAATTAATTGAAATGAACAGTAAAAAAATTATATCGAAAGAAACAATAAAACCTAATAATTAATACTAAATTGACAATTGTCTTATAATTAATTCGTTTTTGAATCTAATGCAGTCCTGTCAATTCAAGGAATCAAAAAAGTTAATCAAACTTCATCATGGGAAGAAAAGTCTAGAGTGCTATCTCCGTCGAGGCAAAGACAAAGTGGTCTGATCGAATTCACTTCCATCACTTTCAACTGCACTGGAATTTTCAGTCTCTGCATGATGTAAACTTCTGTTTAGGTTCCTAGAAATATAGGAATGTTGACTTGGCCAGCTAACACAACCTGCAATTTGTGAGGACCTTTGAAGCTAGACTATTATAATTTTGCAAGACTATGAATAGGATCACTTCCAATCAACCCTATATCTTTTATTAAATCAAGAACAGAGGAGAGAAAATAATCAAATATAGAGAAGTATCACCAGTGAGATATTCTTGCATGGCTTTTCTTGTAGCCTGTCTTGTTGCCTTTGCATTTATCCTGAATGCTGAAGCACAATCGACACCAATCACAACATCTAATATCAGCCCTGGCTCTTCTTTAACATCCAATTCCAGCTCGTCATGGTTGTCAAGGTCTGGTGTGTATGCCTTCGGCTTCTATAAGCAAGGCAATGGCTATGCTGTGGGGATAGTTCTTGCTGGAATGCCTGAAAAGACTGTAGTCTGGACTGCAAACCGCGATGAACCCTTGGTCTCGGACAATGCCACCTTGCTCTTGACAGCTTATGGGCTTTCTTTGCAACCAACACAAGGGCAACCATTGGTAGCAAGTGCTTCTCAGGCAGTTTTCTCAGCTTCCATGCTTGATTCTGGTAACTTTGTACTATACAACTCTGATCAGGAAATAGTATGGCAAAGTTTCGACTATCCAACTGATACCCTTTTGCCGAAACAAACTTTGAGAGCGGGGGCAGAGCTTTACTCTGCCAAATCCAAGACTAATAGCTCAACTGGGATGTTCCATCTCCTTATGCAACGCGATGGTAACCTTGTTCAGTACCCGGTAGCTACCACGGCAGCTACCGATGCTTACTTTTCAACTGGCACATATTTAAGTGGAGATAATGTGACACTACACTTGGATGCTGATGGCCATCTCTACTTGGTGAACAACACTGGTTTCACTATCTTCAATATTACGAATGGAGGTGATCCTGCTGATCAAGGCAAATCTTATCTCATGAGACTTGATGTCGATGGAATTTTTCGCTTGTATTCGTATAGTGTGAAGCAGAATGGAAACTGGTCAGTTGAGTGGGAATCTGCAATAGACAAGTGTAATCCTTTAGGTCTATGCGGATTTAATAGTTACTGTCTCACAATGGATCTAGAAGCTGAATGCAAATGCCTTCCAGGATTTGAGCCTATCACCCCGGGAGATCAGACTTTAGGCTGTGGGAGGAATATAGTTGCAGATGTTTGCAATGCCGAGAATGAAAGTTTCACATACATCATGCAAGAACTGCCCAACACAAGATGGAAAAATTATGCATACACGACTTTGTCATCATCAGACAAAGAAGAATGCAACAATGCGTGCTTGGAGGATTGCAACTGTGAAGTCGCACTCTTCGCAGATGGAAGTTGCAGAAAGCAGAGGCTTCCTTTGAGCTATGGAAGAAGACGGTTAGACACTTCAAACTCAGCTTTCATTAAGGTTGCTATTTCTAAAACTCCAGCTACGGATAATTTTCTTATGAAGGGAAGCAAGAAAAATGGTCCAGTTGTAGTCCTTATTCTTGGAGTTTCATTTACTGCTTCTGGGTCAATTTTGTTGGCGATCTCTGTAATTGCAGTTTGGAAACATAAAGTCTGGGGTTACAAAAAGATGAATCAGCTCAATGGTGATGTTGAATGGAATGAGGATGATGTGGCTCCACGACCATATGCATATGAACAGCTAGAGAAGATGACTGATAATTTCAAGGTGGAGGTTGGTAGAGGAGCTTCTGCAACAGTATATAAAGGGGTGATGCTCAGTAGCCAAAGGCTAGTTGCTGTGAAGAAACTAGATAAAGTTGCAGCCGAAGGAGAAAAAGAATTCCAGACTGAGATGAAAGTTATTGGAAAAACCCATCACCGCAGTTTAGTACGTTTGCTTGGGTATTGCCTTGATGGACCAAAGAAGCTTCTGGTCTACGAGTACATGAGCAACGGATCACTTGCAGATATACTCTTCACACCTGAGAGGAAACTTCATTGGGAAGAAAGAATGAAAATTGCTCGAGACATAGCACGAGGGTTTCTTTATCTGCATGAGGAGTGTGATACACAGATCATCCATTGTGACATAAAGCCTCAAAACATACTGATGGATGAGTACATGTGCCCCAAAATCTCAGACTTTGGTTTGGCAAAGCTGCTTCAGCAAGACCAGACTAGAACCACTACCGGCATTAGAGGGACTAGAGGGTACGTTGCGCCTGAGTGGCATAGGAAAATGCCTATAACAGTTAAAGCAGATGTTTACAGCTTTGGAATTGTGCTGTTGGAGATTGTATGTTGTCGAAGGAATGTGGACTGGAGTCTTCCTGAGGAGGAAGCTATTTTGGATGAATTAGTCTACCATTACTTCGAGAGTGGCGAGCTCAGCACATTGGTTAAGGATGAAGATATAAACAGAAGGCAATTTGAAAGGGCGATTAAAGTAGGACTTTGGTGCATACAAGATGAGCCATCGCTTCGTCCTTCTATGAAGAAAGTTCTGCTTATGTTGGAAGGGACTGTAGAAATCCCAGTTCCTCCTAGTCCAATTTCATTTCTCAGTGCATGACTACCATCTAGATTCTCAGATTGTTTATCCCTTGTTTTTTGGATACGAGAATTTCTTTTGAAACTTCATTCTCTTGTATCTCCTTGTGTCATCACAGTTTTTATACTGCTACTTTGTAAACCTCTTCACATAAAAGCTTTTTAACGTATGAGCTTCTACATACTACTTTTTTTTGGTTTGAATAAGAACTACTCTCTAGTTTCTAACTAGCATTTAGGAAGCTGTAGTAAATATAAGATGCAAAACATGGTGCACCGTATGCCTTTAACATGGAGCACCGTATGCCTTTTGTTTTGCTCTAGGTTAGGCTGTGCACTGTGTTTTTTTGGTAGGTATAGTGCAGAAGACTTGGGGAATGCAACGTCTACAATGACAGGTCCACACGGTCTGGTCTGTCCTTTGAATCCAAAATCGTATTTTTTTATCTGAAAAAATGTATTCAAAATTTTAAAGGAAGAAAAGTATGGACTATCCTGGTCAAGGCAACGACAAAATGATATACACAATCTTGCCTTGTGTTTAGGTTCTATTGGAATATTGACTTGGCATGGCTCAGCTAACTTCATCTCTCAGAGGGAAATCTGTATTTTTAGATCAAGAAACGTTTTAGACGTGCATTGCATCATTGTCTAGTTCTGTTGAAAGTGTAAAATACGTCGAACTCAAATGCAGCTGCAATTTGTGAGTTGCAGATGTCCAGGGAACAGTTGGTTTGTTATCGGTAGTATGAATTCTGATATTTTGGATGCATACAAGATTTTGCATTGGTATGAAATAACAGCAGCCATTGGGATTATACACAAAAGCAGTCTTACAGTGAAACAAAGAGAGAAGGAAAGAACAAACAAAGTAGATCATTGCAGGAAAGGAAGAAAATGAAGTCACATTTGTATAAACTTGTAGTTTGGCAAATGTGAGTTGTGATACAATGTAAATGGAAACACATCACGAATACAAGATGATTTCATAGTCAGTGCAGACACTGTGAGGCTCGATCGGTTGGTTTGTTGAAGAGATCAGTACATGTGGCTCAAACACAATTTAGATGGTACTGAGAAATGAAATTGCCCAGACATTGTTTTTCCATAAAACAATTACAGAAATTACCAACAGATGAACCCCAAAGCAGTAAATGACAAGCCAACAATCAAGAATGAATTCTACCATTTTTCCTGCTTCTTTTCGAAACAACTGCGTGTGGAGCTGGAGGTGCAGAAGACATGACAAACTCCTCGAGGAGAAGTATCTTTGATGTACTCGCATAACTATCCACAGGATACTGGACAAGGTTTCCATCACCTTGCATAACGAGACGGAAAGTGCCTGATGAGTGATCAGTTTCTGATTTAGCAGACAAAAGTTCCTTCCCTGCTATCAGTGGTTGATTGGGCAACAAGGTATCAGTTGGGTACTCAAAGCTTTGCCATACTATTGCCCGACCCGCATTGTTCAACACGAAATTACCATCGAAGCAGAGGAAACAAGCACTGGAACATCAACCACCAAACGTTGCCCTTGTGTTGATTGCAAGGCAATCCCATCACTTGTGAAGAGCAAGCTCGCATTGTCCGACACTAGTCCACCGTCTCGATTTGCAGTCCACACTAGTCTTTTCGGGGATTCCAGCAATAACTACCCCCACAGCAAAGCCATTGCCTTGCTTGTAAAAGCCAAAGGCATACATACCAGAACGAGACAACCATGAGGAGTTGGTAGTCGGCGTTGAAGCAGAGCCCCGGCTTATATTAGACTGCAGTTGTACTCCAGCATAGTTGAAGAACGCAAGGGCAAGATAACTGTCCACAAAATTGGTTGTTCTAAAGTTGCTTTAATATAAGCTCTAAAGAGTGCCACCTAAAGACACGGCAAATTAAGACTGAAGCTTCCATTGAACTTGAAAGTGATGGGGCAGTATTTTCTCATGCCTTGACTGGGCAGTATTTCCTCATAGTTCTGGTTCGCAATCAGGAAAAGTTGCTCAGGTATCGTAAAAACACTTGATAACAAATTGATCATGTGAACTTTGGCGAGCTATTCTCACTGAAAGTTTCATGTGAAAACCAAAACCTCAGCTAAGACAGAAATTCAAGAGCAAAAAGAGAACCAACAACGAAACTATTCGCTAGATCAATGACAACATATCTGACTAACCACCAATGCTTCAGCAATTACCTTCGACCTAGGGTTGGCATGGGGATGAGGAGCGGGAGGGGCTGGATACTTCCGTTTAATAAAAGTGAAAATTAGGGCACAATGGATTTTTCAGGCAGTACAAAAATGAGGCAAAACCCCCATTTTCTGGTGACGACATCCCGTATGGTTGTTGCCATCCCTAATGCTATTAGCAATTGCAGATGGTGGATACATGCATTACAAATGTGACTACAAAAGCAGAAACTTTCCTAATAAATGCACGTTTGAGTTAGTGGACCAAGAGGCTCAATGAATCTACTGCGGAGATTACATTGAGCCTAGAAGTTGTGAAATCCTCGCTCCAAAGTTCAGAATGTCTACATATAAGACAAATCCAATGGGACACGTCTATTACTTCTAGCAAATACGCTCTGGGAGCTGATGGCAATGCAACAATGGTTCAAGTCTTGCTGTATGGAAAAATCTGAATTTTTGAAAATAATTGAAGCTGAAGACCAACCAATCTAAATGAGGTTAACACATTATGGCAGATCCAATTGGCATTAATACAGAACTTAGAAGAATGAACCATCCAGATTTGATTTACCAGGTTCTGAAAACATCTGAAGTCAACAGTAACAAGTTATAAAGATGTGTCATGACCTAATTGCAAACCAGAAATACAATGTAAACTAAAATAGACTAGGAAGCAGATAGAGTTGGAGGGTCAGAAAAAACTCCTCCCAACTGCAAGGTTTTAAATAGGGGGCGAAGCTATTTGAACCCACAAATCATTAGTTCACTAGCTTCTGCACATGTTTATTTCAACCAAAGGAAAGAAAGAATCAAATTTTTTTGTTTACCATCCCTACCTCTAAACCATGAGGCCATGTTAAAAGCACCTGTCTAATGTGTAGTCACCCATGCGTTTGGAACCACCACAATTCAACTAATCAGTAGCAAAGCCATGGTCACCTACAATTTAATTTTTAATTTGGAAAGAATACAGGAAACTTTACGTTCAAACGTGAGCAGATCAAATATTATTATACTAAAGAAAAAAAATCTTATAAAGGATTCACTGAATCAGTGAAGAACTGAAGATTCAATAGGAATCACTATTAAACTTGGGCTGGCTATTTGAAATAGCCAACCGATTATTGCCAATCTAAGATGAATGGCTGGTTGATTTTCGATAGCAGCAGGCAAACATAAAAACTATTTAAAGGCAAAATAGTCAGCCCATTACTGCCCATCTAAGATGAATGTCTGGTTGATTATTGATGGTAGGCAAACATATAAACTATATAAATGGTTTTCGGTGAAATAAACTAGAAATGGGAACATTCAACATATGTTGATGTCCTGCACCTAGCAAGGTTTGAGAAAGGGATTTGTATGTAGGGAAAATAACTTACCAAGATGGTTTCATCACAAATAGATTGGTTTGAACTTTGGAGAAAGCAAGAGCCGCAAGGGTATCCGACTTCAACAATGATAACGCCTTGAGGTTCAGATTCCTTACAAAGCGAGTTTATAAAAGGTCAATACAGAAGTTACAGGCACCATTGAAATTTAAGGGGAAAGGAAAAGCAACACAAAAGTCATTGTAGTTAATGTGTACATACTTTCGTTCACAAGAAAAAACAAGCTGCATATATCTAAAAAGGTTTGAGATAAGGGGGACAAAAATTAGAATATCATGAAGAAAAAACTACGGAAGGGAATAATATTTGAGACAGTTAAAATGTAATCATAATATTAACCGATTAAATATAAGCATAATTTGCATTTATAAATACGTAACTATTTGTAAACAGGGAAAAAATACAAATTTTGAAGCAGCTAAACTATCAGCAGGAGACTTTTGTACACATACTTGGACAAATCAACTATGACATGGCTAGGTGCTAACATCAGATAAGCTCCACAAGTTCTCCCCCGATTCAAATTTACATATCTCACTCTAGGTGGTCTCTCGTTCTATGCGCTGCACTTTGAAGCTTTATCAAGAATGTCAAAAACACCTTGTAGAGTCATCTCCTCTACAATAACAACCTTGTCTCTTGATTTAGAGCCACATCCAATAGAAACCTGCCTTCTTTTTACACCCAACACCTGTAGTTTGAGAAGAATTTAGCTATGATGTTTTCACATGTGGACACTGACACGTGTGACCATATAGAGCATCAACCATTTTATAGAAAAATCTATTAGAAAACTATGTTACGAGACATTCATGATAACAAACATCAGAATTTTGAATGTTTAAGCCTCATTATGTACCCAAACATTACAGAAATCACTGATCTTTCGCTCGACAAGAAACAGATATGAATGTTCATTATACTTTCTTCAATATCTGTTCAGTGTTTATGGGGGAATATATACAGTTTTGCATGGATTTGACCTTCAGATAATAAATAGTTTCCCAAATTACAATACTGTTTAACCTAGCAAAAGTCCTCAATATGGTTGTTTGACAATCAAAGAAAGCCACTCAAACTTGTAAAGAATTTCTAGCTAATTTTCTATCAGTACCAAGTGGAATTGACTAAAATGAGAAACTTACAAAGAAAACCACTCAAACTTGCAAAGAAAGACATTCAACTTTATTCTTTGAGAAAATGAGAAACAAATCAGCATTGTTGCCGTTAGTCACACTAAAATCATCTTAAGAGGAATTGACTTCAACCAAGATTCTGAGACATGGCAAAAGACTGGAGCTTATCCACCCATGAGTCTTTGCTGAATCACATCAAAGGAGCTTGTTTCGCCATTCAAAAGACTACTTACCCCACTCACCTTTATTGTTAGTTCAATACTTATCTCCTTTGCAGGTATTCAAAAAACTTTCCCAACGAAGCTTGCTTACAGGTCCTAAAACTCTGACAAAAAACCACATTTTTGAATAGGAGAACAAAGTATCCTTCAAACTTGGGAAGTAGTAGCCCACAAGTTACCGAAACACTTTAGGTTGCCAGTTTCCACCATAAAAATTAACCTGCCTTCCTTCACCTGACACCTATCCATAAACTAGGCTCATGAGCATCCTATCGAACCCCATACATGTCATAGCGCACAAAATCTCCTATTAGTCATGAGCCTCTAATCTGTGCTAAGATTGTCTGAGATTTATCAATACAAGAAGTCAAAACAAAACTCACAATTCCCCTTAATCATTCATCACAAAAGGAATGGCATTACATAGCATATCAGTCCTACCACTCTCCCATCTCAGGTTCTAAATATCACCAATAAAACCCCCATATTCTTCTCTTCAAGTATTAACCAATGAAATACTAGCACTCTGCCATTAGCACCAAACTACGCCTCACAAAGCTTAAGCAAAGACGCCAAATGAAGCAATTCTCGGATAATAGAAAATCTACACTGTTATAGAAGGGAATTCCCTTCATGTCCAAGACATTTGTTCCTACCTACATATCCCTCTTACACACTAACACTCAATTTTTGCAACAACAAAACTCTTTTCAATACAAAGCAGAAGACACAATTTAAAACTAAAGTCATCCACTTCCCAATTTCTAAAATCTATGGCCTCTAATCATTCACACATTTACATCCACAAACAAAAAAGGTCAGTTGTTCTAGATGCAATTTACAACCTTGGTTGTCTCTGCCAGTATCCGAAATGCGAAGGCAGTTAATGTTCTCAATAGATATCAAACATTTAGAACACTTGACCATAATTCAACTCAGAACACTTAGAACCTTAACCATTCTTACATATTTACAACAACAAGAACAAGAACAGAACAACTTACGGAACTAATGAATTCGAGGAGGGCGGCGTTAGCTTCGCCGTCCTTGGCGGGCGCGTCGATCTGCACACCCAATGCCTCATCGCTGAAATCTTTCACTCACAAAACAAAAGCAAAAGTGTTAGAGAAAGGCGTCAAGGGATGAAATTGATAGATTGAGAGAGGTGTACCGGTGATGGAGGCGAGTTTGGAGCCGGGTTTTGCGTGGATGGTGATGGCGACTGAGGAGGGAGGTACGGAGCGAATACATGCCGGGAAATTTGACTGAGCCGCCTCCGCCGGAGCGTTTGGTTTGGCTTTAGCCTTTCCCTTCTTGGCTGGAGCCATTGAGAGCTCTCTTCTCTGCCCTTTTACTCTTTAGTCTAGGGTTATAACCGAGTCGGTCATGGGTGGTGTCCTTCCGGTTCCGGTTTCGGGTCGTCGCTTGTGGGTGTAGGGGCAAGATGTAATGATAAATGATGTATGTAAACCATTCTTTCTGCTACATAAAGATGAGTTAAGTATAGGTTGTTCTACAATATTGTTGGTTTTATACAATTAACATAAGGAATTTATATTTTGTATAAAGATGAATTTAGTAGTTACTTAAGAATATGTCTTATGTAATTCTCTATAAATAAAGTACATCTCTTTCACGATTCTCTATTCGTATTATTCTCATACTTCATCACGTTATCAGTAACCCTTGAGTTGATAGCAACTATAAACCCTAAAACATAAAACAAAAAGCCTTCAAGCCCCCTTGGCTCTTCATCCTCAGATTTTTTCTTCTCGACTCCTTCGCCCGCCGCTCATCAGTCGTCGTCGGCTTCGAGATCAACTCGGCCAATTTCGAGACTCATCCGAGGCCACATTCTCAAGTTCTCTTCAAGCAAATTCTGAGGTAAGTTCAAATCAAACTTAAATTCATTTCAAGTTCAATAACCTCGGGGTGAATAAATCAGGTTCCTCCCTTCTTCTACACCATTCTATGCTTGGAGTTGTGAAAATTACATGTATTTAAAATCCCCAAATCAGGGTCACCTTTTTGGTCTACCTCCCTTGTGAGAAGTTCGGATCTTCGAATCCTTAAGAGAAAAATATATTTAGACTAACCATTCTATGCATCAAACCTTTTTACAAGATCTCGAACAATTGCTAACACCTTGGTTTTTCTTGTTTTTGCAGATGTATTCTGTACGGGTTGAATTCGACATCCTTGATGCTAATGGCACTGAATACCCTAGGTGGGTTTCAGACGTCAAACAGATTTTCTGCTAGAAAATATGTCAAATATTGCAAATATATAATAACATAAATTTATTATAATTAAATAAATAATTATAACTAAAAACTCATAATACAAATATGATGATGAACATCAATGTTACCAAGTCGGATTCAAGGATAGGAGGATGTTGAAGGAAGTCGAGTCGTGTGTCTCACACACTTTCCTTAAGACAAATTAGGCCTCCTCTTCGGTGCAAAGGTTTGATAGCACTTGTCTCCCAAGATACAACGATTGCTTGTCCATTGAAGCTGCACTACTACTAAGGACACTGAACGAACTTGAAGTACTTTCGTCTATCACCAGAACACAACTTAGAGAGAGAGAGAACTCAAGTAAGGAGAGATGATTTGAGTTGGTGTGTGTAGAATGAGGGATTGAGTCACCTATTTATATTGGTGGGATTGGAGAAAAACTTGAATGTCATGAATAAGGTTACAACCTTTCATTAGCCCATTACTATGTCAATGATTCATGCTGTTACAAAAACCAAAAGACAAGGAAATTGAAATATCAACCATTACATGCATTACTTTGGTGACTATTTTCATTCACCTTTAACTATCAAAATGATTACAATAATCTTTTATTTCTATCATTTTTCCAACAATTCTCCACATGAATGAAATAGGCGACCAAAGACTTGATAAACTTGGTGATAGATATCTACGGTTGAAATCTGCTTAGGATAGGTAGGTTTTACCCTTTGAACCTTCCATTGTAAAAATATGTTGACTTTACTAACTAGACGGTAGACGCAATGTCTTTGAACTGTTCGTCATTTGTGTAAATGATAACATACTTCACACAGGAATCTTCCTGGTACTTACAGTTCTCATTTTTGTGTCCATTTTGGCCCTAGACACGCGCTTGGTTCTGTAAGAGTTTGATAGGAATTGAGCCCTTAAACAATTCCCTTAGAAGCGGCCTCACTTCTCTCTTACATATGTGATTTCTTAAGAGTAACCCACATTACTCCGCTTAGATCTCCGACGCATAAGAATCATTAAAAGCTTTCGCTTAACCTCATTCCTTACAGGCATCATTGTTTTCATCATAGGAATGTACATGAGGAAAATCCTCACAATGATCCAACATGGTCTCTACAGTTTGGTTGTCCCTTTTGAACCTAGATCTTGGGATCTCCAGTCAGCTAGGTTGGGTATCCACTACAAATATTTTTAATTCATGGGCTTTAGTCTCATTCCTCTCGAAAATTTATCAACTAGCTCTCTGTTTAACCCTTTGGTTAGCGGATCCACAATATTATCCTTTGACCTCACATAGTCAATAAAAATAACTCCAGTAGAAAGTAGTTGTTTAATGGTATTATGTTTTCGACGAATATGTCTTGACTTACCATTGTACATCGTACTATGTGCCCTGCCAATTGTAGATTGACTATCACAATATATGCAAATTGCAGGTACATGTTTTGTCCATCTTTGAATATCCTCTATGAATTGACGTAGCTATTCTGCATCTTCCTCATATTTGTCCAATGCGACACATTCAGACTTCATCATGAAGCTGGTTATAATTGTCTGTTTAGAGGATTTCTATGATACTGCTGCACCTCCCAATTTGAACACATACCCACTAGTGGATTTTAAATCTTTCATGTCAGAAATCCAATTTGCATCACTGTATTCTTCTAGGACAGCTAGATAATTGGTATAATGCAGCCCATAGTCTCTCGTATACCTTAAGTTTTTTAGTACCCCTCACAATTGCTTGCCAATCCATAGCTCCAAGATTACTCGTGTACCTGCTCAGCTTGTTCACAACATAAGCTATGTCAGGTCTTGTACAACTTGTTAGGTACATCAGACTTTCAATGACTCTAGAGTACTCTAACTAAGAGACACTCTCTCCTTTATTCTTTGAGAGATGTAGAGTCATATCCACCGGAGTTCTGGCAACTCTAAAATTATGCTTATCAAATTTTCCAAGGATATTGTCCATATAATGAGATTGACTTAATACAATCCCATTTGATGTTCGTTTGATTTTAATCCCTAATATGACATCAGCATGATCCATATCTTTCATATCAAATCTGGAATTTAACATATCCTTAGAGGATTTGATCATCTTTTCATTGCTTCCAATGATAAGCATGTCATCAACATATAAACACAGAATGACATATTTATTTTCTGTATTTTTGACATAAACACACTTATCACATTTATTGATCTTGAAACCACTGGTGATCATAGCGTTGTCAAATTTCTCATGCCACTGCTTTGGGGCTTGTTTTAAGCCATATAATGACATCATCAAATTGTACACTTTCCTTTCTTGACCAGGTGCAGAGAAACCCTCAGCTTGCTCCATATAAATTTCTTCTTCGACATCTCTATTAAGGAAAGCGATCTTTACAACCATTTGATGAACTTCAAGATTTTGCAATGCGCCAATTGCAATTATCATTCTGATAGATGTTATTCTTGTCACAGGAGAATAAGTGTCGAAATAATCAAGACATTCTTTTTGCTTATAGCCTTTAATTACAAGTCTTGCCTTATACTTGTCTATTGACCCATCTGCTTTCAATTTCCTTTTGAAAATCCATATAGAACTTAAAGGTTTACAACCTGGAGGAAGATCCACCAGTTCCTAAGTGTGATTTTGCAAAATAAAGTCAATTTCACTCTTGATAGCTTTTTTCCACAAATGACTATCAGTGGAGTTCACCGCCTCTTTAAAGGTACGAGGTTCACCTTCAAACATATATGTCAAAAAATCTGACCTAAAGGATTTTTATATCCTTGCTCTCTTACTTCGTCTGGGTTCAACCTCAGACTCAGTGTCTTGATGTTGACTGCTTTCATTAACAGCTTGGCTAGTTCCAGTACCAACCTCACATGTCCGTTTTGAAAAATTCGATTCCTCTCTAGACTTACATGAAAACACATTTTTAAAGAATGATGTATTTCTCTATTCCATTACCGTGTCCTCATATATATTAAAAATTTCTGATTTGTGCACAAGGAAGCGATAAACCGTATTGTTATGTGCATATCCAATGAAAATGCAATCAACTGTTCTATGTCCATTTTTCACTTTTTTAGGTTTAGGGACTACCACCTTAGCCAAACATCTCCACACTCGTAAGTAATCATAGGATGACTTTCTTTCTTTTCATAGTTCATATGGAGTTTTCTCTTGTTTCTTTTTGGGAACCTTATTTAAAAGGTAGTTAGCCGACAAAATAGCGTCTCTCCATATGTTGGGTGGTAAACCAGAACTTTGTAGCATTGCATTCATCATTTCAATCAATGTACGGTTCTTTCGTTCAGTAACACCGTTTGACTGTGGAGAGTAAGGTGCGGTTCTTTCATAAATAATCTCATGCTGAGCACAAAATTCAGCAAATGGCGATTCATATTCACCTCCTCGATTACTTCTCAATACTTTTATTTTCTTATCGAGTTGATTTTCCACCTCTCTTATAGAGAACAAACTTCTCTATTGCCTCATCTTTGCTCTTCAGCAGATACACATAGCAGTATTTCATGCTATCATCGTTAAAGGTAATGAAATATTGGTTACCATCTCTTAATTGTGTTGGTTTTAAAGCACATAAATCGCTATGGATTAAATCAAGAGGTTCATTGTTTCTTTCAACGCTTTTGAAAGATGATCTCGTTAGTTTTGCCTCTACACAAGTCTCACACTTATGTTTCACATCAACTTGGAATTTTGGTAAGTGTTCCATGTTAATTAGCCATTGCAAAGTACCATAATTAACATGTCCTAGTTTACCATGCCACAAATTGGAAGACTCAAGCATATACGTGGAAGTACTAGCTTCATTCATATTTTTGACAATAGTCATTACATTAAATTTGAACATTCCACCATTCATATAACCCTTACCCACATACATTCCACCCTTAGACAAAACAACTTTGTCAGACTCGATCACAATGCGGAAACCATGAGTGTTCAGCAATGCACCAGAGATAAGGTTCTTGCGGATATCAGGAACATACACAACATTGTTCAAAGTTAGCTCATTTCCAGAGGTCATCTTTAGAACCACCTTGCCCTTGCCCTCAACGACAGATGTGGCCGAGTTTCCCATGTACATTATATCCCCATTAGTGCTGAGTTTAAATTTGGAGAACATCTTCTTATCAGTACATACATGGCGAGTTGCTCCAGTGTCGAGCCACTATTCTTTTGGGTTTGAGCCCACCATGTTCACCTCAGACACCATAGTAGAGAGGTTCATATTAGAGACATCCCTTATGACTTCTTCAATCATGTTGGCTTCCTTATTCTTCTTCTTCTTTGGCTTGTTGTAGTCAACAGCTCTGTGACCAGTCTTATCACAATTGAAGCACTTGCCTTCAAATCTAGGCTTCTTGGAAATGCCCCTTCTTGGTCCGAGCTTGGACCCTTGATTTTTGAACTTCTTAGCCTTGGAGCTTTAACCATGTTCCACAACATTTGCCTTAGCAGAGTAGCCAATAACACATGTCTTCTTTTCAGATTCTCGGTTGTCTTCTTCAATGCGAAGCCTGACCTCCAGATCTTTCAAGCTCATTTCCTTTCGCTTGTGCTTCAAATAATTCTTGAAGTCTTTCCAAGCTGGTGGCAATTTCTCAATAACACATGCCACTTGAAAGCTTTCTCCAAGCTTCATCCCTTCGGCGTGAATCTCATGTAGGATCAACTGGATATCTGAGAATTGACTCATCATAGTTTTGAAATCCATCATCTTATAATCAAGGAAGCGGCCCGTAATAAATTTCTTGGCACCAGCATCCTCAGTTTTATATTTCTTCTCAAGGGATTCCCACAGCTCCTTAGTTGTTCCCATGCTAATGTACACATTGTACAAAGAGTCAGCCAAGCAATTCATGATATAGTTTATGCACAGATAGTCACGACTATTCCATGCATTCACATCTACAATTTTTGCTTCATCATCTTGCTCATCTTCTTTGAGCTCAGGAGCTTTCTCAGTCATGAACCTTGCCAGATTCAGAGTGGTCAAATAAAACATCATCTTTTGTTGTCACCTCTTGAAGTGCAGCACATTGAACTTCTCAGTTTTCTCAACATGAGACACCGACATAGGTACATGAGCAGCAGCAACAGCAGCAATGATCGGCACTTAGGTTAACGAGCTACTCCCATCAACAAACTTCTCAGAATTAAATTTCATTTTTTCTGAAAATGTTAACAATACAAGTTAATATTGATTCATATCAACAATATTCGTAATTGGTAACACAAAATAAAGGCAACATCAATATTAATTTGGCAACTCCTCAATCCGTTCGGTAATTCCAGTTAGACACGACCAGGTAAGAAGATGAAGCTTTAGTGGAGCGTGGCTCTCTTAAGAACATTGCCTCAATGGTTCTAGCCTAGACATCATGCCAAACTGAGTACGCCTAGTTGGAAAGATTCATAAACCAAAGCAATATTAATTTGTCTTAAGATTGTTAGAAAATATGTCAAATATTACAAATATATAATAACATAAATTCATTATAATTAAATAAAAGATGCAGTTACAGACGCTAATGTTTCTACGTCGGCATATGTGCCCGATTCTACGTTGCCAATATACGAAAAAATCAAATCCACTTGAACTCTAGACAACGCTTGTTGAGTGCTTCAGCAACGTTCATGAAACGCTACTGCCAATTCTATTGGCTAAATGGGATGACATATGCCTACTAGACTACAAAATTGTGGAGGAATTCAATAGCGATATGCTTCACCTTCAAGCTCAACTCAATTTTTGTGGAGTCGACAAGTCTGAAGATGTTATGATCACAAAGACGTTCTTGACTTTTCCAACTCAATCTAAAGTATTGATGAACTAATATCATCATGATCACCAAAAAAAGACTCACTACCTTTAGTGGTATAATGTCTCAGCTAATTACCGAAGAAAAGGGCAATATGGTCCTTGATAAAAATAATGTTTGCCCCCGGACTGCACCAGAGAGCAACTATTGTAATGGCCATGGTGGTAAAACTCCTAAAAACAGAGGACACAAATGTCGTGATACATATGCGCATAAGAAAGCTCCTCAACGTATCAACAATCAGAAAAGATTTGGTGGCGGAAGCCAACACCACCCCAATGTCTGGCGACGAGATGGTGGTGCACCGACCCTAGTGGCGGTGCACCGACCCTAGTGGCGGTGCACTAAAGCCCAAGAATCCCGCCAAACAGCATACTCATACTCCCTCAGTTTGTAACCAATGTGATTCTCTTGACCATTGGCATCACAGTTGCCGTGCGAACTCAAATGTCGTTATTGCTTATAAGAAATATAAGGAAATTCTGGAAGTCAACTATATAGAGACTAATGATGCTAACAAGAATGTCAAGCTCAAAATTAATGACTTTGAACCTGATTCTAGCATAGTCGATTAGAAAGTCTTTACTCTTTTTTTTTACCAAGTTTGTTATGTAATAAGTCATCGTAATGTCATGGTTAAGTTATTTTTCAATTTCAAAACTCTTGATGTACTCAATTTTTCATTAGTGCTTATGAATGACATTTCATTTTATCGAAACATTCCTCTTTGTCTCTTATGGTTACAATAACATGTACAAGTCCTTAAATAAGGGCATGAATCACAACCTACAAGGTTAGATTGCTGCGCCGTCTCGTTCCTTCCCGAAGGTATGGTGACGCACTGCCCTATGCACACTCATGTGTGCTTCATGTGTTTTTCGGCTAAGTCTTATACTCTAGCGGATTTTTTTATCATCAATTATATCAACTAGGCTCATCCAAGTATAGTGTGATGTCTTAAAATTGTCTGAAATTAAGCAGTTAGTGGTTTTAAGTGTATCTTGCACTACCAACCCTCCACGGACATGATTGGTCATATTACACTTGGAGTTACAGAAAGCTTTCGATTTTGGATCTCCCTACGCTATTAAAAAATGTCTTTTACTAGATGTTAAAGACTTCTTATGCTACATCTTTGATAAGAAAACACGTCACTTATGGTCTAGGTATCGGTCTACACGCCTCTTGCAAGCTTCAAAAACTTGCACATGCTAATTCTGCAAAAACAGCTAATTTGTCCTTCCCTGGACAACAACTTTGAATGAGCATTGTGAACTGCTCTGGACGAACTAAAACGCCTATTTTATATCATTGGAAAGCTCTGCGAGTCTATTTTCCAGACGAGTTGGCTGTTAATTTATATCTATCCTAACAAAGAGATTATGGCTGTTTGAATGCTCACAAGTCATCCTACGAGGAAAAAATTTTGCACTTTAGGGATTGATGATCTTATTAGTACCTTCCAATCCTTTTTAAATAGCTCCAAAATTAACTATTTACTCATATATCTACTCTCTTTTGTAGGTATGACTACTGGAGAGATCGAGTGCCTCGCAGATAGTGGAACTACCCACACAATCCTAAGGAACCGACAACTCTTTATTGAGTTAATACCTTGTACAACCTCCGTGACAACAATGATTGGATCTTCATCTGTAATTCGAGGACGTGGATCTGTTAGATTCTTATTGCCTCATGGAACTTTGATCCATGTTGCGGATGCACTTTATACACCTAAAGGAAATCGAACCATATTGAGCTTCAAAAACATACGCGCTTATGGTTTTCATCTAGAAACTCATTATGAGAATGGACAAGAATTTCTGTGTATTACTTCTCATGAATACGGATGAATACGTACATTGGAGAAACTTATGAGTCAGTCTAGTGGGTTTTACCTCACTACTATTCGGATTATTGAATCTGTAACACCCCGTCCAAAAAATTTACCATTTTACCGGGTACAGGCGGGTTACAGAGGGTTGTAACTGCGCTGTTAGTTTTCCTAAATTAATAACGAGTGAAATAATCTAGAAATTTAAATATTTAATTTCTGGTATTACTTTGAAATTAATTAGTGACAATTGGTGCATATTCGTACCTTCGAGAAGAGTGTCAAAGTGTTCGGAGTCAAGGGACGCTCAGAAACGACTTATTTAAAAGGGTCAAATGTTGACTTTTTACTACGTTGAGTTTTTCGGAAAACTTCCTTCACAAAAGTCATAGTGCTCGACAATACGAGTCTGTGGACACGCGGCAGGTGTGAATCGGATACCGTGTGGAGAAGTTATGGTCAACCAAAGTTGAATTTCTATTTTAGGAAGTATATAAATAGAAGGGATGGGTTTTCAAAAATGGAAAGAACCCATTTTCTTCTCCCCTTCCACACACGTGCGCGTTCCTCTTACTATTCAAAATTTCGAACTGACCCGACCCGACCCGGACTCGGCCGACCCGACCTAACTTTTTCGGCGAGCTCCGGCCACCGAAGCCGTCAAGGCCGGTCGGGATCTCTTCCTCTCCTCCGTGCGAGCCTCTATGTGGTGGCGGCGTGGCCCAGTTCGGCCTAGAACTGCGCAATTGGATCGCATAGTAGCGGCGAGAACCCGATTTTTGATCCGGTTTCAACTCGCCGTTTGTGGTGGTTCTAGGAGCTGAAACCACCCTTGTTGTGATCGTCTCCTCCTTCTAAACACGCTGGTGTATCCCTTGAAGGTCAATTTGGAGCGTGTAGGTGCAGATCACGAATTCTTCCTTTTAGGGCAGGTTTGGGCCACTTCCGGTTCGAGGTGATCAAAACTCCAGGTATTAAGTTGTTCCTCTTGCTTTGATCTTCAACTTTCATGTTTTAAGTTTGTTGAAATTCTGTGTTTTTGGTGGAGGCGCGTGACGCCCACGCGCCGCCAGTTGTGGCTGCGCGTGTAGGCGAGTCCGGCAGTTTTTGCAGTTTTGACAGTTTTGCTTTATAGGCTTCCTAGGGTTGTTGTGGTTGCATGTAGGTGGTTTTTGGGTGAAGTTGACCGGTTTGAGGGTGGTGGCGCGCGGCGGCGCGTCTGACATCCTCATGGGCAGTGAGTTGTCCCCGGTTCGGTTATCATTTAGTATGACGTTCAGTAGAATCGAGTCATTATTACCTTCGAGTGGCAACTAAGGTCGATTATATAATTGTAGGTGTATATTGATCGACCAAGTGTTGAGGATTTATCGTGTGGTGGTAGATGACGCAGTGGGATTTCGAGGTGAGTAAATTCCACTGAGGCTGAATCTCAAAAATACCCCTGGCGGTTTTGTTTATTTACAAAGCTGCCACTAAAGCCGAAATTCATAAAATTCCCCTGACAGTTCAAGTTAACTACAAGGGTGCCCATTGGGTGATTTTACTTATATGCCCTTGGGGAATTATATATTTACATGGTTGAATGTTTTGGATAATCTCGATAGATAGATGGTTAGTAGTTACCTCAGCGGAGAGGTTGAACTCCGGATTACGATAGGCATAAGATATCCATAATATTAGATCGACTGATAATTAGAAAAGCAGGATTTTACCCGGTTAGAGTGTTATTTAAATAAGAGTTACGTGTGGCTTGATCCCTAAGTACAGGGTACGTAGGCAGCCTGACCGGGATTCGGGTGCAGTCACATATATTATTAGAAACCTAGGTCCTCTAAAGTGATTGATTAGAGATCTAAATGCGGAAATCGAGATAACCTCCGGTTGTGAGGTCTATTCTGGTATCGTTTGGATTGTTACAGATGGTTTGGAAAAAAAGATTATCCCTTCTCAAGGGAGATTACGAGTAAATCTCTCTAGGGATGGGTCCTGCATGTCCTAACCCAGGTTTAGGAAGGTAAACTTGGGCCGGGCGTGACAGAATCTCATGTAATCGCCAAACAAGAACTTTGAGACTCTGACTCATACAAGTTTTGGCATGACTGTCTTGGTCATCCTGGAAGAGATATGATGATCCGGTTTTTGCATAATTAGCACGGACATCCTTTCTTTTGATCAAAACGACGATGTTTGGGACATCATGTTACCACGCCCCAAGGTGGTTACGCCACCATTGATGGTGGCATCCCATTGCCGGCATTAGTGCCTGCTGGGCTTGGCTCTGACATCCAGGATGCCGCTCGGCCGCCTTCCCATACAACTGAGGCGCGCCATCTCTCCCATAGTGTGTCATTGGCTTCTTCCAATGCACATCGCTCGTTTTGCAAAGCTTGTTCCTTAGGAAAGATCACAGCAATACCATCATATACTAAAGATATCACAGCCAATATACCGTTCTTACATAGGATCAATGTGAAATATGTGGACCGATTCATCCAACTTGTGGATCATTTAAGTATTTTATGGTTCTAACAGATGCCTCCATACGTTGGACTCACGTTGCATTGTTATCTACACGCAACGCTGCATTTCCAAAACTCTTAGCTCAAATCATAAAACTCAGGGCTCACCACCCTGATCATCCAATCAAGTCTATTTGATTGGAAAATGCTAGAGAGTTCACATCAAAAACTTTTGATGAATATTGCATGTCAATATGGGTTAAAGTTGAACTTCCCGTACCCCATGTGCACAATCAAAATGGTCTTGCAGAAGCTACCATTAAGCGACTTCAGATGATCGCCCGAGCATTAGTTATGAGCACCAATCTTCCAATTGCATCATGGGGCTATGAAATACTCCATGCAGCTTTACTTATTCGTTTCAGACCCACCACACACCAAACATTTAGTGTGTACCATTGGTAACTGGAAATGAGCCTGATATTTCGTATCTATGCATCTTTGCTTGTGTTGTCTATGTGCCAATAACGTCACCACTGCGTTCAAAAATGGGTCCTTAGAGACGATTGGGTATCTATGTTGGATACGAGTCACCAACAATCATTCGATACCTAGAGCCTTCTACAGGAGATCTATTCACAGCGCGATTCGCCAATTGTCACTTTGACAAGACACTCTTCCTGCCATTAGGGGGAGGTAAGAACACAAGTGTTCATGAGGAACGACATAAAGTGTCGTGGTTTGTCTCATCACAGTCTCATCATGATCCCCGCACTTCTCTAGTTGATAATGAAGTGGAACGAATGCTCAATCTCCAAAAAGTAGCAGATTCGATATCTGACTCCATTGTCGAGGTTGCTAGAGTGACAAGATCTGAAATACCAACTGCAAATGTTCCTGCAAGGCTCGAAGTCCCTCGAAATGAGGGCAAAATGGTCCCCGGGCTTGGTATCACTGCCAATGGCACCGTCGCCCATGGTGGGGGGGGATGGAGGCCGTGGTTCTTTCTCAAAGGAAAAGAGGGAGACCACATGGTTCGATGGATACGCGTCCCAAAAAGAAACGGACTGCTAAGGCACAACATGATCCTTTGATTATTGATGTGGGGAATCCCTCCTATGAGATTATTTTTGATTACAGCTATGTCCTAGAATCGATGTTAGAATCCATGGAGGACGCCTCAGGATCAATGTCGACATCAAAGAATATAAAAATCTTCATGTGTTATGATAACACTTATGAATTGATAGACCGGTCATCTATGCAAGTCAATAACATATTTTCATATTCCATAGCTCATGAAATCATAGAGCATGACGACATCGAACCACGCTCTGTTGCTGAATGTCAATGTAGAGCTGATTGACCAAAATAGAAAGATGATATCCAGGCAGAACTAGATTCTCTAGCAAAGCAACAGGTATTTGGCCTAGTAGTGCTAACTCCTCCAACTGTAAAGCTTGTAAGACATAAATGGGTCTTTGTTAGAAAACGTAATTAGAAGAACGAGGTACGTAGATACAAATCTCGCATTATGGCTTAAGATTTCTCACAACGCCCTGGTATAGACTACGAGGAGGCATATTCTCTCGTAATGGACATTATTACTTTCAGCTACCTCATAAGTTGGTAGTGTCTGAAAAGGTAGATATGCAACTTATGGACGTGGTTACAGCTTATCTCTATGGGGATATTGACTCAGAGATATTCATGAAAGTCCCAGATGTGATTTTATTATCTAAATCAGGAGACTCTAAACCACGGAGTGCGTATGCTATAAGATTCCAACGCTCACTTTACGGATTAAAGCAATCTGGGCAAATGTGGTATACTCGTCTAAGTGACTACATGATTAGGAAGGGATACAAGAACGATGAACTATACCCATGCGTGTTCATAAAGAAAACGATCTCTGGATTCGCAATTGTCACCGTCTATGTAGACGATATGAATATCATTGGTACTCTTGAAGAGATAAGAGAAACCATAGCGTATCTTAAATCCGAGTTTGAAATTAAGAACCTTGAGAAGACTCGATTCTGTCTAGGACTTGAACTAGAGCACCAAGCTTGTGGTATTCTAATCCACCAGTCTTCATATGTCTGAAAGATACTCAGGTGATTTAACATGGATAAATTGCAACTGGCTACTCCCATGATTGGTCGAAGTCTGTATATCAATAAAGATCTATTTCGTCCAAAAGATGAAAAGCTATTGAGTGTTGAAGTCTCATATCTTAGTGCAATAGGCGCGTTATTATACTTAGCTCAGTGTACTCAACCATACATTACTTTCTTAGTAAATTTGTTAGCTAGATTTAGCTCAGCGCCAACCTAACGTCATTGGGTGGTGTAAAGAATGTATTTTGATATCTTAAACACACCATTGACCTAGGATTGTTCTTTCCCTACACAAATGAAAAGAAGACCGAAGTTGGTCTAGCGGTACATGAGGAACACGGACTCGGCCGGAGTTGGGACCGGATAGCTGCTGTTGACGCCGCCGCTGACGTCGCACATGGGACCGATGTCGTGTAAGCCACTGCCGTCCTTGGTTATGCCTAGACTCCTAACAATATGTTAGTAGGTTTCACCGACGCAGGATACTTATCATATTCACACAAGGGACGTTCTCAAACTGGTTATATATTCACCATTGGGAATACGGCAATATCTTGGAGATCTACTGAATAGACTCTTGTGGCAACATCCTTAAATCATGCAGAGATCATTGCTCTACATGAAGCTGTTCGTGAATGTGTATGGTTGAGATCAATCATTGGACACATTATGTCAGGACCCACCCCGGGTTAAACCTCTTTAACCCGAAGTAAATCCTGCGGGGACCACCTCAAGGGAACTTCTTACCGAAACCCCCTTGAAATGGCCAACCCTTCCTACACTCCAACTCAGCACTTCCATGAGTATCTAACAATAAACCCTAACTCATGAAGGCATCCTGCTCCCTAACCTACTTAACTAGCTAAAATAGGTTAATCAGAGCAGACCATAAAGAAGATTATCCTAATGAATTTGCAGCAGCGACAGATTGATCGACTATGCCTCGACTCTTGTACGCGCACGACCTCCTCTCAAGAACCCTGCATCACTGGGCATTTAAAAACGAAGGGCCCAGGGGAGAAACATTGAAAAACTGTTAGAGTGAGTGGACGAAAATCAAATAATAAAACTCTATTCCCTTTAATGCTCTCCCAAAAATTTGTTGTTTTAAATAACATTTATGCATGCCCACAATTACTAAATTTCCACAAATGCATGATAAGATAAACAGGTAAGGTTTATGGGAAGAGAAATGTTCACAAACATAGTAAGTCTGACCTCTCAGACTAGGGTCGGAGCTAAGAGCTCTAGTTGCGCTCTCACGCTATGCTAGCTATATAAAATAATAATGGACAACCCTTATAATATCAACCTGACCTCTCAGGCTTGTCTGTCCTCTCAGACCAGGGTCGGAGCTAAGAGCTCTAGGTAAAATGGTAATGGACAACCCTCATAGTGAACTACGCAGTTTGCCTGACCTCTCAGGCTAGGGTCGGAGCTAAGAGCTCTAGTAGCGCCCTCACGCTACTCTAGCTAGCATATTCATTGGACAACCCTTATAATAAAAATTCATAACAATACTTTACTCAATTACTCTTCCCAAAACAATAAGTAAAACCATTCCTCGTCATATATGCATAAATCCAAATAAAACATTCATGAACCCGAGGAAAATATAATTCTCGAAACAATCATAAAAACCCTGCAATAAAATCAATAAATAAGGCATGCATTCATTTAATAATAATATGTCCACTCACAGTACTATTGCGACCTTCTTCCCGCTCGGAAAGTTCCTCGAGCGAAACTCTCGAACTAACCGCGTAATCGAGACCGTCTCACGTCCGACCAGAGACTGTACCAACAAATCATCATATTAGTCGTTCACAGTTGACTTGGTCTTTTCCTAGTTTGACCAGGAACTCCTATTTGACCACAAGTTGACCGAGTTCCTTTTTATGACACTTTAACCTTTTTGACTTTCTTTCCCGGTTATCGACTCTTAACTCAATTTACCGGAAGTCCGACTCAGCTTCCGAAATTTCCTTTACTATTTCATTTGAAGTTAGGTCATCGCATAATAATTTTGTGAAATTACTAAGCACATCCAATCCACGGCCTAAACCAAATTACTAATTGTGAGTCGATAAATCTAATAATAAATTCACCCAACTCATTCACAACAACCTAGGTAGTCACACAATCTTTTACTCCAAGCCTCCCTTATTTACTCAAATCCTTTACTATTGGACTTCACCTTCCTTCATTTAATTCACTTCCCAAATGTTCACTTTCCATAAATAGAAAGTTCCTTAAATGGGAAGTTTCCCAAAATAGAACTTCCTTCTTTTGTCCAATTAACCGTGATTAATCCAATTCTTTAATTTATGGAAACTTTACGACAATTAGGTTGTTGAAAGAATCAATTCCTACCTCTTCGGCATTCAGCCGGTTTTACCATATCACCGGAATCTTCGTCGGATTCCGGTGACTTGCCAGAATTTCGCCAGAGTTTCCCTGTTTTCTTCGTCACCAAGTTATCGACAAAAACACGCAACACAACAACAAATCAGCATCAACACCAACAACAATTCAACTACGAATTCACAAAATAACAGTTCTTAGAGGGACGAGTCTTACCCTCTGCCTGCTTCCAAACTCGAACCTAAAACCAAACCCAACAGCTCTCATGCTGCCTACCAACTCCTAGACCCACTCCAACAGCTCCATCATCCTCAATCTCGACTTGCAGGAGCTCCAAGAACTCCAAGTTCTCGCCTCAGTCACTGCCTCCACCGAAACAAGACTGTACCACCACCAGGTCCCCTTCAATTCGTCGATACAGCCTCACCAGAGCTCCAAGAGCTCGCTGGAGGGCCAAGGGTCCATTGAAGGAGCTTCGAAGCTTGAAATCTCAAAACCCTAAAAATACCCAGAAAACCCAAAAACACTGTGAGAACGAAGGGTTTCCGATTAGGCCTCCAATTGTTCGAAACGAGGCATAGGAGGGAAGAGCAGAAGGAGAGGAGCAAGAATCTACCTTCAATTCGTCGAACCTCTGCCTGAGGCGCCAGATCTCCGGCGAACACAGTCGCCGTCCTCGTCCTCCGATCTCCGTCGACGGTTGAAGAATCTCGGATTGGGTGGCTGGGTTTTGTAGAGGAGAGTGAGAGGGTCAATTTGGTAGGGGTGCGCCGGCGGGAGTTGGCCGGACGCGGCAGTGATGGGCGGCGGAGCTGAAGACCGAAACGGAGAGAGAGAGAGAAAGATTGGCTCGGGTCAACGCCCGAGTTGGGTATTGACTCGGGTCAACTCTCCCTTCCCCTATTTATAGCCAAATCAACGGTCCAGATCCAATCTTGAAAAGATCCAACGGTTCAGATCAAAAGAAGGTGAAAAGTAAAAGGTAAAATGGTAAAACTGATTTACCGGATTGATAATTAAAAATTACCGGAAACTTCGAAAATTCATAGAAAATAAACCGAAGCTCCGAAAAATATTCTGAAAATACCAGGAGACTCGTGTCGACACGTACTACCACATCGAGTCATCAATTCAGGTATTTGGAGTACTTTTAAAAACTCGAATTATTGAATTACCGATCGAAATTAAAAGTCATCGGTAACTCGTAAATATCTGTGAAAGGTAACTTTTATTAACTTCAAAAGATTCGGGGTGTGACACATTAGATGAACAAGTGGATTAAGATCTACAACTGGGAAGCCTACATGCATGTATGAAGACAATGTAGCCAGCATTGAGTAGATGAAGCATGACTTTATTAAAGGTGACAATACGAAGCATATTTCACCTAAGTTCTTCTACAATCAACAACAACAAGCGTTTCTTAACATTCAAGTAAACCAAGTGAGTTCTCAAAGAAATGTGGCAGATTTATTTACTTAGTCTTTGTCTAAATCTACATTTGATAAACATGTGAAGAGCATAGGCATGCATCGGCTATCAACCCTTCCTAAGTAATATACACATCAGGGGGAGTTCACATGATTGGTGTGTTGCACTCTTTTTCCCTACGATCAAGTTTCAGTTTTCTCACATGGTTTTTGTTACTTGACGAGGTTTTTAACAAGACAATATCTGAAGCATCACCAGCATAATGGCGCGCGATAGAAGAGGGAGTGTTCTGGAATATTATGTTATGTGTGTCTTGGCCTTATGCAATTAAGATAATGAATCCATATTTCGTATAAAGATAGGTTTACTAGTTATTTAAGGATATGTCCTATATAATCCTCTATAAATAGAGGCACCTATCTATGAATAAAGTACATCTCTTTCATAATTCTCTATTCGTATTATTCTCATACTTCATCATAGGTATAGGTATAGGTATATATATATACCTATACCTATACCTATACCTATGATGAAGTATGAGAATAATACGAATAGAGAATCATGAAAGAGATGTACTTTATTCATAGATAGGTGTACTTTATTAAGAAATAGGTGTCGAGCTCCATTGATTAAAATTATATGACCGTACTAAGTTAGGGTAGGCGGAAATTTGAAGAATAATTAAAAAATTATGTTCATAAGAGGACTTTATTCTGAACTATAAAGCATTAACCTACATAACCAAACTTAAGTACTCAAACTTCATGCATCGAGGCCTAAGACCATTTCGGTGTACCTTTCCAGATACAAAGGGGGTAGGCTTTTTAGTAGGTTATGTAGGGGTCTCTGGTCACCCCTCAAAAACCTTACCCATACCCAAAACGAAATAAAGAGGGAAGGAGAAAAGTTGAGGCCTGAGCACAGCCCACCAGGTTGCAAAAGGACATCCTAGAAAACTAAGGCCCATCGGCCCAAATTCCCTCTCCTTCACTCTCGTCTAGATCAGACCAGCGGTGGGTTCGTTGGAGAAGTCTCCTCCCATCGTGTCAGTCTGGTGGCTCCTCGGCCATGAAAGCCATGAACATTGCTACCTGTAGCCGCTACTCCAAGCGCCACCGTCGAAGTCCACCGCCTCACAACCTACACCAGATCAGATAGTTGTTGAATGCAATCACTGATCGGTACACTCGTCTCTCTCCATATACAAACCCAAAGCCAATGTATGGCCCCCTGTTAACTGCCTACCACCACCTTCGAAGTCCCTCTCTACTATCTCAAAACCTTCCCCGAAGAAGTTCCCCTAGAGAGCAACTCTTACGCCTTCCCTCCACAGACGATCGAAAGGGCCATCTTATCAGCTTGGTACTTCCTGAAAAAAAAAACCCCGCAGTCGATCGCCGCCATTGCCTTGTTCAAACCCTAGGGTTTGATGTCCTCAGCTCTAAAAAAGTCTGAGCAAATTTTTTAGGTTGAGAAACTCTCACGAGGAAATGACTTTAACAAACAAGATTTAGAGTATAATTTTACCTATAAATTGGTATGACATAAGTATATGTATATTTTGATGATACAACTCCGTCAAGAATTCAAAATACTGAATAAATAATGGTTAAGAAAGTCTTATAATGGTCAAGAATCTGAAAAATTGTATACCTAGTTGAATACTAGAAGAAAAACGCATATGCTAGCTTGAGCTGCTTAGCATGAAACTATCATGTTACGAGTTTGAGTCACAACACTCATCAGTTTGTGTGCAACATATTTGAGGGGTCTCTAGGTTTGTACGCCTATTGCAACAGGAGGTTAGTCTAGCATTACTGGTATTCTCGTGGACCTCAACCTGGATGTTTACTGTGTGGGTGTGTCACCAACTTGCTAATGTAACCAAGTTGGCTTCCTTTTTTCTGAATTATAAGTTGAGTACTATTATTATCAACAACCAAATGACTGTAGATCACAATACTTACAGAGGAAAATCTGGAATATCGGATTAACCTAAGAAAGTAAAGCTTACTACTAATTAAAGTGGTACACTCACGATTAAGCAAGCCTCTTATGGAAACTTAGGCCCAGTTTGGGATAGCTTTTGGGATCTGCTTTTGGTTCAAAAGCTATTCTGGTGGAACTCATGGTGTTTGGTAACGTCCAAAATTTCTGCTTTTGGGTGGAAGCGCTGCTTCCAACAGCAGGAAATCAAAAGCTGGGTCGGGGTTGTTTTTCGTTCCGCTTTTGTGCAAACCAAATGGATGAAGCGGAAGAATTATATGAAACTTTGTAAATGACCAACTATCCTCAATGCTCAATCAAATTTAAATCATATCCTAATTTTCTTCGCTTCAGTTTTGGTGCCTCTCTTCTCTCACTGGGTTCTTCAGCTCTAGTTCCATTATCTTCATATGAAATTCTTGCATATCTGACTGGATTTAGATTATTTGTTTGCTTCATAGTTAATATAATTTGTACTAAAAGGTCTGGGCATTCATATTTCACTATTTTCATGTTAGAAGTTCATGGTGAGGTGTTGAATATACAATGAAATTCTTCAATTAATGGTGAAGAAACTGATTTCCATGTTATATATATATATATATATTTGAGTATCTTGATTGGATTTATAATCCACCGTCCTCATTCACTAGTGTTTTCATTTACTATGGAGGAACAGCTCTAACATAATATGTCAATTAGTTTATTTTCTGATATATTTTTTGTTTTGAAATCTGGGCTTTCTGGTTTGTTTTTATTTGAAGCGTTGTTCTTCAGTTCCTAGCTGGTTTTGTTTTCTATGTTCTTCGGCTTGCAAGTCTTTTTGCTCTTAACAATGAAAGTTAATTTTTCAGACTTGACCAAAGCTATGTTTCCAGTTTTGCATTAGTTTTATCCACTTCAAGATTTGAGGACTCGAATGTAAGGAATACTCAAGATGACAAATGCTTAATTTCATAAAAGATAAAAAAAGGATTTTAGTACACGAACCTTTTTCGTCATTACACTAACTAAAATAACTTTTATTTACAATTTATTATATACTTTATTTTGTTTTTGATTCTCACAACATTTTTAAAAGTAGGTTTACAAAACACTCACCTGATTCTCCTCACAGCAGAACCAAAAGCAATTCCTCTCGCAACAGAACCAAAAACAATTTCTCTCACAACACAGCTGCACCAAACTAGCCCTTAGTCCCATCTTCTACAATTACCTATGTATCACCAACAACTTGCCTATCACACAATTGTGGTACACAAGTCTAGGCATAATTAAATATTCCTATAGCTTGGAGCAAAGCCATTCCTCCACTGAAGACCAACTATAGCTTATTAACTTTCTACAGTTATTAAAATTTTGATGGCACATACAACTTCATTGCTAAATTTTAACGTTATTGGGTCTGACCTGAAACTAAACCGACTCGACTCAGAAATTCTGTCCAACCAAAAATTTGAGCTCCACAACTTAAATTTTGTTTTCAAAATTAGAAAAACATAAATCGAGTATTCCAAGTCAAACTTCAGTTTGTGCTTATAACCGACCCATATTTGAGATGCCTAGCCCTTGTTTGACTAAAACATTGTGCTTATGGCAAACGAGGTGATTCAAGTACAATGTGTTTGGCTCAAGTGAAAAACAAGAGAATTTAAATGAAAATGAGGAATTCAATGTTTCTATACATGGATTACATCATTTGTCATTCTAAACTAGAGAATCATGAATTTCTCAATCAAGCAAGAATTATGATTGAATAGCGAACCCTAGAGAAAGCAAAAAAACAAATCGTGAACACCCCTAGCAGTCCGCCCTCGAGGCGGCTTCCTCGGACGTGTTAAATGGATCTTGTGCCCGTTAATAAGTTTAGCCGTGGTGGATGCTATGAGGTGTAGTCGTTGCCCAAAACTAGAGGATGTGTTTGGGGAATATCATAGTGGGTTCGATGGCTTGGGAATCGTGTTGAGTTTGATGAACTCGTGTCATATCTTACATTTTTGAGAAAATGGCGTCTCCTTGTCAGGTCGTGTCATGTCGTTTTATTAATATCGTGCAACATAGGTTTAATGTTTTAGTTTGGTAATATATATTTTTTTAAATGAATTTGCTAAGCTCAATTAAGGTGAGGGGAAATTTATAATGTGATGATTTGAATGACTCCATAGATATTTGGAGCTTGTATCATGCCATTTTGGAAACTAATATTATGAAACACAAACATGTCATATTTAAATCAAATACTGCGATTGTAGTCACTACTCACTAGCGTAACTTATCACATTTGTACTGGATCCGTAGCCGGTCAGAATCCGCAGCATTTGCGGTAACTTTGTCGACATTGCAAACAGGCAGTGCATCTGTTAATAACTATACGGTCGCAACTGCTACATTTCCCATTTGGGGCAAGTCGACGCTGTTCTCTTCCATGTCTGGTCCGACCCTGCAAATTCAGATGACGAAATTAAAGGCTCCAACTTAGGGTGCGTGCATTCAAACCCTTTCACCATCAAACCTAGGTTCCCCTTCCCTTCATTCTCTCCACTCATTCCAAAATCTAAAATCTAAAAACCGCGTCCACCTTTTCCTTCTCTTGTCTTGGACTCAAAGTACAACTCGTTTAAAAGGGACATGCATGACAACGACGACGTTAATGCGTTTTGACTGGGGTCAACGTTGACCTGGCCAAACACCGTCGTTTTGTCTTTTTGGGTCCGCCGGTTTAATTTGGAATGTCGCCGTCGACAAAGGTTTTGGTCGACAAGAGCCGAATGGATTTATTCTACTACTTTTCAATTACAACATGCATGTAGAGATCATAATGCCGACTAGATTTGTACGACAAAAAATTATATGACAAGTACCAAACAATTCAAGTCAACACACTGTGGAGCTAGCTAGCTAGCTAGGTTTGAAGTTTGAACGACAAATATAAGGTCTGCACTCTGGAAGGTCTAACTTTGTGAACCAAGCGCAAGTGGTTAAGTAATCTAGAAACACTAGAGCTTTGTGTACCGGACCATTATAAGCCCCAACTCAAGTACTAGTCAATTGATCCGTTATTGAGTCACTACTAGTACTTAGTGTTGTTGATGGGTACGTTTCTAGATGTAATCACTCGTTTTCTTCTCATTGTTAGCCAAATGAGGAAGAGTAATACGAGTCAAATGACACAAACGTTGTGCTTAATGTTTTAAAAATCTATTGATTAATCTCCTGTCTAGACGTTAGACGATGCTTTACCGTTTTGCTTGAAACCGATTAATTTTTGTCATAATTTCTGTCTAAAAACGATTAATCCACCGATCGATTAATCCACTAGGCGGTTGTCCGCTTGACATGATCATTTTCTAATAAAAGTGAACATTCATTAGGGTATTAAATAAATATTAATAATTATATCAGTTACATTTCTTTTGCATATGAAAACAATTTTTTTTAATTTGGCTCAGGCCATTTTATTGAATTAAAAGTCTGCATCAGGGGAGGGCGTAGAGCCTGGCCCTCGAACCACATCCGGAATCTTACATAGATCCTCATAGAGAACATCCTGAATAATAACGAGTGTCTCTTTTAGACTAAACACATCAAGATTATTACATCTAGCAAAGTGGGTTAATCTATTTTTCACATTATTTGCTTCACGACCAACATGTTGAAATTGAAAGAAACTAAATGCACTCACATACATGTGACAATCTTCTATAATTCTTCCAACCACTGAGAGATATTCATCGGAGTGCATGTACCACATTCACACAATTGCTTTCAACCTCAACATCCATTTAACATTATTGTATGCAGATGAGTAGACTCGCCCTAAGGGCTTCTACTTCCATTTGATAGGCCGAACCAACATATTGAAACGACCTAGCAAAAACTGCTACACATTCCCCAGCATGGTTCCTGATCACCATACCAACACCTCCATGACCATCCTCCTGTTCAAAACTGCCATCTATATTAACCTTAAGTCGACCTCTAGGAAGACACGACCACTTCGGCCTATCTCTCTTCTTCTTACTACTAACGTGACTATAGCATTGTTTATACTCATTCAGAAGAGAAGTTGACCATTCGAACATGTTTGCAGTATTAAAACATTGCCCTTTCCACACCACATTGTTCCTCTCTACCCAGATCACCCACAAGGCCATTAAGAAGGTCTCTAAACACTCTCCCATCAACATTTCAATCATATCTTATATCCAAGTATCCACACTGACTGAAGGGTGGACATGAGATTGTATTCGTAGATGGTACTTCTTCCAAAAAGCACTAAGTGCAACACAATTCTTGAATAGATGCAAACTATCCTCAACATTATGCGAACATAAAACACATTTAGCATCCTGGAGCTGAACCTTCTTCTTCAACAAGGCAACTCTAGTGGGTAATATTCACTTTGTCAAGCGCCAAACATGCATGCATACCTTAAGAGGTACTTGAGCTCTCCACAGCTTGCACCATAATCTCCCACACTCCGTCCTCGAGTCAGACCTTGAAGTGTTTTGTTCCATCCCAACAACTAATTTGCCAACAAAGTATCCACTCTTCACCATGTAGCAACCTTTCTTATCATATAGTGCCAAACTAGCCGATCCTCACCTCTATTAAGGCTGAGTGGAATCTTGAGAATGAGGTCAGTTTCCATTGGGATAAACATGTCCTCAAGTAGCTCAACATTCCAGCCATCAGTATCATCAATAAGATCACACACCCTAACATCTTCGAAACCTTGCATAAGAGAAAGGTTTAAAACTGTAGGGAAGAGGTAACCATGGATCATCCCATATCCGGATCATCTCTCCATTACCTACCTGGAAACGCAGACCCTTTGCTAACAATTGTTGTCCTTTAAGGACACTCCTCCAAGAGTAAGACATGTTCTTCTTCCCCTCTGCTTGCATGAAACTTGTGCTTGGGAAGTACTTGACCTTAAGGGCCTGAGCAAGTAAGGACCGTGGTCTGCAAATCAACCTCCACCCTTGCTTTGCTAAGAGGGCCTGGTTGAAAATCTTCGTACCTCTAAAACTAAGCCAACCGTCTTTCTTTGGAGAACAAATATTTTCCCATGCGATCCAATGGATCTTCCTGTTATCCCCAACCTCACCCTATCAGAATTTCGTCATCAAATGATGTATCTCTGAGCATAGGTGACCTGGAAGCTCAAAACAACTCATGACATATGTAGGAATAGCCTGTATAATGGATTTGATTAACACCTCCTTTTCGGCACCACTGAGAGATTTATCTCTCCATCCCTGAGTTCTTTTCATCATCCTATCAACCAAAAACCTGAATGCTTCATCCTTGGAATAGCTTAGCTCCATCGGCAAACCCAAATACTTATCGTGTTTATCAACTCATTTCACTCCTAGCAAAGCAGCCAACTCTTCTTGTTTCCCCAGCGACACATTCTTACTAAACGAGATGCAACTTTTATCGTAGTTTATTTGTTGTCCCGACAACCTTTCATACAACATAAAGATGTCCCTCATACACACAAATTCAGCTACCTCTGCCTTCGAGAAAATGAGAGAATCGTCAGCATAAAACAGGTGGTTTACAACCGGAGCCCCTGTGCAAACCCTAATTCCATGAAGGTGATCACTCACTTCATCCTCACTGATCATTCGAGATAAGACTTCTGCACACATCAAGAACAAATACGGGGAAATTGAGTCACTCTGTCGCATACCCCTCGTTGGAGTGACTACATTGCTCGGTTCTCCATTCACAAGAAAAGAATAAGTGACAGTTCTCACACAGTTCATCACATAACTTAGTAATTTACCACTGAACCCCAGCTTACGTAACACCCTCTCCAAAAAGCTCCACTCAACCTTATCATAGGCCATGCTCATGTCCAACTTCAAAGCACAATAACCAACCTTACCTCTGCAGCGGTGTTTTAGAGCATGTGAAATTTCAAACGCAAGGAGAGAGTTATCTGAGATAAGCATATCCGGGACGAAGGCACTTTGTTGTTGAGAGATGATGTCATCAAGGAAAAGTTTCAATCTATTTGCTAGCACCTTTGATCCCAGTTTGTAAATAACATTACAGAGCGAGATAGGCCGTAACTGGTGTACGTACTCCGGGTTTTTTACATTTGGGATTAGTGTAACCCAATTATGATTAATTTGTTGAAGTTGTGCCTCCGAATTTAGGAAATCTCTAACCGCCATGACCACATCATCACCAACAATGTCCCAAAAACGTTGATAAAAAACAGGGGAGAAACCATCCGGCTCCGGAGCTTTGCTAGGATGCATCTGTTTCAACGCTTTGACGACCTCTTCTTCCATAATATCACCATCCAAATTACTTCGCAAATCATCAGAGATCACACTCGTCACAAACTGCAAGTCATTCTCTTGTATCACAGACCTAGACGTCTAGAATAATGTTCTCCATATCACTTTCCTCATTGCACCAAACACCATCTTCGTTAAACAAACCTTTCAGCTTATTCTTCTTCTTCCTGTTTGAAGCTTTTTGATGGAAATATTTTGTGTTCAAGTCACCTTCTACAAACCATAAGACCCGTGATCGTTGTTGCCAGAAAGTTTGCTATTTAAGTAACAATTCTTTTAGCTCTCTCTCAAGGGTTACACATTCCTCTAAACAAGTTGCTGAAAGTGTAGAGTCATAATACCCTGCAAGTTTCTCTCTAACTGACTTTATCCTATCTTGAACATCACTAAATCGAGTCCTACTCCAACTCAGCAAAAGTTCCCTCGAGTTTTCTATTTTGCTACAAACTGCAGAGAAAGGGTTACTCCCGGTTCCACTTGATCAGCCCGCCTCTATCATTTCTTTAACGTCCTTTTCTCTGAGCCATAATTCCTCAAAACGAATTTTTTTTCCTTTTTCTCCTCTTCCGTCGTCATCCACACCGTTGTACCTGGATCAGCAAAGGGAGATGGTCTGACTCATTGGCCAATTGCAACCAAGCACTGTTAGCCAGGAAACGATCCAGTCTCTCTTTAACCTCCATCCCATGCCTGGTACCCCTCCAGGTGAAACAGGGGCCAGTGAATTACAAATCTTTTAAAAAACAAGCCGTCACCACTTCTCTAAAGTCATCCATCTACATTTCTGCTCTAAACCCTAAACAAATTTCTGAATCAACTAAATCAGCATACAGATTTTACAGTCAGTTAATACGTACGTCTCTAGAAGCCTTAGTTGTAGCCCCATTCTAACATAAGAAGGACCTAGATTGTCAATAGCATCAGCCACAAAGATGATCTCAAATTTGGTGGTATATCTTGGAATTTCTTCCACAGACTAAATTGACTAGCTTCCAAGCTGGATCGATACAACAATTCACTAAGTTTAGTTACGAACTTGATATCTCTCTTCAATTGATACTAGTATTTTGACCAGTACTATTTATGTGTTAACTTGTTTTTATGTTTTTATGAATTTACTAATTCATATTTTATCTTCACTTTTTTCTCTTCTATAGGAAAAAGAATATAATTCTCAAGAACATTAATTATCTGTTTTATTCATATTTTTTAAAATTATTAAATTAAAATTTTAATAAATCAAAAATATAATCAAAAATATAAAAGTATAACCGTTCCGATTGTTTCTCAGATCTTTTCCAACTTTATTAATACAAATTATATTTACACTGACATTTTTAAGGAGTCCGGATCCAATATAACAAATATTTCTTCTTATCTACATTCTGTACGCACTTCAATGAAGCCGAATCCATGTCGGCCCAAGCTTGTTCCTCAACACCGACCCTTTTAAAAACTACGCTTACGCTTACGCATCGAAGGGCGTCATCTGTTTTGACCCCCCACGACACAACTACAAATCTAAATTCTTATCCAATATCCGTTTCACACCCAATCGAAATCCCATTACTTAAATACTTCATTTCGATGCAACAAAAACAAGAACAAGATGGTTTTCCTTCAGGTTATAATATATATATATAACTCGACGAATTTAATTGCTTCGTCTTGAATTAACGTTCTGACAGCCCGGCAACAGAGACCAACCGACTTCACTATTTCAACGGCGGCGTTAAACTAATCCCTTATCACCGCCTCTGCAACTTGGTTGTGCGTATATATTTCGACTCCGGTTCAAACCCAAACTCGTTTGCAGAGATATGCTATACTGGGTCGTATTCTTTCGAAAACGTAGAGATTGATAAGGCTAAGCTTAGCTAGGTTTGACGTTTCCGTATATTTCATTTCGTTTGAGAAATCTATATGTGTTTTATAAAGGTGGCGAATCCCAGCAGAAATAGAGACTACGACCTCGCCGCCGCGGCGGGGCAAGGTAATGAGAATGAGACAGCAGCACAAACGGAACAACATAGAGACCTTATTGAAGAGTGGCTGCTTTTCGAGCCTCTGTTATTTTCTCAGCAGCAACGACATGGCGGTGGCGGTGGTGGTGGTGGAGGGATAGTGGCGTCGTCGTCAATGCTGTTAAGGTTGGATAGGGAGAGGGAGATGTCGGCGATGGTTTTGGCACTGACGCACGTTGTGACCGGAGAGGAGCAGGCTCATGAGATTGATCATGGTTTGAATTCGTCGCCGGGCGGCGTTGGGAGTAAGAGAGGAAGAGAAGACGGTGGCGGTGGAGGGAATGTGACGGAGTCGGTTTCAAGGCTTTGCACGGCATTTGATGATTTTTCACAGCAGGGTTCATCTTCCTCCTCCTCTGTTTTACCAGGTTATAATTTACTTTTGGTGTCCTTTCTTACTAGTTTTTTTTTCACGTAAATATCTTGTCCTAGTTGTTGATGGAAAGAAAAATCGTGCACGCATTCAATTGCTTGTAGACGAAGTCATATCGGTAGTTAGAAGTTAAATTCTAGAATTTCAGTTAGTCTAAAGTTTATATTCAAGGAAAGTGACATAGTAGCATGGAGATTGTTCGTTTACCACTATATATATATTTGTAACCGATCGTACGTAACATTACTAAGATGTTCTTACAACTGTCTAACATTGTTATGATGAATTCTACAGAAAAATCGATCACAAGAAATAGGAGTACTGCTACTACCACACCAGGTATTCAAACAGCATATGAATATAGTGCACCTCAAATATCAGAACAACCAACAAGAAGAAAATACAGAGGAGTGAGGCAGAGGCCATGGGGGAAATGGGCAGCGGAGATCAGAGACCCGTTCAAGGCTACCAGAGTTTGGTTAGGCACGTTCGAAACAGCAGAAGCCGCCGCGCAAGCCTATGACACAGCCGCCCTGCGCTTCCGAGGCAACAAGGCCAAGCTCAACTTCCCGGAAAACGTTAGACTCCGAGCACTACCCTCATCAGCTGCAGAAAATAATCCAATGACGAGTCAACTTGCTGCTTCGGGTTCTCCGAATGCCCTTCTATCCATTGCTACATGCCCCGAGCCTATTGTTCACTCCCATACAGCTGCTTCATTCCAACAACAAAGGGCGCCTATTAGTCTTTATGATCAGATGGTTTTGATGTCTTCGTCTTCATCTCCATCAGCTACTACTTCTTCTACTACACTCGCCTCCTCTGTTTCCTCTGTTTCTTCTTCGCCACCGCCACATGTCTTTTCGTCACGTTTTATTCCTCAGTCAACGTCATCGGTTCAGCTCAGACAAGCTACCGGTGATCATAGTGACGGAGCTGATTTGTCAATGAAGCAGCAATCTACGAGCTCCGGTCATTATAGTACTTCCTAGAATTTGTCAAACTTTTTATTTTTTAAACATGATATTGTTCTCGGGTTTGAAATCCGCTCTGGTTAGTTGTATCATTTCTTTAGTCCTACTCATAAATACAAAATTTCATTTCGTAATTCTGTTTTGACAAACAAATAGAAATTCTCAACTAATTAAGGTCACTAGCTAGTCAAGCACATGTGTTCCATGGTCAATTATCCAGACATCCTCGATACATCTCTATATATTAAGGAGTATACTGTTTATATAAACAGTGCTTGATTTTTCTCGTTAATTTCAATTTTGTCAAAACCTGATCTCTCACATGCGACCTGATACCAGTCAGATTTCCTCCACTCAAGAGAGCAGACTTGAGACCAAGATGGATTTATCCCAATTATGGTTTTTAGTGTATCAGCTTCGCAGAGACAATTTTGGTATTCATTCTTGCTGGGTTTTCTCTGATTGAGTTTTAGGATATTGGTTTCAGTTTGTTTTCGACTGGGTAATTCATAAGGTGATTTAGAAGATGTATGTCTGTGTTTCCAGACAATGAAGCTTGGGTTTGTTTGTAACAATAGCGGTGGGTTTTGTCCACCGGCTCTTCAGCCTAGCCGTTTCATTCTTTTCTTCCACTGCTCTGCTTTCCAACCACCCTCCTCACCAAATACCCGGTCTCTCCTCCTCACAAATCTTCCTGCAAAAAGTCTTCTCTCCTTCACCAACCAACCTTACCTTCTCCTTCCCATGCTCTAGGGCCACCACCACCTCCAAAACTAGCTGGCCTCTGCCCCCAAATACCACCACTCCAAAAATCATCTCAACTTGCCTTGATCCTCTAACCTCCTCATTCGATCTCACAAACGGATTGATCTTCTAACAGCTTGTAGTTTACTCTTAATCTTAATGTGTTTCTTGAAACCACCATATTGTGTTCTTGTGAATGTAAAATGGAGTGAACCTCACTTGCTATTTTATAACTCCACTCTTCAATCTTAAGTTCTCATAGAACAACTACAGTTAAAACAACTCTAACATATTCTCCATATTCTTTGTTTTTGTCAATTTTAGGGACACAGATTCTCTAAATCATTATTTAAAATAAAAAATATGATGAGAGAGAAAATCAAATTCCTTATATTTACAGCAACTCTAAAAACAAACTCTGAAGAATTTGAGAAATGATCATGAAATCTCTAAAATAGAGAATCTGTTAAAGTTGGAGAAGCAAAATTGTTTGAAACATTAACTTTTGCTTCCTCATTCTAAAGAAATTATGAAAAAACTGTTGGTGATGCTTTAATGTTTTAATGTAACTTAGCTTTTGTGTTTAATCGCATAAGTTTTATCTTTTCTAAGAGTTAGAACATCTCCAACAACTCTTTTATAATTTATCTATTTTAGATAAGTAAATCCCAAATCTAAAAAAATGAGTTCAACTCCAATAGCTCTTCTATTCGATTGTATAATATTAAATGTTTTTTTTTGTATAATTTATGTATCTATATAAATATTATATATTTATTCAAATTAAACCCCCTAAATTTAATGTTAATTTTTATTTATTTTATGACGTTTTCTTTTTATTGAAAAGACAATGAATTCTATAAGGAAAACAATAAATTTTAGAAATTTATAGATGAATATACAAATTCTGATAATTCTATGTATATAGAGGATATGTTTTTCTCTTTTAACACTTTTTGTAAAATAGATGATGATTTACATGACATGTTTGAGCCAAAATATGATGTTTTTCCTCCAAAATGAAGATAATTTTAGTTTTACATGGTGTTAGAGCATCTCCAATAGCTCATGTAAAAGTCGAATTATTTCTATGTTTTTTTCTTTTCACACTTTGTAAAATAGATAATGATTTACATGACCTGTTTGAGCCAAAATATGATGTTTTCCTCTAAAATGAAGATAATTCTAGTTTTACATGGTGTCAGAGCATCTCCAACAGCTCATGTAAAAGTCAAATTATTTCTATTTTAGAGGAAAAACATCAGTTTTCGGCTCTAACAGCTCATGTAAAGCATTCTCTATAATATTAAAACTGAGAAGAGAGAGAAAAACATCCTCTATATCTATAGAATTCTCAAAATTTGTATATTTCATGGTCAAATCTTCAAAATTTATTGTTTACCTTTTAAAATTCACTATATGTCTACTCTCTCTTCTAAAAATAGAATAAAAAAATGTCATTATATCTGTAGTGGAAGATTGAGAATATTAAGCATGTAACATGTCATTTTTATTTAAATAAATATATAATAATTATATAGGATCATTAAATTATATAAAAAAAAATATTTAATTTAGTAGAGTAAAATAGAAGAGCTGTTGGAGTTGACCTCTTTTATTTATAGAGATTTTTAGATTTCCTCTCCTATAATAGAGAAATTATACATGCTCTTAGAGATGCTTTTACAACACTGAAAAGAAGAAACCTAGACCGCAAATTAGGAAGTGAACATATATATATGTATATATATATATATATATATGTATATATTACATTTTCACTTTTCTGTCGAAAACCAGTTTACTCTATTGTGGCCTTATTCACCTTTAGAAAGACTTCTTCCTTGCTCACCTTAACGAAAGCTACTTCGTGGTCATGACAGGAGTTGTCAAAGTAAATAGATATTGTATCAAAGTAGAGCAGCTGGAATGGAGTTGTTTGTCAATTTTGTTCTTTCTTCTTAGTTCATACAAAAACAAGGGTGAACCCAAAGACCAAAACTGGCCAGTGAAGGTGAAAAAAAGCTGACAAAAACTGAAGGCAAAGGTCAAACCTAAACGAACAGGCAGGCAACCTCACTGATGAGGAGGTCAGCGTAAACAAGGTTTGACGCAAGTACTTTGCCAAAACAAGTTGAACTGCTTTAGTAGTAAAGTATGAAACGTCAATACCTCTATGAATGGGTTACCCAGTAAAAAGTTGAAATGATACCCAACTAATCAGAACACATGATGAAATAAATTTACGAGCAAAGAAAACTACATGAAATTAGTTGCCTGATGGCACGCCCAAAATATGTGCAAGCAGGTATATTTTTACAAGGAATTTAGTTCTGACATAACAAAGAACTTGATACATATAGTTCTGACCGGCCCTCTTGCCTTGCAGAGAAAACCCCAGTCTTCCAACAATTTGATTAATTGAATCTGATACTCAGTCCATGAAATAGGAACAGGAACACTGGCTTAGGAGCATGATTGATCTCAAAAAGACTGAAGACTTGTCATAGTCCGGTCACACCTTCAGAACTGCCTTGTGAACCATGGTTTCTTTATGAATTTGGTGGCAGCTCTTCTCAACAAGATCAAGAAGTGTCTCCAAATTGGTAGCCCATGAATTAAGGACATTGTTACTATCTTTGGCAGTTTGGAAACAAATTATGCCTGCAGGCCTGTCAATCTTGGCCACCAGCGCCTTGGACACAACCATTTCTGAGAGATGCTTCTCAGCTTCCTGAATAGTAAAAACCAAACTATTGGTAAAGCTAGAATGAATATATATTCGATCTTTTATTTTTATTTTTTTTAAAAGAAAATATTAGCAGATTTCAAGTGTGCATGCCAAAAACTTTGATTGAATGCAAAAGATACTTCAGCAAATGTACTACAACCAATCACAAAACCTTAAAAAAGTTCTTTTCCTTTCTGATTCTAACCAAAGGTACCTATGCCGTGGGCTGATATATATCAGCCACATGGTAAGATCGCAGTACAATAGAGGCATAATCATCGGCAACTCCACACTGCTTTTCCCTTACCTCATTATTAGAATTCTCATTTCATTTATTTGGGAACCATAAAATTGAAGAAAGGGTGAACGGATCTGTTTACTTCGATCAATTAACTAAAATATAGTCTTACGCATCCCAGTAGTCCAATCAGATTAATTAATCACTTATAAGATTATCATGATACTCTTCTTCCTCCCTCTCTTCTCCCCATATTCTTTGTTCTCTTGGTCAACCCATTTTCCTCTAGTAACTTTGATAAAATCCCTCTTTCCATCCCAGGTAATTGAAATAGTGAAATAGTTTATGCAATCACAATCACTTATGCATGAAATCTGAAAACGGTTAATCGTATCTACACCAGGAAGTAATATAAATTAGTATCCACAAACCTGGATACTTAGACAGAGCAGCTCAGCAAGTCTCTTCAAGGTAACCCTCGAGTAATACTTTGAAACAACTAGAATATTCTGCAAAAGCATCACAGGTCATTAAAGTGATTGTGGACCAAACAGTGAAATAAAGGGCAGATAAGACATGTGATGTCTAGGGGAAACATACATGTTCAATTATCCTCTGCTTTAGATCTTCAGCTGCTTTGTCACCCAAAGAGCCTCCTAGCATATTCTTCTCATTCTCAAACTCATCCTTGAACTTATTCCATAAAGTGGTCCATTGTATGACCTCCATAGTTATCACTTGTTTCAACAGTAACCTATAAGAATATAACAAAAGAAGGCCTCAGATCAGTCAGATATATTAAGGATATGAGTCCAATGACCAAAAGAAGAGCTAGTGCCACAGATTGTAAAGTTGAAAAATACCTAAAATATGGAATCTCAGAAAGATTCTTATCCACCAGGGTGGAATTAAGTAGGCTTGACTGCATTGGGTCGTATGGTGACAGAACCAAGTACCAACAGATTTTCCTCAATATCTACAATGAAGAGAATGTTAAAAGAGTTGAACAGAAAGTAAAGAGATTTTCTCCATCTACTCTTAAGCTGGTCTTTTGGTGTCACAGGCTTCACCAAAGTTTTTGTTTACCCAAAATATAACCTTTATCAACACAAATTCTCAATGTGAAACAAAACGTGTTACAGGATAAGGCATTAAGAAACGACCAGGTAAATCATAAAAGAAAACAAAAGGCTAGGTTTCCCTGAACTCAGTTTTAACTATGAACCAAAGGAAGCACTTCCGCACAAGCTTCCCATTATCCCACCCATCTCTACTCACTTGGATACTTATTTACAAAGAGAAACTTTGCAGATGCATTTTGTCCTTCTATCACTCAATAATTACTTCAATGAGACATGCCAAAGTTTCAAAAAGGCAATAGAAATCATCAGACAAATACAAGTGGTCTCAGGTACTTTTCAACTGCTCACTTTAGTAAATGTACTCAACCATATCATATGCCTTGCTTAATTGGACCAAGATGTTTTACTTGGGGTTTAGGTTTCTTATGTTGGCTAAAGAAGCCCACACATGAAGACTGATCAAAAGATGCAACAGAGAATCAAGAGGCCGACAGGGTCAGCCGACAGGGTCACAAAAGATATGGACATCTAGAACCTTATGTTGGTCAGGTTAACTGCTATCTAATTTCTATATTTGTTTTAACAAAACTTTACTTTGAAGAGATGCAGATGTGTAAAAATTTCAAATGAGAATAGCATGTTGAGAAGGTAAAATAATAGAAATGAGAGATTTACCGGTATCCACTGGGCTGGATCCTCTTTAATGGAAGGGATCTCATACATCGCCTTATAGCAACGACAAATCTCAAGGTAATCATTGGTATGAGAATAATACCTGAAGACAACAGTGAAGAAAACAAATTATTACAATAAAAACACCCATAATATGAGGTATCCTCAATTCAGATGATGTAAAGAGACTAACCAAAAATAGCATCAATTTTGAACACCTGCAAACTATTGCAGTTGCCATTGAACTGCTTTTCAAAAACCATATGTCCGGTCACATGTTATTGCCATCAACAGAATCATGTAACGATGTTACTATCAGATATTTTGAAGATTTAGGTAATCTAATGTTTTAGAAAGTGAGCCAACATTTAAAGGCTATTTCACTTCTAACATCTGGAATTCAAATCAAGAAACATAGCTCCATCATCTCACAGCCATTCTCAAGTAGCAAAGCAGTTCACACACACTACCTTAAAGGTATGACACATTCACACCCAAAATAACAGAACAACAAGCAAACACGGGGGAAAATAATGTAATAAGTAGAAGACAATAAACACATCGAATAGGGATAAAATAAGTACAAACTAACCTTATCATTAATTCATAGTAGATCCGCTTTAACTCCAAGAGTGATGGTACATCAGCAGGAGCTTCTTCAACAATATTATCACCTTCCTTGGGTTTTTTCTTTTCTTTTGAAGCATCAACATCAAACACCCTAGGACTGATCTTCCTCGCCAGTATTTGAGCACGAACAAAATCCTGACGGTCTTCGCACAAACGAACCTACAAAGTTGAATAATTTCATACGACTAGCAACTCAAAAACAAAAATATAAACAGTTGGGCTTCTGATTTATGAGCAAGTCGATAGGAAATTGGACCATACCTGTTCAAGAATGTACGCAATCTTCTCAGTTTTTGCCATAGCACCAAATGTTTCCACCTGCAAAGCTTAATGATTTAATATGACTGCAAGGAAATGATTTAGGGGGAGGGGGGTAAATTAGTTATGTTATCTAAGTGCATAGGCACTCACCGCAGTTTCTTGCATCAAATCAGCAGCTTCTGCAATAAGCCCTTGCTCTTCCTTGATCTTTGCAAGTCTTTTGATTAACCGTGCTCTCTCAATTTCAACATATATCTAACTCACAAGAAAGCTTACATTACATGAAGTCTAATTACATAATTACAAATGAAAAAATGAGTAATATCCCAGCACATATTTACCTTCCCAGCAGAAACATTATTTAGTGTTTTAATGAGCTCTATACGAGTTTGAAGGTCAGGGGTCTGATCAATATATTGCATTGCTTGCTGGACCAATCCAGTTACGGCCTGCATCAAAACAAACCTGATCAGAACAACAATTATAGCGCATAATCTCATAAACTAATTCTAATGTACTAATTATCCATGAACACTAGAAACATAGCATAGCGGGGGAATTGCTTAGATGACGGGGATTGGATTCCTTGAAGTTGATTCGGGAGCTGGTGAAGTAATTGAAGCTCAGATTCTGGTTAGATTACAGGCTTAAGTTGGCTTAGATGTGGGAATTTAACTATTTACGTACCAGAAAGTTAGGGTAGAACGATCGACGCTTCACTCGTGATCAAGCACTTTAGCCCTACATAAGTTTCTGTCTTGCAATATTAATGATCTTTTGATTTTCCTAAACCTAGATCAGCTTTGTGATAGTTGTTTGTTGTCTCAATGTCTGGATGAAACCAAATTCTAACGAGCCAGGTACTATTGTCAACTTATTTCACAAAACTAAACAAGAATAGATGCCAAACAATCAAAAGGTTTACTAAACAGTCACCTGCTTGAGCTGACCACGGCGTTTGGACAAGACAAGAATCTGGTCATTAAGGGTCTTCCAAGCACCAGCTTTGAAGCAAAGCTCAAGAATGTCAGTGGCAGCCTTCTTGGTTCCCGCCACGTCACCAGCGTTTCTCATCTGTTTCTCCACATTCAGCAGTTTCTCTATCTGGGCATCCAAATCGCTTCCTCCTTCCTGAAAAATTCACAGAAACCATGACAACTCACTGAGCATCAACACCAAGAAAATTTCAAACCAGATCTGCCGAAAAGGGGCCAACTCCCTTACCATTGGTTCGAATCTGGGCTTTGCCGAGAGAGACCCGCTTCTTTTGATCTTTAATCCAAAGCCAACCTCTTGAACACGAAAGGGTTTTTTTTTGGTAAAATACAAGTCGGGTTAACCCATACCATATTACTGACCCAATGACTCCGGGTAGCCCAAGTTCTCAACTAATCTAGACGGTTCCATGAACCCAATCCCAGCCGTCCATTCCCTCAAAACCCTAAACCCTGGCTCCTATAAAACCAAACCCCCTCTTTCACTTCATCACAAGCAAACAGCCTCTCTTTCTCCTCCTCAAAGCTCTCTTGTTCAGTTCATCTCATTCTTGCTTTGTGAATTGAGTCTGTGATGATAAATCCAAAGGCTTGTTTCTCAAGAACATTCGCAGTTGCCGCCTGAGAGCTTTCGCCTTCGCCAGGCTTGAGAGCTAATGCTGCCTTATCCTTCCTTGGATGTCTGAGACTACTACTACTCTCTTTTTTGGTGTTTATGTCTTGTTTTCAAATAGGGTTTAGCATTGATTTTGTTTTGGGTGCTTTAGGGATGAACAGGTCCCCAAATTAATCTCTTTTTCTTTTGTGGGCTGCTGATTATTTTTGGATGGAATAGGTTAATTCTACAGTGTGTTTTGGTTTTGGTGATTTTAATGTTGTTTTGAATTTCTATCGATGATGACAAATCTAAGGCTTGTTTCTCAAGAACATTCGCAGTTGCCGCCTGAGAGCTTTCGCCTTTCGCCGGGCTTGAGAGCTAATGCTGCCTTATCCTTCCTTGGATGTCTGAGATTGGTTTTAATAATTCTCTCATATTGCTTTGATTCAACTTGTTTTACAGTAAAATTCTACAATACATGTTTTTAAAGTTCAATACTTCAATATAGATGGAAGTGATGACTATTTCCCCAGATGATCGAAGCTGAACAAACTGTGCTATTACATCTCTGTTTTGAACAGAGATACCAAGCCAGGTGTTTCTGATCCGTCTATTGTTGACATGCTTTGTCTTTATTTTTATTTGTTTATTAAATAAAAACCTGTAGAATCTCAGCATCTTAATACTTCATTTGTTCAGCAATGATGACAATTCTAAGGCTTGTTTCTCAAAACATTCGCAGTGGCCGCCTAAGAGCTTTCGCCTTCGCCAGGCTTGAGAGCTGTTGCTGCTTTTATCCTTCCTTGGATGTCTGATGCTGATCGTTATAAAATCTATGCTTTTATTGTATTATCTTTCTCACTGTTATTGTTGGAATACAATTTCTAATATATTGTAATCTTATGGGTCTTATCAAGTGGTTCTTTCTTCGGAGGCTAATTTCACATGCGGTCATTACAGCAATCTGGACATTCACCAGAAGAGGACGGCAGGCATACTTACTGATGGAAGCATGCAAGATATTATCTCACGAGAAATCCTGAACATGGGTTGTTTTTGTAATCCACATTCCTAGCCATGAATATTGTAATTTATCTCAAATATTGTCATCAATTATTCACCAATCTTTACAAATATCAATTTTAACATTCACTGTTCACTTCACTTCATACGTTGAGCTGGTTTAGGTCGGTTAGGGCATCTCCAACAATACTAAAAAATCCGCTCTCAAAAACCCATAAAATTTGATCTGCAACATCAAAACCTATACCCAATTATGGGTTCTGACTAGGCCATTGACCCAGAATGGTTCGGCATTGAAGAAGGAAATCCATAATTGGCGTCTATCTTGCGTTCTTTCCCTCCCCAAAATTGGTGTCTTGCGTGCATTCTTTCCGAACGCGAGCCAAGCGCTAGAGGGAAAGGACGTGCACTAAATGCCAAAATGGCGTCGCTGTTGCTAGGCAATGTGCTTTGCTTGCGATCTGTAGGGAAGGAGAGCACATTGCCTAGCAACAGCGACGCCATTTTGGCCAATATTGAAGGATACAGAAAAATTTTGGCGTTTAAATTCATATCTACTTGTTTATAACCATTAATACAAATTCATTTATATGAGACTAATATATTTGTTATATGAATATATAGGAATTGCAAGCTAAGTCGGTATATAGCTCATTGGCTTCGGGAGAGGAGTTTAAATTTACTCATTGTTGGCCAATATTGAAGGATACAGAAAAATTTAGCAAACCTCTGTCTTTAGATGATAATTTTCCTAATGTCCCGTCACCTATTCACTTGGACGAAGAAGGTACACCCGATGAGGCCACCCCAAGCCCTTCAAATGTGCATGCACGTCCTCTAGGTCAAAAAGCGCAAAGGGCCGCTAAGAAAAAATGCATGCAAGATGACACATCTGCTCTCTTGACTCAAAGGAAAAGAATTACGGACCAAGGAGATCGCGATTTCTAATACATGCAACAACTTAGGGAGGAGACTAGACTAGACTTGCACAAGAACGTGCGGATGATGCAGCTACAATGGCGATTGATCTATCAAAATTTGAAGGTCCGGTTAGAACTTATTGGGAAAGGAAGCAATCAATGGTTATTGAGAGGGAGGAGCAAGCTTACAATGCTAGGTTACACCATCAACCAACTACATCCGAAGATCGAGATGACACTTTGGATAGCACTAATTGGTTTGAAGGAAATTAATTATGTTGTTGTATTGATTGTACTTTGATGCGGTTATTTTAGTTTCCTTTAGTACTTTAATTTATGAAATAAATGTAATTTGTCTCTTTAATTTTAATTTATGAGTAAACTTAATGACATTTGTTAATTTCACTTTTATTCATCAAAATAAACCACACAAACTAAAAATAATAACAAACATACAAACATATCACACTATGACACAACGCCAATTATTGAAATCATGAAAATACAAATGTTTCACCTATGGTTTGGCTCTACATGCTGCTTCACATTTCATAGGTGATTAGTCAAATCCTCTTAAAGGGTTCTATGCACAATTGGGCATCTAACCTGCTGGTAGCGGCGCATGAATTCCTGCAGTATAGGAGGACAATACCAGAATAAGTATCATAGCCGACGAATTTTAAATTAACAAGCCGACGAAATTTTTTTTCGTCGGCTAAAGTCTATTTTAGCCGACGAAAAAAACTTTCGTCGTCTAAGCGAAATTTTCGTCGGCTAAAGTGGACTTTTAGCCGACGAAATGTTGTGTCGTCGGCTAAAATAGTTTTTTTCGTCGGCTATAGTCTGTGAACTATAGCCGACGAAATTTTAAAACTTTAGCCGACGATATATATAATTTCGTCGGCTAAAATGCTTTATATTTCCAGATCTAGACAGTAGCTGATTTGAAAGAAAAAACGGGAGAAAGAGTTTTGGGGTTGGCGAAATTGTTGGGTGTAGTCGAAATCTGTCCGAAATTAGTTTGTGGCGCTATATATAGGTACGTATATGTATATATCTTGTTTTTGAGTTGATTTAAGAGTTTTATTTTCGTTATGCACATTGATTTTGAGTTTTAATTAGAGTTGATTATATTGTGTTTTGAGTGTGATTGAGTTGATCGATTTGGGTTTGATAATATATATGAAAGTTGTTGTTATATATATATATATATATATATATATTAATTTGATTATATTAATTAGTAATTATTATATATATGCATGTATATATATATTAATTGTACGTTAACTGCAGATATAATATAAATTGAATGATTCGTAAATTTAATTAATTAGCGTTTATACATATATATTATGTTATTTTCTCAGGATATGGATAAGAGTTGGATTTCGCTTCCAAAATGGGACAAAAGATATGCTAAAGGAGTTGTTAGTTTTATTGAATATGTGATCAATAATGCTAAAGGGAATACAATTTTCTATTGTCCGTGCACTAAATGTCAGTGTCGCAGCGATATGTATCAATTTCCAATTGACAAGGTTTGGCAGCACCTTAAAAGTAATGGGTTTTGGGAGAAGTACACATGTTGGATATATCACGGTGAAACATCATCAAGGGGTCTGCATGATCATGGACAATTTTCTGAGACGGGCAGTACATCCAACGATCCAACAACGGCCTTCATCAACGATATGTTTCCTTATGAGAGAGGTGTATGCTTTGAAGGACCGTATATGTCTGAGCCGGTGCAGCCCTTCCCTAGAGTTGTCAACACTGCTGGTATTGACAGCTACAACAAACTACTTGCTTTCCAACAGACCCCTGTGTACCCCGGTTGTCAGAAAACGGTTCTTGAAAGTGTGATGGACGTTATGAAGATTAAAGTTGAGACAAAATCGACTGTGAAGGCTGTTGATGAGTATCTACAGTATACTGCTTCGATGTTGCCCCACGGTCATCGTCTTCCTACCACTCATCATAAGGTACGATGTATACTGAAAGATCTTGAGCTTTCCTACATCAAGATCCATGCATGCAGATATGATTGTGTTCTCTTCTGGGGTAAAGATCCAGAAGGGAATGACCTTGGTGACCTTGACACATGTCCAGTATGTCAGAGTGACAGGTATAAGTTGACTCCTGCAGGCAATAGGAAATCTATGAAGGTACTTCGGTATTTCCCGTTGAGGGATAGGCTGGAACGGTTGTACATGTCATCACACACGGCCAAATCTATGAGATAGCACGCTGATAGGGAATTGCAAGGCGAAGATACCCTTATACACCCTGCTGACGGGGAGGCCTGGAAGCATATAGACAGGGAGTTTCCTCATTTTGCGTCTGAGGTCCGAAATGTGAGGCTCGGGCTCTCATCCGACGGGTTCAATCCTTTTGGCAACATGAGTCTTCAATACAGTGTATGGCCGATGATTTTGGTACCATACAATCTTCCTCCATTGATGTGCATGAAGAAGGAATACAATATGTTGAGTTTGTTGATTCCGGGACCCGGTTATCCAGGGAAGTGTCTCGATGTGTATTTGAGACCCTTGATTGAAGAGCTTAAGTTTTTTTGGGACGTTGGTCATCCCACTTATGATAAGTTCATGCACGAGATGTTCCAGATGCATGCTATGGTTGTTGGTACCATTAGTGATTTTCCTGCTCGTGGGATGTTGTCGGGCAACGTTGTTAGGGGATACAAGGCTTGTCCAGAGTGCCTAAGCGATGAGGGGAGCAGTAGTCATTGCAACAAGATATGTAGATTGGGTCACCGTACTCTCCTTCCGTATGATCACGAATGGCGGTTCGATGACAAGGCATTTGATGGGACTGTAGAACTTGGTGTGCCTCCTAGAAGATGGACAGGGGAAGAAATTTTAGCAGTGCTTAATGAGTATGATTTTGGGCAGCTCAGCAATCATCCCAATATAGTGGCGGCAATACCTGACAGACCCGACAGGTATAAATTTTGGACACATAAGAGCATATTTTGGGAACTCCCATACTGGAGTAAGTTGTTGATCAGGCACTACCTAGATGTGATGCACATAGAAAAGAATGTGTGTGACAGTGTGGTGGGAACCGTGCAGAACTTGGAGGGAAAGACGAAAGACGGTCCGAAGGCACGCATTGATCTTAAAAAAATGGAGATACGAAGACATTTGTGGTTGAAAGAAGGGAAGAAAAAAATGCCTCAAGCTCCGTACACCGTGAAGCCTGAACAGAAGAACGTAATTTTCAGGTGGTTGAGTTCTGTGAAGTATCCTTCAGGCTACGCAGGAAATATAGCCCGGTGTGTAAACATTCGGGACAATAAAATGTACGGGTTAAAGAGTCATGACTGTCATATTCTGCTACAACGTCTCTTCCCTATTTTCATTCGACCCTTCCTTTCCCGTCAGGTGGTGGAGCCGTTAGTAGCGTTGTCAAGATTCTTCCAGAAGTTATGCACAAGGGAAGTGACAAAATCTGATCTCCGGGAAATGCAACAGGACATTATTTATATCATGTGTAAATTTGAGAGAATATTTCCTCCAAATTTTTTTGACATCATGCCGCACCTGATGATCCATCTTCCCGAGCAATTGTTGCTTACCGGTCCAGTACACTATACTTAGATGTATCCTATGGAAATGTATGTTTTTTACACCTAATGTTTTTATTGTACATGTTCATTGTATAATCGTAACATATGACAACAAATTTATTTATTTACAGACAACTTGGAGACTACAAAGCTTATGTGGCTAACAAATCCGCGCCTGAAGGATGTATAGCAGAAGCATATATTGCGCACGAGTGCGTCACCTACATGAAGTTGTATCTAGGAGCATTGAAGGAAACTCCACAAACCATACCGGTTGATGAACCGAAGTTTAACCTTTCCATAGTCTCAAATGATGTTGAAGTTTATGGAATTTTACCAGAGTCCTACAAGTTGCAACCCCATGAGCTCGTCATAGCCCATTAGTGGGTATTGATTAACTGTCAAGAAGTTGAATACTGGAAAGACATCCATCTATACTGTCCAGACATTCAAGGTGATCTCGACTACCACAACAAGGAGTTCGCGAACTATTTTGGCGATTGGGTATGTAATTCTTTAACTCTGTTCATGCTCATTGATTGCATAATTATTCATATTTACAATACATTGAATCTTTGGTTGCAGATGAACCATATTCAATTTGATGGTCACCCAAATTGGTCTCACGAACTAAGACTTCTAGCTATGAAGCCGATAATGTCAAGAGTTTACCCGATGTGCAAGGTCAATGGCGTGCAATTTATATGTGAAATGAGAGACAACAGACGAAGAACACAGAATTCTGGGGTTATGGCGCATGGTGGCCGGAATGGAGTTGATTATTATGGTGTTCTTGATTCAGTGGTGGAACTCGTTTATGGGCAAGGCATGACCGTGCACCTGTTCAAGTGTAGATGGTTTGATACTAGAAGCTCGCAGAGCATGAAGATTGATCAGTACGGGATTTTATCGGTGAACACTGGTACAAGCTGTTACGAAGATGACCCGTTTGTTTTTGCGACATCGGTGAAACAAGTGTTTTATCTTGATGACCTTGTTAAGGGTGACGCGTGGAAAGTAGTCAATCTTGTGCACCCTCGAAACATTTACCGGGCGGCTACACTTGGAGAGGCCGAAGACGAGGAAGAAAATGTTGCGTATCAAGAACACAGTGCAATAGGTATTCCTGACTCCTCTACAATTCGCCTTAATAATTTTAAACCGGGTCGTTCGGTTCGAATTTGTGATTTAGACGCTCGCCTTATTGATGTTGATCCAAATCAAGAAACAGACGACGACTCTTGTGATGTAGAAATGCATAGATTACCGGAAATTAATTCTGACACCGAAGAAGACTCATCGGATGATTCTGATTACGAGCCTTCTTAGTTATTTGAATTTGTAATACAATTTGATGTGTTTTTATATGGTACAAGCTCTACAATTCATAATGTATCTTAATGTAGGTTACATTTGCAGGAAATTGTTATGGGTACGGTTAAACCAACTTTTTTTTATCTATTTGACAGTTTTAGCCGACGAAATTAGCACACTTTCGTCGGCTAAAAGTATCTTAGCCGACGAATACCCTAATATTTCGTCGGCTAAACCCTAAACCCTAAAGTATAGCCGACGAATACCCTAATATTTCGTCGGCTAAAGTTAAATGAATAAAATAATAATTTATACCGCTAGTTGCGTCTCCTCGATATGAAACTATTTGTAGTTGAAGGTCCGGACAGAATACGTAATTTAGGTGGCCAAATCACCGTTTGTGTTGTGTTTAGGGGTTTGACCAATGGGATTGACCGTGCGGATCGAGCCCTTACGTGTGTCCGATGATGCTGAAATTTTACCCTCACACATGTTTCAACATAATGATGATATCTGACGGTCGGTTTTTCGTTTCACAAGATGGATTGTCACAATCAAAATATGCCTACTAATGTTGTATAACTAATTTACCAAGTGTTAAGTAAATGTTCCGTTTTAAAAACAAACTATACGTAGATTCTTCAAACAAAAAAAAGTCGTGAGATAAGATATGACCGGAACGATGAAATATGTCTACGGTTGAAATTTCACGTAATTCCGATAAGTTTCGGTGCCAATACTTGCGGTCATTGCATTTTTTCTATTCGTTCGCCATAGAGGACGCCCTATCTCCGACGGTTATTTTTCTTATAAATTTTATACCGCTAGTTGCGTCTCCTCGATATGAAACTATTTGTAGTTGAAGGTCCGGACAGAATACGTAATTTAGGTGGCCAAATCACCGTTTGTTTGTGTTTAGGGGTTTGACCAACGGGATTGACCGTGCGGATCGAGCCCTTACCTGTGTCCGATGATGCTGAAATTTTACCCTCACACATGTTTCAACATAATGATGATATATGACGGTCGGTTTTTTGTTTCACAAGATAAAACATATAAATTGTGCATGAACTTACTAAATAATTAAAAAATATACTTTAGCCGACGAAATTACTAACATTCGTAGTAATTTCGTCAGGTAAAAGTTGGACTATAGCCGACGAAATTAGGGTTTTGTCGTCGGCTAAAGTCCAACTATAGCCGACGAATGTTTTATTTCGTCGGCTAAAGTGGGACTATAGCCGACGAATTTTTTATTTCGTCGGCTATAGTTCTTACTATATATTCGAACCCAGCGAGACAGAACCCCACTTCTCCACTCCGCCGGCGAATTTCTCCCTCTCCTCTCGATTTTCTTTCACCATTTTCGACGGTTTCCGGCCTCCACTCCGCCTCCCTCATCTCCCAAACCAATTAGATATGCAATTTCATGTTTATATTGTATTATAGAACAAATTTCATTTGTTTTTTCAATATATTGCATTATATTGAATTGTGTTGAATTATATTGTGATAATGTTGAATTGTATTATGTTGTGATAATGTTGAATTATATTGGGTGTATTTACTGAATTTGGGTGTATATTTGGGTGTATTTGGGTGAATTTGGGTGTATTTAGGTGTATTTGGGTGTATTTACTGAATTTGGGTGTATATTTGGGTGTATTTGGGTGAATTTGGCTGTATTTGGGTGTATTTACTGAATTTGGGTGTATTTGGGTGAATTTGGGTGTATTTGGGTGTATTTAGGTGAATTTGGGTGTATTTGGTGATTTTTAATATATTTGGAAATTGAGTGTATTAAGTAAATTGGAAATTTTTAATATGGTTGGGTATATTAAAATATTGAATGGTATATTTAATATATTTGCGTATATTACAATATTAATTGGTATATAAAAATAAATTTTTGTTAATGTTGTTCATTTTTTATAATTTTATACATTTAACAAAATATTAATTATATTATTTAGGATGAAAGGATTATTCAGCAAATCAAAGAGTTCGAAGGGCTAAAGGGGTGAATCGTCAGAGGGAACGTCTAGCAACCCTCGAGGTTCGTTTCAGGGCCCAATGACGGCCCGACGGGCGTCTCTTCTAGAGCCGACACATTCCTCCAGGCAGCCAGATGCCCCTCCCGCCTGCAGGCCGCCTAGCGCCCTTCGCTCCTCCGGCCAGCCGGATGCCCCTCGCTCCTCCGGCCAGCAGGACGCCCCTCGTTCCTCTAGGCAGCCTAGCGTACCGCGCTCCTCCAGGCAGCCTAGCGTACCGCGCTCCTCCAGGCAGCCCAGCGTCCCTCACTCCTCGAGGCAGCTGTGGCCTCCGACTCAGGCGGAGGTGTCTGCACCACGTATGCCTGAGATACATAGGGCACCGGCACCGGGCCCTAGTGCATCGGAGGGTGGGTCTTCCGGGATACAGATGCCGCCGCCTCTTCTCTTCCTTCCGCGCTTCATACCGGCAATACCTGCAGTCGATGACTCAGGGGCGCCGATTTATCCACTACCCCCGCAGGTGACCCCATCAGCGGTGTATCTGTTCGTGCCGTTTGCTACAGAGTTAATTTCTGCGAGGGTATCATCGTCGGCGACAGAGTCGGAGTCCGTCGCATCCGCCCCAACGCCCTCAGGTAATGATTCTATAAGTAATTTGTTATGTTATAATATTATAATAAAATTAATTTACTAATTATCAATTTATGATAGGCACCGTTGGAGCCAAGCAGACAAGGAAGAAGAGAGGTCCGGTCATGGGGAAAGCTCTCGAGAAGACAGTGAGTATATCGGGAAGGATCATCATTGATACTGACGAGGATGGGAACGTAGTATCGGGCGGCAAGACGAGGATGTACTCTGGCCGCGTGGGAGCGCTTATTAGGGATAGAGTCCCTATGTTGTGGTCAGACTGGGGCGAGGTCTCACAGGAGGTTAAGGACATGGTCCACAATGCCATGTCGGTAAGTATAACAAAATTCATATTTAACATTATTTATTACATTGTAGATTTATGAACGTCTAAACTAATAAATGTTTAAATGCAGGTGTGGTTTGACGTTCCTGAGTACCTGAGGAACACCTGGGCGGACGTTGTGCACGGGGGAAGGTACGTTGCAAAGTTAAGGACAAAAGAAAATTATGTATAATTAATAATATTTATATTTTTTTGGCGTATTACAGGTACAAGGAGTGGAAGAACGAGTTACGGACCCACTGGACTACGAATGGGAACGAACGTTCTGGCACCCCCCTTGAGTTCCAGTTCAGGGAGTACGAGTGGCTTTGGCTTCTGATATCGGAATTCAACAACCGACATAAACAGGTAATTAAAAATAATTATTTATTATATTGAATTATATTTAATACGTTTTAAAATATTTTACTAATTTGATTCATTTGTAGGCCGTTTCCCGGGTGAACGCTCAAAACCGGCAACGCAACATGAGGAACCATCATGCCGGTTCTAGATCGTTGGCATCGTTGATGGAGGAGGCGGCCAGGGAACATCCAGAGGTCAACCGGTACGTCTATATGTACGAGAAGGCATATCCTGACGCCCAGGAGGATATTGTAAGTCGTTTTACGTTTTAAAATTTAGTAAATTATATGTATATATATATATATATATATTTTAAAATGTTAATTAATTTTTTTTCCTATCAAATTAGGCGAGGGTGAGGCAAGCTAGTGACGAGGTGATGGCTGCTATAGTCAGGGAGACATGACCTGACACGCAAGAGGAAGACATGTCCGAAGCCATGTCCCGGATCGACAGTTCGGATCTCAGCGTTGGGGCCAGGATCATGGGCACAGCCTTCCCATCGCGAGGAAATAACTTCTACTGTCGAGGTCTGGGAAAGAAGGGCGAGGGGGTACTGAAGACCACTCCTGGGTTTCAGAAAAAAGGAGCCTCGACCAGCAGCAGAACGACTCAGCTTGAGGCGGAAGTTCAGATGTTACGGGAACAGCAAGCCGCCCAAGCAGCATATACTGCCGCGAGAGAGGCCGCCCAAACAGCATATACTGCCGCTCTACAGGAGTACAATGTAGCAGTCTATGCCGCCCAGCAGACACAGCAACAGCAGATGTTCCAGTACATGCAAGATTTTTTAGCTGCACAGCAGCAGGGACTTCCGCTTCCGCCCATGCCCACGCCTATTGTCTTACCTCAGCCGCCGCAACCTCCCCAACCTCCCCAACAACCTCATCCTGACGCAGATATTGATTTAGACGATATCGACTTCATTTAGTTTTTTAAGTTTATGAACAATTATTTATTTAGTTTTTTAGGTTTATGAACAAATATTAATTTACTTTTTAGGTTTATGAACAATTTATGAATTGAAAATTTAATGCAAAATGTTTATGTTACTTTAGATGGTGTGTTGTTGTTGGTTATGAAATTGTTTCTGTAATTTGCAGCTTGCTTGGATGGTAATGTATAAATTTTGTTTGGGTTTCTAGTATAAAAAGTACTACAGCCGACGAAATTTACCATATTTCGTCGGCTATGCTAGTTTTTTTTTTCCAACAACCTTTAGCCGACGAAATTTGCCATATTTCGTCGGCTATAAGTATCATAGCCGACGAAGTATTATAAATTTCGTCGGCTTTTCTCTATTTAATTTTTAATTTTTAAAAACTTTAGCCGACGATATATTAATATTTCGTCGGCTAAGTGTTGGATTATAGCCGACGAATTTTTATTATTATTTCGTCGGCTAAGTGTTGGAGTATAGCCGACGACGGACTTTATTTCGTCGGTTATAAGTATAGCCGACGAATTATAGCCGACGAATTATAGCCGACGACTTCTTAGCCGACGACGTGTCGTCGGCTAAGGTTATAGCCGACGAAAATTGTGAACAGGCCGACGAAAAAATTTTGTCGGCTAAAGTGTTTATCCTGGTAGTGGGATCACGTTCAACCTCATGATCTATTTCATAGTGGTCATATATTTCAGCTCTCTTTGGTCTTGTTGGGACCTCATCAGGATCTACTTCATAATTATTTTCAGTTTCATCCCGCTCATCATCAACAATCATATTATGCAAAATAATGCAGGTCATCATGATGTACTGGAGATCTTCCCTATTCCATCCACGAGCTGGTCCTCTCACAATTGCAAAACGAGATTGAAGTATTCCAAACACCCTCTCCACGTCTTTTCTGAATAACTTCTGCATCTTTGTAAAATGAGCTTGTTATGGCGTGATGGGATTTCTAATTGCTTTCACGAAAGCCCCCCATTTCAGGTAGATCCCATCAACTAGGTAGTAGCATTGACCATATTGCCTATCTCCAACATGGTATTTAACTCGAGGAGACTCACCTCTACAGACTTCGTTGAATAATGGAGACTGTCTAAGAACGTTGATATCATTGAGGGAGCCTGGAAGTCCAAAGTATGCATGCCAAATCCAAGTATCGTTGGATGCAACCGCCTCTAGGATGATTGTCGGCTTTCCTTTGAAACCGGTGAAATGCCCTTACCATGAGATGGGACAGTTTTTTCACTGCCAATGCATACAATCGAAACTTCCAATCATTCCCAGAAACCCTCTTTTATCAGCAACATTGAGCAATCGTCTCAAATATGTCTTTGATGGTCGACGAAGATAATGCTTGTGGAATACTCTCCAGATTGCTCTAGTAAAGTGATTTAGAATCTCCAAAGCTGTAGATTTTGCTATGTCGAGGAACTTATCACACAGATCGGTGGGAATCCCATAAGCAAGCATCCTCATGGCGCAAGTCAACTTTTGTTCAGTTGACAAGCCAAGCCAACCAGATGCATTTGGCTTTTGGACAAAGTAAGGGTCGTGATTAGTGACATCATTCATCATTTGGTCAAACACATGAGGCCGCATTCGATACCTTCTACGAAACACATCGCCTTCGAACCGACATGGGGAAGTGAAGTAAAGAGCCTTCAGTCGTTGATCCATAGCTTCACGCTCTCTAAGGGTGTATCACCGACCTTCATGTGAACCATCCCATTCAGATTCTTCCTCTTGGATCATCTGAATGTGTGAGGAAGCTGCCTGCATCACCAGGGCTCTTTGACGATTCCTTGTGATGGAATCTTCCTCCTCCTTCATTAGTAGTTTCCTCAACCTATTCATTTCAGCAATCAACAAAAATTATTAAATGATAAATGAAAGTCAGAACTTGAATTCTGATATGAGGGAGAAGTGTTTGTGAATTGGTGAGATATGATGGAGTGAAAGGCCTATATTTATAGACGGACCAAAAATGATTGATCAAGATACGATATGACACGTGGCAGATAAAATTCAATAACGCAATCTCGTTAGCCTCTCAACCAACGACACGTGGAGCTAAAGTATGTAAGAAATTTAAGAGGTGAAATCTTGTCGGTAATGTAATTATTGAGAAGATAGACATTGTAATGTAACAGATAAAAATCTAATCCAGCAATCTCACCATCCTATAAACAATTGAAACGTGGCAATGTCACGTCAAATTTGACTCTCGGTGTACAAATAACAAGTTCCTAATTTGAAAAAAATAATAATAATTTTAACTAGGACACCATATTATATTAAATTATTATGTATGATATATAATTTATTTGTTATTAAAATAATTATATAAAATTATTTATATTTGGGTATGAGTATGGGTTTTGATGTATTGTTGGAGATGAGATATGAGTTTTAAATAGTAATGGGTTTGGTGACTCAAAAAATGGGTTTGGGAATAGGTTTTTCTTTCATTGTTGGAGATGCCCTTACATCTCGTATCTTGCAGATTGAATCTCATTCATCCCTCATTGTTCAGTCTATACGGTTCAAACAACCAACTCATCATTTTAATGTAAATTCCAAGATCTAAAATGTTAGGTCAAATCAAGCTAGTCTCATGTCAAATCATGCTTTTTTCTAGCAAGGAACAAGATTAGAAGCCGCTCACTAGCCACGCATTAGCTCTAGGGGTGCCATTTGGTTTGGTAAATATCAAACCGACTGAATATTTTTGATGTAATAAACCAAAATTTGGTAATCGAAATCGAAATAACCGAAACAAAAAAATACTGAAAAAGTTGGTTTGGTTTTTGGTAAATACCGAATTTATCGAAATTTTAGTTATTTAAACACTTATATTTGCAAATGAGGTTAACCACTTTGATCTGAGCACACATGTTATCAAAAATATGTAATTTTTCTACCTTAGCCGTATTTCACTATACTGATCATATCTTATTTCACATGAGTATCGAAAATTTTGCTTCCACCATACAATTGGTTCACAAAGATCTAAACTTCCAAATAATATACTAAACAAGTTCTACCACATTAGTAGGTATGTTATGGTTTCTAACACTGAAATTTATAAAATCAAAATTTGTCCGTTCGATTTGGTCAGTATACTTAAATACAACTATGGAACAAATTTCACCTATTTTTGAAAATGTTTAAAACTTGATCAATGCACTCAACCTTAATATGATATAACTTATTACACGAAAACGCTATTACTTAGCCCTTTATGTCTTATTCTGATCGATACTTCCGCTCATAGCTTCTCATATGAATGAGAAGTAATGCTTCGGTATAAAAATATTGGGAAATTTAGATCCAAATGATAAGACTCTCCACGGGGAATCATAAGAATAAATAATGTTGACTGATTTGATCAAGACTCAAACGTTACAAGCAATATGTGATTTTTCTACCATAGTTATTTTTCACCATATTGATCATATCCTATTTAATAATATTTTCAGAAATTTGACATACTCTATACGGTTGGTTCACAAAGATGTACACTTGTATATAATTAACCTACTAAACAAGTTACACATATTAGTAGGCACGTTATGGTGTCAATGACTATATTTTCAAAAAAAAAATTGCTTCCTCTATTGTTTCATTATATTCAGAAAATATATTTGTTGTAAAGTTTGGTAATACCGAAAACTGAAATATCGAATTTGATAAGATTTATCTCATACCGAAAAAGTTGGTTGGTTTTTGGTAGTCATATTTCATTACCAAAAGCTTTGGTTTTGCAGTTGGTAACACTCATAACCGATTCAAACCGACCGAATGACAGACCAAATCAGCTCCCATTCGTGGAAGCTTAGAAGCTTTACCCACAGAATCTAATTTGGGTGCAGTACGCTTGCGGGGAGCCACACATTTAGACACTCATCAGCCCAGTGCTGACTAGGCCTGTCATTTGGGCAGTTTGAATCGGTAATGGGCGTTACCAACTTCAAAATCAAAGCTGTCGGCAATGAAATATGACTACCAAAAACCAATCAACTTTTTCAGTATGAGATAAATCTTACCAAATTCGGTATTTTGGTTTTCGGTATTACCAAACTTTACAACAAATATATTTTCTGAGTATAACGAAACAATAGAGGAAGCAAATTTTTTGAAAATAGTCATTGACACCATAACGTATCTACTAATATGGTGTAACTTGTTTAGTAGGTTAATTATATACAAGTGTACATCTTTGTGAACTAACCATATAGAGTATGCAAAATTTCTGAAAATATTATTAAATAGGATATGATCAATATGGTGAAAAATAACTATAGTAGAAAATCACATAATGTCTGTAACGTTTGGGTCTTGATCATATCTGTCAACATTATTTATTCTTATGATTCCCCATGAGGAGCCATATCATTGGGATGCAAATTTCCCAATATTTTTACATGGAAGCATTACTTCTCATTCATACGAGAGACTATAAGCGGAAGTATAGATCAAAATAAGACATAAATGGCTAAATAATAGCGTTTTCATCTAATAAGTGATATCATATTAAGGTTGAGCGCATTGATCAAGTTCTAAACATTGTCGAAAATATGTGAAATTTGTTCTATTGTCGTATTTAAGTATACTAACCAAATCGAACAGACAAATTTTTGATTTTATAAATTTAAGTGTTAGAAACCATAACATGCCTAGTAATGTGGTATAACTTGTTAGTAGGTTATTTGTAAGTGTAGATCTTTGTGAACCAATTATATGGAGGAAGCAAAATTTTCAATACTCATGTGAAATAAAATATGATCAGTATAGTGAAATACGACTAAGGTAGAAAAATTACTTATTTTGGGTAACGTGTGTGCTTAGATCAAAGTGGTTAATCTTATTTGCAAATATAAGTGTTTAATTAACAAACATTTCGGTAAATTCGGTATTTACCAAAAATCAAACCAACTTTTTTAGTATTTTTCAGTTTCGGTTGTTTCAATTACGATTACCAAGTTTCGGTTTATTAAATCAAAAATATTCGGTCAGTTTTCGATCGGTTTGGTATTTACCAAACTAAATGGCAGCCCTACTTACGACAGCTTTGGTCAAAGTGGCTGCACTAGCCATCATTGAGAAGATCACAATACACTCTTGCTGTCATTAGTCTATGCTTAGCAGCTTGAAATACTTGACAGTCATGTTCAGCGTTGCCACACTCATGTGACTCATCTGGCGCCGTATAAGAACTCGTAGACCGCAATGCAACACTTGGAGACAGAATTCTCAAGCGCTTACCAAACTCTACAACATATCTCGTACCGCTCTTCAGGGAAGCAATTCCAACACTGTCCTCATAAGCCATTGGCAGTTTAGCAGCTTCAAATATTGAAACTGAATCCTCTGTCGGTTCTGAATCCTTCAGACCTATTTGTAGCGATAAAGGCATAGATCAGATACACGTTTCGAGATGATAGAATGAACATTAACCAAACGACTCCAAAAATTCATGTGAAACTTTCTATCTCTATAAAATCTCCTCAAAAATCAAAATAATTAGATAATTTTACTCACGAACCCTCAAACAATGATTAAAAGCATATCGTGAGTCTCCAGAAAGATGGGATCAAGATTCTCTGGCTGGGTTGGGTTGTCACGAAGGTTAGGCGTAAACATAATCACCGCTGCGTGCGAGGGAGAGAAAATTAGAGATTGGGGTTTTTACCCCACTCTCTTGGACTTTCTAATTATCGCTTCACCTTCCTACACCCATGCCACACATCCCACCAATTTCAACAGCCTCCAAACATTCTTCCACTCCTCATATCTTCTTATTGTGAACGCTATCATTTCTCCATTGCCACATTTTCCAACACATTACACAAAACCATTCAAACTCCTCACCTTGAGCTACTGATTTCACATGTGTTAAAAGATCAAAAAAACTATGTTCTTTTCATACCTTGCACATATCAGTTACAAAGGTACATCTCCAGATGTGTTTTGCAATTGGACAATCCAAAAAAACATGAAGTACAGACTTCATCCCATAGCCACATCTCACACATCTAGTTTCCTTACTAATCTTCCTCCTATGTAGCTCTCCTAAACAAGGTAGAAAATTATTTGCAGCTCTCTATAACAACAGCTTAATTTTATTTGGAACTCTTATCCTCCAAATTAAAGCTCCCTCCAAACCTCATGCGTGTAGTTTCTACCATCAATTTCTCCACTACCAGATTCCAAGATAGTCCCTCTCTTCTTCTCCATCATACCCACACAATAACCAGACTTTACTGAATATTTTTTATTTTTCTTAAAGTTCCAAATCTGCTTATCCACTCCTCCATTCCTAGATAAAGGAATTGAGAGAATTGTTTCTGCCTCCGAGCGGATAAATAAATTTTTCACTTTATCCTCATTTCACTCCAGATTCATAATTAAACATCATTACTTCATTGGCAATCGACGACAATAATGGCAGCATCAATGCCAATGACAATATTGATGACGTCAACGCCATCTGTTGCCAACCAACGGCAATAACGACGACGTCAACGCCATCACCTTAGGCAATTAATGGCTAAGTATATTCATTTTCCCCACAAAAACTTTCCACAATCTACTTCATTCTCATCTGATGAACAATAAAGACTATCCAACCCCTCAGAGCTATCTTCATCACCTTCAGATATATTCCACTCAAACCCCATGTCATTAAATTCATTAACCCTATTAGGGTCCCCATCAACATGCTTGTTAAACTGGACATCATCCTCTTCAGAATATAAATCGAAGTCTGAAATCACAATGCCCTCAAAGTTTGGGTCATCTGAGTCAATTGTGCTTTCAGAAGATGCATCGACATCAACTCGTTGCTTCCTTAAGCACTCCCCTGCAGACCTAGTGGAGTACCTCATATTCATCTTTTTCAATGGCTTGCTCTTTTTCCTATTTGGTGGTGGACTTGCATCCCCTTAAACTTTCTGCTTGCCTTTAGCACCAGCTCTCTTCTTTAATATTTCAGTTTCAACTTCACTTGACCTATCTTTTTCATTCTGATTGGGCTTTCCTTCTTCCACATCATCAATCGACTAACCCAACAAACTAGTATGATCTAAATCTTTATCATATATATCAAGCTCTTTTCACTAAACACCTTCCTTTCAATAGTACACACTATGTACATGTCTACAGCTTAGTCCTAGAGGTGACATGGTTACATATCTCTACAGCCTCCATGTCATTTCCTATCGGCAAATATCCTGATCCCTCTTCACTCTCAGGAATCCTAACCCAAAATTGAATTAGAGGTGATTGATATCCTAAATCATTTGCCCAGTAGTGGATTTGAGTCATAGAAATCTTATCCGGATCAACTCCATCGACAAAGCATACCTCCCCTCCTCTATAATGCCTACTTGAATCTCTATAGTAGTGAAACCTTCCTCCATGATGAACCCTAAAAATTGTCAGATTTGCTAAAAATTAAAATTGTCATTTGTATTATCTTTCTTTGTCACACACTAATAAGCACACACACAAAACACATGAATAATTCGTCCAAAGCATGCATATGATGGAGGGATGAAAGAGACGACAATGGGTAGCGACAACAAAGGGTAGAGACAACAAAGTATGCATATAATCACTCTCCCACCAATCCCCCAACAACTTCATTCCCGACATGAAAGAGACAACAACCTAAAGTAATGCCACATGAAGGCAAATCTTCTAAAAACAATCACAATAAACATCCCAACATTCAAGTTCTCAAGTTAATAGAATAGCTTTTCAGAGGGGGACCATTGCTTTTACCTGTGTATTTTGGAGGCTCCCCAGAAAGACGAAAGTATCTCCAAACTCTGGACATAGCGAAATCTTTGTTTTCTTTCTTTCAAATAAACTACATGTCAGATAAAGGGAGTCACCGATCTACATGATAATGAGAGACAGAGAGAGCCTGTGGCCATGGGTCAAAGAGAGGGACAATGAAAGAGATGAAGAGAAACACAGAAAAGAGAGGAAGAGGGAATTTTCTGATTAGGCTCTGATTTGAAGGAAATAGAAGCACCAGACTATGGAGAAGGGAGAAGAAGGAAGAGACTCACCGTCGCTGGGTGGATCGCCAGAAATCCGAAAAAACAGTCGGAGCACTTGGATTTCGATCTCCTCTGATTCTAGTTGCAGGTGTGATTTGATCACTATGCTTGTAGAGGGGAGGAAGAGGATCGTTTTGGAGGTGGTGCGCCGATGTGGAGAGGCCAGATGCCGTGGAGCGTCGCTATTCTCGTCGGAGTCGACGAGAGAGATCGATAAAGAGAGGCTAAGATGGATAAAGAGAGGCTGAGGCTGAGTTAAGGGAGAGTTCAATTTTCGGGAAGAAAGGATTAGGTTTAATGTTTCTCACGTACATATACCAAAGTATCCTTTACATTTGAATTTTGAATATCATCGTCAGTGGAAAAAAAATGACATACCATTCTGATATTTTTGAAAATTCTGATATTTTTGAAAATTGACATATCAAAATTTGTTAAAAATTGACATATCATTTAAATGATTTTCTTTTTCTTTTATCTTTCACTTTGTTATATCAATAAGTGCTTTGTTTGTTTGTTTTTTTTTTCGAGAAATGGTGCTTTCTTGTTTAAAAAAAGTGGATGTTAGAGTCGAAGACTTACCTAAGAAACTTTTCGCAGTAACTTTTTCCCACTGTAAAAAGAGGAAGAATTAAGGTTTGGGTATATAAGCAAGACTGGTTTAATTTCCAGTATACACTCGGAATGGCTTTATCTGCAGCTGTTGCAAAATGGAGGAGAAGCACCCTTGCTGTTGTATTCCAATCCCAAACCTTCCGATCAGACGCTGCCTTAGAAGCCCTATCCAAAGCCTCCGACAAAAAACTCCCCAACTTGCTTCTCTACAACTACCCCTCCTTCTCCGGCGCCTTCTCCGCCCTCTTCGCTCACCTCTTCCACTCTCACCTCAACCTCCCCCTCCTTTCCCTCCCTTTCTCCTCCGTGGAGCCTCTCAGGTCCACTCCACCCTCCCTCTAACTTCCACATCTCCCCAAATTGCCCCTCGAACTCACTCTTACTATTTTTTTGCAGGGTCAGTGATTTGTGTATTCAAGGAATTCAGAGGTGCTATTTGGTTGATTTTGTGGGGCCGAAGGGATTTGCAGTCGAGCTTGCAAGGAGAGCAAAATGCGAGTGAGTTAGTTTTGCTGTATTTGGGGTTTTGAGTAGTTGTGGTTGGTTTAGTAATTGGTTGATGTTTCGATTTTTGAATTTTAGGGTGATTGCTTTCGATCATCGGAAATCTGTACTTGCTGAGTTACCCTCGGATTGCCCTGGAAACCTCACATTTCGAGTGAATACTGAAAAGAGCAGCTCTAGTGCTGTGTATGATTACTTTTCTGCTAAGCTTGGTGATATTGAATGCGATAATGTGAGTTGTAGTTTTTCAGTCTTTTAATTGCGGTTTAGGTGTCAGGTCCGTTGAGATGAAGTTTTGGGTTTGTTGGGATTAGGGAATGGGAGGGAGTTTGTTGGGAGTGGAGGACAGAGATCGTGTGGAAATGGTGCTTAAGTACATTGAGGATGGTGATCTTCGTCACTGGAGCTTACCGGATATTAAGGCGTTTAATATTGGACTTGCTGAATGGCGCTCCAAGTTGAACTGCTTTACGAATCCATACATGTATGAACAGGTTGGAATGTAATGCTGTTGGTTCTGAACACAAACACACACGCCCATCGTCGTGAAAAACCGTTCAGTTGCCTGCAATATTGCTGTTTAGTTCTGAAGTCACTATTAACTTGTTTAAGATCAAACTTGATGCAGTTACTGGAGATAAGTGCTGCAGATGTTATTTCTAAGGGAAAGTTTCATATTTCGACTCGCCAAAAATCTGCATATAAATTACTGGATAAAGCTTTGAAAATAAGGCTGGGAAGAGGATTTTATGGGGAGTGTCTGGTAACTATTTCTCTCCCTTTCAAGATTTCTTTTGGCGATGCTTCATTATGATTTGTTCACAGACTGTTGGTTTGGTATAGCAATATTTTTTCATGCCAATTATTGATGATGAGACTAAAGCTATTACTTGCTGCTGAAAGTCATCATTCTTTTCTCTAGTTGATCCTTGGGATAGATAAGCACATGTTTATTCATTGTAGGGAGTGAGAGCTGATGGAAATTCAGAGTTAAGTGATGAAATTGGCAAGCAGCTTAGCGTGAAAAGTGCCGCTGCTGGTCTAAGGTAAGTCAACTAAGAGAAAGTGCTTTGATTTTTAAATTCATACATATTTACATAAAGGATTTCTGCATACATATAGATGCTTAATAAGGCATCAAATTTTGAATCGGTTTGTGGATCCTTCATGGACTGATGTTATATCTGTCCCCACAATACGCACACTACTAGTTTTAACTGGATATATCTATTGGATTGGCCCTTTTACACAATTTTTAAGAGTCATGCCATTAGATTGTTATTTATGTTCATTGCTTTGCTGTCAAGGCTTTCAATAAATATTCAAGAATTTTATCTAGGCTTTCATAGTCATAGCCTTGTTGAGACAGTTAGAAGTTCCCAAGCTATGTTATGATAAATTCTGTTAACGTGTTCAAAAAACTCTGAAGCTCTTATTTTTACTGATGCAAATTGCATTTTAAGTAGCCCTGTTATGCATTATCATAGTAGCGAGGTTAAAAAACCTCTTTGCCTGCCCCACACTGATGCTGATTACCTGTCCATACACCCGTTTCCTGACTTGGAGGTTGTGTCTATAGAAATCTTGTTGGGTATTGTTGTAACTTAGTTGGGAGAGTATTCGGAAGAAGAAAATCTTTGTTGGGTATCCTAATTACTGACTACTAAAAAATAAGTTGCTGATTATAAGTTTATTAGGAAGTTAAAAGCTTTTCTGGGAGTTTGGAATGGATGGGAGCGAGTGTTACAGTGTTCAAGCAAAGAGGTGTTTCACAATGTCATAAAAGCCATTCAAGAAAGGGAGGATGTCCTAGATATTGATAACAGGCAGGTTATCTGATGTCCTAGCTACAGTTTTGCATTTATTGAAGAATTGAGGTACATGTGGAGAGCAAAAGTTGATGTGGAAAGGATGAGAATTTCAACACCAGTTTTTGCTTGGAAACAGGAAGAAGTAAGAGAAACTGGAAGTCTAGTGTGGTAGATAGTGTAGTCATTCAAGTGCAAATGTACAAGAGCCGAGCAAAACACATCCATATTATTAAACAAGTTTAAATTTTGCAACATAAATTTTAGTTTCTCATTTCCTTCCAGCTCATATTTCGGGCCAATGTGTTTTTTCTGATTACTTAGGCCCCGCTTAATTTACTCTTCGGCTCCACTTAATTGACTCTTACTCTTTGCAAAGATCTTTACTTAAAGTGGAATTCAAGATCTTTGCATCCATCTGAAAGAAACAGTTGATAGTTTGAGATCACGAACATTGTGTGTTTTTTTAAGATACATTGTTCTTGGTATTATATAACTTAAAAGCTTAGGTTCTCTTTAATATTTTTATTTGATATCTTATATCAATCCCTTCACGTCTAAAACAATGAAGCAGTAATCTTAGGACTCGATTTAAGGATGATGTCAAGTCTTAATGTGAGCCAATATATAGGGTCTTGGAGAAGATCTTTTTTTTTTCTATTAAATTTTCTTTGAGAAACTGTGTTTCTATGAGTTTTGGGTCAGTTCACTTGCCAACAAAATCTGATGAGTAGACCTGAAGCGTTGTTGAAGGGCTTGGCTGAAATACATTTCCAGACCACGAATGAGTCTCTAGTTAGAAAGTCATGGTGATATTAATCGACTTTTGGTTGACTATTAATCTTTTGAGATGAAACAGAAGCATTTTAGAGTGGCTTACCTTGTCAAAAAGAAGTTGGTGGCATTTAATTACACAATTCATTTTGTGAATATAAACTGATTGCATATCATGTACTCGTATTGTTTTCTTTGCATACATTTTTGGTCATTGGACCATTTGAAATGTTTCTTGGCCCTGATATGTGCTATTGCCTGAATTTACCATTAACAGTTACATGTTATTAAGTTACATGTTATTAAGTATTTAATGGAGGATATACCACCATGTAGGTTTTCTGGATCAACCATCATTCCCTTGAGGGGCCATTTGGATAGTGTCCAAATATAGGGATTTATCATTTAAGGTTAAATTGCTTATTTGGACTATTTTAAGAAGAAGAAATTAAAGAATTTTTTAAATGACTCATTCCCAACTATCTGGTTCCTATCTCTTTAGTTGCGATTAGTTGTTATTCTGCCCAGTGAACTCCTTGTCCCCTATTTCCGTACTTTCTTCTTTTTTATTTTTTATTTTTATTTAATATGGAATATGTTTCTGAACTAAATGATGAAAAGTCAGACAGAAATTGAAAAGAAAAGAGAAGTCTGGTCAATAATTAAATCCATTATATACAATATTATATGGTCTTAATATTTTTTTTTTGAAAATCATTTCATTAAGCGGAGCCTAAGAGTACATTCATTCTTGATGCAAGGCCTATTGGAGCTGTTATATTCATGCAACGCAGAAATCTCAAAATGTGCTTAAGGAGTATTGATACTGCTACCGATACCTCTGAAGTCGCAAAGGTGTGACCCAATATTAGTGATATCACATATTATGTATGATTCTGTTCTGTGTTAATAAAATATAAGAATTTTTGATGTTGTGTTGTTAATCATGTCCAATAATGTCACTAACTTAACATGTGAAGGCATACGGAGGAGGAGGCACCCCAAGTTCTAGTTCCTTTATTATAAGGATGGATGAGTACAATCAGTGGATTTCAGGGAATTCAAGATGAACACGTCAAGGTGTGAAACACAATCACAAAATTAATTTTCTAAGTTGTTGAAGTACGTGGCCTTTTATCATTGATAATTCCCATCTCGTTTTTCATATTGGAAATATCATATATTCCTTGCACCAACTTCTGGTTTTTGTATGTTTGTTTTGTTTTTGGGTTTTTTGGGGGGAACTGAAATTCTATTAGTGAAGACAGAAACAATGAATAGAAGATACATTTGAAAAATAACACTATTAAGGAAGTTTACACTTCCAAGATTAGAGCAGTTTTATCACCTACCTGTAGCTATCCAAGGTAACATAATTTCTGTATTGAAATAGGGTGCTGAAATTTGCACACCCTTTTTACATTCCACAAACCCCTTAAATTTTTAAGCATTCTTTATCACTTCATAACATTTTCATTCCAGTATAATCCCTCCCTCGCACCCACTCCTTCCCTTTCTACACCTTCTGTCCAACTCTGCAACTCTCTTTGATTGAAAAAATTCTCTTCATCTTCTCCTTCACTTCAATGGCCACCTAGTTTCATTGCCCAAACTCCAATCCGGAAACATTTCCACCACACTCAACCCAGTCCAATCCGAATCTTTGTGCTAATCTGGAATAGCCAAATGCTTTAATTCGAACCCGGAAGATGCAAACCGCTCTCCAATTCTGGTGATTGAATAGGTTCCTCTGATCTGATGTGATTTAATATGCTTTGTTTGAGTAGATTCACTAACGGGAGAGCTTTAGTTTGCCCTTGTGTTTTACATGTTGTGCAAGCATCGTTTTTGCTAGTTTAAGTTCAGCTTGGGTTGTTTGAATCCCAGTGTTGTTCGAAATTTGGATATGTTTCTAGGTCTGTTAGTTCTCATTGTTTGGCCAAGTCCATTGTGCAAGATTTACCCAAAAAATAGATTACCAGTAGAAGCCTTCTCTAGAATATCTTCCATATCGATTTGATCGCCATCTATGCCGAATTCGGGTACTTAAGGTCAGACGACTGTGTCTGACTGCTGTTGTGCATCCCTTGAGAAGTAGAGTATGACCGGCTAGGTTCCTCAAAGAACGACTGTGTCCGAACATCGGGATCAGGACACCATGAATCTTCTGATTTTTCCTTAACGTTTTGTGTTGTTGGGTGCCGAAATTTGAATTTGTGGGTCTTGAGTTGCCTGTTGTTGGATCGGTGAGTTGGTGGTCATTGGAGACTGGGTCAATGTTGCCTTGTCTCAGTCGCTTTTGGGATGACATTGTTGTCGTTCTTGAGAGGTTGACCACTGGGTTGCGTTAGCAAAAGTGTAAGGACAACAAACCATTGTGGATTAACATGAAGGAATATGGCTCTCATCCTTGACGATATCTCTAGGACACTGTCACAAGTACTTACGTTCCCATGAGCCGCCACGAAGTAAGCACTTGAACCTTAATGCTTTTGAATTTGATCAGCTGAATGAAATGAAAAGATAACTTTTAAGAACTACGTAAAATCATCTTCCTGAAATTTCTAAATTCAAGTCCTTAGCATACCCCCTCAAGGAAACAAATGTGCGCCTTTGTAGTCAACTGACAGAAGAAAATTGTACTGTTAAATTTCTAAGACTTAGAATCTACAGAGCTTGCAACTGTCCCTGCTTGACAGCCTGGAAAAATTGTGTTTTTCTTTTGGAGAATCACATATAAGGAACCAACCAAATTTGTAAACACAAAAAAATCCTTTTTCCATAATTTGTTTTACAAATTAGGACACCAGCCCAGGCCTAAAACCAAGGTATAACATACCTGATCCGAATTAATAGAGTAAATTACCATAATACCCTCATGTTCATATATCTTCTCTCTCCCCTCATCGTCTTTTTCTGCTCACCCTCACCAAACTCCAAATTTTCTTCTTCTTCTTCTTCTTCTTCTTCTTCTTCTTCTCTCTCTATACCATTCCAAGTTTTGGGTCAAATTTGTGGGATTTGGAATAAAATCGAATTTGGAGTGATGATGAGTGCTGGTACATTCAGCAGTATCAAATCTGCATTACGTTTCAGCAGTAGCAAATTTGCAGCAGGTTTCAACAGTAACATATCAGTAGTAAATCTGCAATATGTACTTGTGCTGCTACTACTACGTCATTTTTCAAAATCTCATGTTATTGCTTGCCAAAATCTCTTGCTGTTGTTGTTTACCCAATATGTACTTTCGATTTATTTCTATTTTTCTGTGGATTGTGCTGCTACTGTTTGCTAAAACATCTTGCTGCTACTGTTTTTCAAAACATCTTGCTGCTACTGTTTGCCAAATCATCTTGCTGCTACTGTTTGCCAAAACCTCTTGCTGCTAATGTTTGGTAAAACATCTTGATGCTATTGGTAATTGTGCTACTACTGTTTGCCAAAATATATTATTGCTACTGTTTGTGAAAATTTTGGGTAAACAATCATCGTGTTGCTACTGCTTGTCAAAATCTATTGCTGCTACTATTTGGAGTGAAGAGTAATATACAGTAGCATGTTCATTCAACGGTAGCAGACCAACAGTAGTAGGCAGTAGCAGCACGCCACGTTAGCATCAAAGAATTGCCTTAAAAAAAATTGCAATAGCACCAGCAGTAGCACTTTTCAACTCGACAATAGCAGTGTGTCACGTCAGTAAAGAATTGAATATGTAGTGAAGGGTAGTTTGGTAAAATATATAATGACAGATGACATGTGGACATCAATTTGTCCTAAAATATTGTTAAGGGTAATTTGGTAAAATATATAGTGACAAATGGTATGTGATAATCAACTTGTCCTAATTTGTTAACTTATGTCCTTAAAAGTGTAATATATTGTCTAAATGATATATTTGTAAATTGAAATTTGATTGATAACTAAATTGTAGTTTACTATTTTCTTTTTTCTATTTTCAATCGTCCACCACCGACTTACAACAAAAGGAAAGAACTCTAGATATTTCTTTTCACATGCTTTGACTTGAACCTTTAACATGGGTCTAGCCGTCCTGGCCATTAGCATGTCCATGATCACTTCTCAAGCAAGGCTTTGTTTGTTTCATAAATCCCCATTCTAATTTATTGTCACCAGAGCCAATTTGATCAAGTCGTCTTCATGTCTGCCTTTGTGCCCTGCAGTAGAAATTTCACTCACGCTCACACAACCACAATTTGATTGCTGAGGGCATTTTCTTCACTACAATAGCAAGCCTGTTTTGGTAAAGTCTAATGAGATTCTGGTTAATAGTTTTTATTTAACTTTCTAATTTATTGTCAGTCTTTGGGATATGGCAAGGGGCTTGTTAAAATGTGCATTAGATATTCCCAAAGTAATTAGGTTTCCTGTTGGAATTAGATGGTAGGGCACAAAGGAATTATGTTTCCTGTTGGAATGAGATAAGGGGTCAATTCAGTCTGATAGTTAACCACTGTCTTTAGATGTAGGTAATTTGATAAAATTATTACATGTTTAATTATGCATTCAGGAGTTTCAGATACACAGCCTCTACTCCTGCAGATTCATGTTTTATTCTAACCATACTTGATAGAAAAAATGCAGAACCGATGCAAATGAAGTGCATTTGCTCATGATTGCTTTAACCATGCTGCAGGAATTGTGATTCAATGCTACAATGACATTTGGACCCCCGGAAGAAGGTTGCTCTTTCCAACGGTTCACAATATCTCGCCAAACCTGAGATCACCGGGCGTCAGAGAAGACCTGTTGAATTGGGGGGCATATCCTAGGATTACCTGACGGATATCACTCAGCATGGATGGAGTTCAGCAGCCAATGTGATTCCACAAGGTTGATTGTTCTAGCAAGAACTGGTCTATCAACTGGGCATACATTGCCAGAAAATTCACCGGTAGGATTGCATGCATCAAAATAATTTTGGAAATTTAGTAACCAACTGGACTGTTATAGGATCTTGTTTTACGTTGCAATAGGTCTAAGTAACTAGTGATTTTGACATGTGTGTGGAAGGAAGGCAAGGCGTTAGGAAGAAACCATACTTTTCTTCGGAAGTTCAATACTCGTTGATTTCTGTCATTCTTGTACTGGAATAATAGGAGTGATTTAAGTTGTCGTATTCCAGCTAGACGATTGGAAAGTCTCCAGTGTGTCCTCCAAAGCACGAAATTTATTCATACTTGAGCTCATCTGTCCACTCCGAAGGAGATTCACCCCGTCCTCTATCGACATTGTGAAATTCTCTAGTACGTTATGCGCTATATAATGAATCTCTTTATTTTTCTACTCCTCTTCATTTTTACCAATAGAATTAGAATGTGCCTGTTAATTTACTTTTGGATGAAGGCAACTTGACTTAGAAGCTATTTGAAATTTGATAATGAAAAATGTTTTTATGTAGTATCATGAGAATTTTATGAAAAACTGATTTCTAGGGAAGGGAAATATCTAATGTTCTTGTTTCCTTAGTGTAAATTAAGTTATTTGTTGAAGGTGTAGTCTTCTTTTATTTTTACTTGATTTTGATGGTCTAGGTCTGGTATACATAGACATACCCTGTTTTGAGAACGACTCCCAAAAGAAAAAATTTCCTTCATTCTGATGTATAGGAAGAATATAATGAACCATATTAATTTTCATAAATAAAAAAGAAAATAATGACTGACTTTTAGAAAAAGAGAAATAAAAAGAATCTAACACAAATGTTATTTCAAAGAGTTAAAAGTGAGTGAAGACAAAATATTAATAAAAAATTAAAAGGTGTAGATTGTAATTTTAGAAGTGTGAATTTGAGTTCCCATAATTAGTTTTGTGAAATGTATGTGGTGTGAAAGCTATTGCTAATGCAATATTGACAAGAGTACAGAATTTTCAGAAATCTTTCCAACAAAGTTGCCTTCCATCCATCTTTTGTTTCTTCATGTTCAGGATCACTTCCTGCTTCCTCTTGAGTTCTTTAACAGTCTCGTCCACTTCATCAACTTTTCTGTTGGTGCTCTTCATAATCTTTGTGTTCTTCACACCTTATTATGTGATACCGAAATCCTGATACCGATCCTGACCGTCTCGTATTGAACCCGATCGGGTCGGGACTTAAAGTGAAAAAAGTGTTGTTTTGAACCGTATCGAATCCTAAATTTAGTAATCGGTTCGGGATCGGTATGAGCTAAATAGATGTCGAATATCTCGAATCCTTCAAAATTTATAATTTTACTAGTTTTATAGAAAAAAATATGTATTTATAATGAAGAATTAATCATCTTAAAGTGATGAAGTTATCTAATTATGTTAGTTTGTTGATTTATGTTAAAAAAAAGAGTTAAATATTGCATAAATATAGTACAAAAGTGATTGTTTAATTTATAGATATAAAATCATAACTTAAAATCTTATGTCCCGATTGGTCCCGAATTTGTCCCGAATTTTTGGGTATCGGGACGGTTCGGTATCAAGCCTTAAAATCACACATCTCGTCCCGTATCGATACAAAAAAAAATTAAGATCAGTATCAAGATTGTCAAATCTCGTATCGTACCATACCGCTCCCACACCTATTTTCCTTCGTTGAAACCAACACCTCGTTCACGTCAAGTGCTGACTGCAAGCGCAGTTTCCTCACCACACTCTTAAGAGACGCATCCAATTCAACAAGCTGGTCGTCGTAACTTGTCTGCATGAACCAGATTAACTCATTAATCTCCTCGTCAAGAATCCTTGTGCCCCTCTCCATCTCTTATCTCAGTTCTTCTAGCTAGTTCATCATGACGATCTCCCAACTTCATGTTACGATCTTCCATCTTCGGAATCACTGCCTTTCAATAGTCCACTGTAGATTTGACGCTCTCTAGAACGGGATAATCAAACGTGGAGCACTTCTCTATAGATTTCACGAAGGATTCAAAGATTGATCCAAGTACCACCACCAGCAGCACCCTCTACAAGCATTTTCCCTGCTTCCTTGAGCATCTCCATTGATCTTCAAAAATCTTAGCGGCAAACAAGGGCGTAGCTAGGGAAGGAGCAAGATGGTCAATTGTCTCCTCTCAATTTCAAGAAAAAATAATTACTCTTAATTTATGTCGGATATTAAAGGAAATGAAACATAAATTTACCCTTCTTCTTTAAAAAATATTTGATCAGTCTTTAATATTCTTCAATAATAATGAAATAAAATAAAAATTTATACTATTTTAAATACTTAATCCAATTAACACAAACGATGTCAAACATTTCTTACCTTATTGATCCCTACTAATATGTAATTTAATGCTTTAAATTTCATTTATGATTTTTTTTTTAAAATTTATAAATAAGCTAAATGGAAACATCATATTGATGTTTACCATATATTGACATACATTACGTCTGAAAAATAACATATTGAAATTCTGAAAATCTGAAGTGTATGATTTTTTTATAAATAAGCTAAATGGAAACAACATATTGATGTTTACCATATATTGACGTACATTATGTCTCAAAAATAACATATTGAAATTCTGAAAATCTAAAGTTTATTGGAGATGAATTAATGGTTTGTTTGAGAGTGCGTTTTTATTTTGAATTGGTATAAAAACATTATTGAAATTAAATTTGTCACTTTTTTAAGCAAAATCGTGCTGTTGCTAAATAGTAACCGAAGATCATTTAATTTTTTCGTTAATAAAATTGGACCCTTATAAGTGAGATGTCTGGTTACGCCACTGACGACAAACTCTCCAAATCACAAAGACTCGTATACGTACACGGCTGCTTCAGATCAGATACTCGAAAATCAACCACAACAACAACAATAAAGTGTGTTAACAAGTTAGAAAGATTTACCTAGCTCGCTAACAAGTTGATCTACAAGAAATGAAACAACCCAGAAAATTTACAAAACTTTGGCTCACTTCTCTCAAAATTAATCTCTTTGCTTTGATGCTCTCTCTGTAACATTCTTCATATAAGTAGAGCCACTCCAACAAAAATGCTCTTTAGCGACCAAGTTTTATGTGAGAATTTTATTTTTCTCAATAAATGTCACTTTTAACGAGGAATATATTGGTTCCTCACTAAATATCATTAGGTTTTCTACGATAAACATATTTTCTTCACAATTAATCACTTTCTACATCAAAAATTTTAGTTCCTCACCCAAAAATGATCATAATATGGTATCTTGATTCGTCATGTTATTAGCGAGGAAATATGAGGGTTAGGTGAGGAACTTTTTCATCTCAAAATAAACATTTAACGAGGAAATCATGATTTTTTCGTTGTTCTTTTGGAGGAAATAGCGAAACACCTTGTAGCGGCCTGAGAGAGGAAACTACAGTGGCCACGAATTTAAGCCAATAAGAAGCCAACACGTTCGAAGGACGTGCCAACAACTTATTAACCTAAGGTCGTAGGCTTTTTAGTAAGTAAAATAGAATTAATTTTTTAAACTCGAGTGGCACCACAAGAATTTCTTAAAACATCCATCAGAGTTTTTCTAATTTCGCGAAAGGTGGACAAATTAAAGGGGTCAATTAAAAACTTTAGCGACAACAATGAAAATATACAACAAGGTTTATAAATCAGGAAGACACCTTTACTATTTATGCCAAATACTCTGGTAAATGACTCGACACACACACAGCTCTCTCTATCAAGTAGGAAATGAGACCCCTACTTGGACCAAACATCAAGTAGGAAATGAGACTCCACACACACAGCTCTCTCTATCTATCCCGTCACAGTACACAGTAGCTGCAAACAATCTGTTGTAGGGGTGAGCGTCGTCCTCACGTGTTCACATATAGGCCCACCAATGATAGGTTTTAAAACCATAAATCCATATATATATATATATATATATATATATATATTTGAGCTCTGAATAAAACCATTTAGAAAATCCTTGGCACACAAAATCATCATTTTATATCTTTCGGGAAAAACCAAAAAACTATGCAGTATGCAAAAACAGGGTCCAGAGCGCTCAATGAACAATACAGCCTGCAGGGCTTCACGGATCTAGGCGGTCGAATCCTGGGTTTGTCTATACAGCAAACCGGGACCAACTACATATACGTCCGAAGACGAATAGTAGCAAGAGTGTCTATTTACAGCTAATGCCCAACAGTCCAACACATCACTCGTAGTACACACCGCACTTACGGCTCGCTTAACTCTGAACGAGACAAGCGTAAGCGGAAAAATAAAATAAACAGGGCATTGCCCCTCTGGAGGTTCAGGGTTATCTACACCGTGGGTGTACTATATACTATTACCCGCCACTCTCAGGCCAAGCACCAGAAATCAAGACAACGATACTACTTTTCAATCTGAATCATCACAAAAAAAAAATCATTTACGTCTAGCCTCTGGTTTTCTTAGCCCAATCATAAATCATTTATCACATAATATAAAGAAAAATTTTCTGAGACATTGACCATGAGCATACAAAAATCATGTACTTTCATATATAGGCAAAACCACTAACAAAGGTGATTTAGCTTCCTTACCTAGAATTGTCGTTCCTTACGTAAGCGCCAAGCTTCCAGAAACCGTTTCGGATGAACCGAGGTCATTGCGTAAGCTACCTCGTCAAATGAATCACTGTAGGACATTCTTGTTACCTGCAACCATTTCAACATCATATTCATACTGAGATAAAAACATTTGCCATCTCAGCACTCTTCATCTATCCGCAGAATCAGTTAATTTGTAGTTTTTGAAGTTTTTTACTCTTTTATTGTCTGTCCTTACTACAAATTTGTTTCCCAAAAAGACCTCAGCTCTTTTTATACTCTTAATAAGAGCAAGACTTCTTTGTCTCCAGTAGAATAGTTTAACTCAGCTGCGTTAAACTTTCCTGAAAGAAATTTACAAATCTTTTCATGATTTTTATCTAGGGTAATAGCTAAGACAACCTCTGCCCAGTAATAATCATTTGTATCAGTCTGCAAAATGATCGAATCTCCTTCTTCAGTTAGCTGTAAAGGAGTCAGGTTTTTGGTTAGCTCTTTGATTTTTCTGACAGTATTATTGTCGTACTCTGTGAATGACCATTTCTTTTTAGAGCTTGTCTTTGGAGAAAGTAGAGCAGTAAGACCACTAACTTGAGGAATAAAATCTCTCGCAAAGTTGACGACTCCTAAAAACCTTTGCAAGGACTTTGCATTCGGAATATGATTTGGGAACTGACTAATTTTTTTGACAATATGATCCTGGAGACGAATCTCTTCATCTTTAACATGAATGCCTAAGAAATTGATTTCTCCTCTTATGAGGTGAATCCTTTTTTGCCAAGGATGATTCCCTTCTGGACAATCAACTTGCATACTTGTTCAAGATGCTTCAGATGTTCGTTCATAGTTCGTGAGAAGACAAGAATGTCATCTATATAAATTATACAGAAATCTAAGTATGGTTTGAAAATATTATCCATTTTCCTTTAGAAAACAGACGGGGCCTGCTTGATGCCAAATGGCATAACCAGCCATTCATAGTGTCATTTCGGTGTTCCAAATGCTGTTAAAGTAATGGAGTCTAGATGCATCTTGACTTGTCAGAATCCTGATTTTGTATTAAACTTAGAGAAGATCTTGGCTCCTTTGAGTCGATTGATAAGTACTCTTACCTGGGCAATCTGGTAACCGTCTTTGACTGTCTTTTTGTTTACATCTCTGTAGTCAATTACTATTCTAGTTTTTCCTCTTACTTGGTTTACATGATTTCTTACCAAAAAGGCTGGAGCATGATGAGGACTATTAGAAGGTCTGATCAACTTCTTTTTGAGCAACTCTTGAATGTGGCTTTCCATCTCTTTTCTGTCATCTTCCCTGTAATGAGGGATTGCTTTAACATGATAAATAGTATTTGCATCATGCATTTTGAGCTGACAGTATACTAAATCTCTTTTCCAGTACAGCTGAGGATCTTTACTGATTACTGGTTTTAGCAAGTTTTATATTTCTGCAACAGTTGGCACTTTCTTCTGCTCGATTTTGTTAGCATAAACCTTTAGGTTATGCTCTCTGATAAATTCTTCTTCTCTGTCTGAGCTTTCTTGTTCTGATCAATCTAAATCAGACTCATCTAAAGGGGATTCATATTCTTCCTTAGAATCTTCTGAATTCATCCCTTCATTTACCAATATTTCATTGTGACCCTTCAAATGGTCTTTCAACAGCAGAACTGGTTCTAAAACTGGCTTATAATCACCACTCTTCGCTAACGTTCTCTGATATTAGTCTGTAAATCCCAGCCCTGTAACGGTTACAACGTTGTTAAGACGAGATTCCTAAAAGAATTTGTTATTCTTTTCAAAACCAATCATCTGTGGATTCTGAACTATCGTCTATTGTAGAAGGAAGTCATTTCCAATTAAAACGTCTGCTCCTTGACTTTCACATTGCCAGATGATTTTTATGACAAAAGTTCCTCCGCCTAAGGAAACTTTAATGTCACGAGCCATAATATTCATGATTATTTCATTTTCTCCCATGGCTATTCCAGTAACTGATCTTGGAGCCTTTTTCCAATATTCTTCAGGGATGGCATATCTCTTGGCAAGAGAATACCCTGATCCACTATCTACAAAGGCATGTAGATGGTATTTCCTATATCTGGAAAAATTCAATCTTATAGTGATGTAATTGCTGAATCTACTTGTCTGAACTTGCTTTACTTGTTCTTTGCTTTCTGTAGTTTTACCAGGAAATTCAATGAAAGGATTGATTTCTCTTTCATCGGGCTTGTTGATGGGATCAAAAGGCTTAACCTATTGTATAATAGGTATCGTGATAATGTCTTCTTCTTACCTTCTTGCAGTCTCATTGATAGAATCAAAAGACTCTTTTAATTCCTTGTTCTGACTTAATGAAGTTACTAACTTCATTATGTTCAAATCTTCTTCAAAGTTATGTCCCTGTTGCTCCTTGGCTTCGTAAAACTCTTTATATTCTTGTTTGACCAGGATGTGAGCTTCATTGTCTTTGTTTTTCTTTGTAATTCTGCAATGAAACATTCTGGATGATAAGTTTCACTTGTACTTTTACAGTACATGAGAACTGAATTACTATCATCGCAATTGCAGTAATCACATGTAAATCTTCCTAGATTAGGGTGGAAGTTGCTAATTATATCAGTAGCTTCTTCCTTCCAATTTAAAACCTTTAAGACAAACATAGGACGAGATTTGTCCTCCTCTTCTTCTACTATTTCACTTTCTGATGGGAACTCAAGAGAATATATTGAATCATTCTCTTCATCAGAATAAACTATCTCAAAACCTTTCAAATTTGCATATTATATTGCTTCATCATATTTCTCAATTAGAACCTTCGCAGATCTCTTGTCTTTTTTAACACATTGGTTTGCATAATGTCCTTCGGCTTTGCAAAGCCAACATCTGCACTTTTTCACTTCTAGGTTTAAAACTGAATGAGCTTTGGATAATGAAATATTAGGCTTAATGAGTTAAGGATTAGGCTGGGCTTGGTTTTATTCTCTCTCACTAGCCCGTATAAAGACTTTGATAAACATCATCTTAACGATGAGCCTCATAAGATCTGTTACCTTCCACACCACATCTTTTCTGTATGTCTCGAAGGACGTAGCTTGAGTCTACGTTTATTGACAATGCATGTTACATTTGCATGACGAAACTTGAGCTTGTCGTTTATCAAAGGAGTTTGCTTGATTATATCGGGCTTGCATGAAGACCCAACAAGGCTATGAGCATATATTAACTTACATGAACCTACTTGTGGAATTTTGGGTATTAACAATTAGTGGGAAAAAATTTCTTAAAAACTAGGCGAAAAGAAATTTATTTTAAAAAATAAAATAGATGTGTATTAAATAATGAAGTTATACGTAACAAATTTAGAAGTTCAACTAAAATTCCCTAAAAAATGTCATCTCGTTTGCCAAAAGGTCATAAACAACACCTCCTCACTTAAAAAAACTCATTCTCAAAACTCAAGTTTTTAGACCCAACAAAAACCCACAACCAAAACCAAATGTAAGCGGTCATCTGGTTCTTCTTCAAGTTCGAAGGAGATGTCACTCTAAACTCGTTGGTTCGCCAATTCCAACATGAGTTTACCACACCTTCTGGTTCTACTGGTCTTCACTTATCCGTGGCTGCTCTTCTGGGTATTACTGGCCTCGTTCTGGCTCTGAAAGGCTCCAAATTGGCCAAGCTCAGCAGCTTACAGTGGCTACCCAAGAACCAACATGGTGAATCCAACTTGCCTTTGGTCCCTGGGTTGCAAAACCTCGGGAAAAATTGTTTCTTGAATGTGATTTTGCAGATATATCTAACTTCGAGCTTGTTGGTTTCTCTTGTTTTATATATTTTATTCTAGAGTGGTTGTGTTATGGATTCTGAGCAGGGTTTAGTGAGTTTATGTATTTGGGTGTGGTAAAGTGATTGTTGTTTATCAAAGTTTGAATCTTTGGCTGTTTCGGAGGCTCTGGCTAGTTGTTCATACTTTCAACCTTTTCTTCAAAAGGTTTTAGCGGAGTCTGAGGTCTTAGCAGTTGAGGATTCTGCAGATTGCGTGCCTCTTACAATATCTTTGGCTGCATTGTTTGAAGGTTAGCATAAAACTTTGGCTATTGAATGTGTAGTGTTTTTGAAGATAATAGATTTCAGAGTTTTGAGGTTTTTTGGTTAGGAATATGGTGTAAGAGGAATTAATTTCTAATGTTTTTTGTAGAACTATGTGCAGTTGGTGGAGGAAGAGTTGCATTGAGTCCACGGCAAGTGATGTTTGCGATTGCACATTACATTGAGAACTTTGATCTAACTAGCGAGCAGGTTCTACTTTGCCATTTGAATGACAGAAGAACTTGAAAAATCCTGTAACATACTGAAAATCTAATACACAGTATTTTGTGCATGTAGGATGCCGCAGAAGCATTTCTTCACCTTCTGTCGTCTTTAAGAGAAGAATTCTCAGAATTTTATTGTCCAAATCAAGGTTCTATAGTGGAAGTCTTGGCCCCTAATGGTAGGATTATTAGTCCAAAGAGATTGGAGAGCCAAAGTGAGCAGGAAAGATGGAAGCAACACTTCTTTGGACCATTTGATGGAGTCCTTGGCAGTATCCTAACATGTCAAAGTTGTTCATCACAGGTGATCATATGACTTTCTGAGGGAACTTCTTGTTTTGAAACACTTATATGAGTTAAACTTGCCCTTATGTTTGCATGTGTGTGCAAATGGTGTTGCACAATCAGTACAACTCCGAAAATCAGTGGCGTGTTACTGTTGAGTTTAGAGAATCAGCTCCTTTGAACTTTCTGCCAATTCCACGTGCACATTTTTTTCTTGTATTTTGTTGGAAGTTCTGCATCTTGTGGTCTATCATTCTTTAAGTTGTCACTGGTCTTTAAGGTGGGAATTTTTTATGTACAGATTTATTCTTCAGAGTATACCTCTTTCACTTGCCGCAGTAATGGTATCCTAGCCTGATTTTATCCTTGTTTTTTTCAGATATCATTGAACTTTGAATCTTTTCACAGCTTGCCTCTTTCACCAGTGCTTAATGGTCGTGCCACAATTGTATGTGTACTGAAGACTTCACTCTTTGATATTGTGTATGTTTGAGCCTATCACTTGACCTTTTCTTATAAATACTTTACTATTTTTTTTTATTTTTACAGAAGTGATGCCACCTCTTTTCCTTCACTTTTATATGTTTTCCTTATTTCTGTAAAATATTATATGGCTGGATGTACCTTAGAGGATTGCCTGGTGCAATTCACTGCTACTGAGCAAGTTGAGAATTACCGCTGCAGCCATTGTTGGCATGTTGCTGAAGTTAAATATTTATTATCTATGGGAGGAAATGAGGTAAATTTCTATTCCAATTGTGGTTATTACTTTGAACTAACGAAATTAGGGGTATGGAATTCTTTTGAAACTGATAACATCATAAATTATATCAAACCTATCAGATGCTGCTGATTATTTTTAGAATACCATCTGAGAACATATCTAGAGTTTGGACAAGGCAATAATAAGTTAATAATAGACTTGTTCTACAATGTCTCTTTTTCTGAGTATCTATATGTATGACACATGCTACTTCTTACATCATAATACTAAACGAATACTCTTTCACTATTTGTGTAGTGCCATATTACCCACATCTCCAAAGGGGCACTTTTTGCAATTTTCTTTCATTTTGTTTGTAGTTTTTCTTTGGGGTATTGACCATTCACTACAAAAAAGAAAAAAGGTGCCCACTAGGTCTAAAAAAGTATCTATGTGCCCATTCCAACTTTTCCTATCAAATTTACTTTCTTACCCCTACCTTATCTGAGTATATTGTTTCTCCTTCTATTCTCCTCTCTTCTCTCTCTCTCAACAACCTCACCTAGACCTTCGCTGGCACACCATCCTCTACATCACCATCACCCTTGCCGCCATCTCCACCACTACCATCTGCACTGCCTCCTCGAACTCCCAAACTACCAATCCTCCACCGCCATCAACCAAGTCATTGCCCCGTGCTATCGCAGCTCACCGCACTGTATTGTCGTAGCGCTGTCACAGCTCGCCCCGTGCCGTCACCGTTCAACAACAGATGCAAACGAAGCCACTGCCTCAAGATCTAATCTCTCTCTCTCACCCGATCCGAATCAAAATTGTCTAGATTTCACTAGGTCCGATCGGAGGTATGCCCATATCAATTGTGTTGGGTGCCCAAATCACTTTTGTGTTGGTTAAAATTGATGTTTTACTAGGCGGTAGTAAAGTTATATGTGCAATAAGAATGCAGTTTAGGTGTTCAGTGAGAGTTTATTATGGGGTGGTAAAATTGGCTGTGCAATAGGAATGCGGTTTAAGGGTTCAGTGAGAGTTTATTATGGGGTAGTAAAGTTGGTTGTGCAATAGGAATGTTGTTTAGGGGTTTTCAGTGGGAGTTTATTAGGAGGTGGTAATGTTGGTTATGCAATAGGAATACAGTTTAGGGGTTCAGTGGGAGTTTATTAGAGAGTAATAAAGTTGGTTGTGGTGACATGAATGCGGTTTAGGGGTTCAGTGAGAGTTTATTGGGGGTAGTAAAGTTGGTTGTGGCGATAAGAATGTAGTTTAGGGGTTCAGTGGGAGTTTATTAGGAGGTAGTAAAGTTGGTTGTGACGATATGAATGTGGTTTAGGGTTCCGTGGGAGTTTATTAGGGGTTAGTTAACTTGATTCCAGATTCCGGTGACCCGAGTCTGGCGGCCGGTGACCATGTCTCCTCTCTCCATTTTCTCTCTCTAAGTATGTTTTAATGGGTGAGGGTAGAATGAGTATTGAAATATTATAGGTTGTTTAGAGTTATTATAAGTTTTGTTGGAATGGACACAAATTAAAAAAAAGTTGAAATGGTCAATGCTTTTAAAAAACTGTTAGAATGGGAAATGAGTTCCAAAAATTTGTACTAAATGGACATTATCTATTTTTCTTTTTAATAAATTTTAATGTATTCTCTTGTTTCTTTAGATTTTTAAGGTTTATCCCTGAAGTCCTGAAACCTACAATAGCAAGCAGTGCTAAACCTTTATGGACCCTAAATCTTAGACAGAGTAGCCATTCTTTTTCCACGAGAACTGAAAAACAGAAAAAATAAAAAAGGGAAAGAAGAATGTTATGTTCAGAACTGAGATGATCTTTGACTGAATATTAGTTTATCAAATTTTGCTCTTTGACTGAATGTTATGTTATGCTGGCCTGAGATGATCTGTTGAGGTTATTGTATCTTTATAGTGGCTATTAAGTGCTGTAAATAATATACTTGTTCTGCTGTTTGCTTTACAGGCAGCAGTTGAAAAGATTGAGTGTTGCACTGAGGATGATTCATGTGACTGTCAAAGACTTTTTCATGTAGAAACACTACCATGGTCGAATAGATTTTCACGTACTTTAAAGAAAATAAGTATTGCTCGCTGTCCAAAGGTATATATACTGATGCTTTAATTGTTTTCATAACATCCAGGTACTTTACAGGTGTACAATAGACTGACCTGTTGTAGCAAATAATGAAATGGAGAATAGGTTTGATATTGGGTAACATCTTGGAGACAGTTTTATTTGATCTATTAAGTGCAAGTGGCATTGCGGCCTTATGCATTGAAAACTGAGTATATGCAAGTATATTACAACATAGATACCTCAGCTGCTTTGGCATAATCTTAGAACTAAGAATAAAGTGTGGTATGCTATAGGTCTCTTAAATTTTAATGCAGCTAGATTAATCATGACCAATTACAGAACATATATAGGAGGAATATTCTCTTGGAGCAAGAGGTGGAGATATTGCCTTACAGCAATAACACACAATAAGTACCAATCTAACTAACTGATTATGGTCAGTGAGATTTTGTTATTTATTCTTATAAAATTTTTGGTTATTTTTTTTCTTTTTTGGTTACAGAAGGTGCCTAAAAGGTACAAACAAAAGGTAAAAAACTAGACATTGTTGCAAAAAAATTTTGGTTGCTTTGAGGGAAGTAAAACAATTAAGGACTTATCAATTTACTTGGTGACCCTATAGAAGAGGAAAGCTGGAAATTTCATGTACAGTTGTCAAGTTATCCTATATCCTGTGTTGTATTTTTATAGCTCCTTTGAATGTGTTTTCATTTCACTCACAAAAATTATACAAAGGTTACAATACCTTAGGTTGATTTGATAGTATTGGTAAAACTAAGCCTGGATTGGAAATTCAACCAGTGTGTGGTTTCCTGGTTTGGTTAACCTGTGAATGAGAGGGTAAACTTCTGTAACTCGGCAGAATTAGCTCTACTTTTCTAACTATCAGTAATGTACGGGTATACTAACAGTTTCATTTTCCTCATAAGGCTTCGGTTATGCACTACAATATCTAAGAGCATCAATTGTTCTGATTGTATACTTGCAGGTTTTATGCATTCACCTAAGACGCGTTTCAGTCGATGTATGTGGAGAATTTGTAAAACTTCGGGTATGTAATGTTTCCTGCTTTTGATTAGGTCTGGTGATTTTCTCGTGGTATGTTAAGGGAACCAAGTGTTTCATATGGAATTTCAAACAACTCGACATATGTTACCATTTCCTTTCCAATTGAAAACATATGTTCCTTATCGTACTGATTTATGATTGTAGGGAATAAAGTGTTGGGAGAAAAACTGGAAAACTGGACGAGTCCAGCTACAAAGTGAAAACCAGTCCTCAGCCTAATCCTTTCTTGGGGTATGATCCAAGAAAGTTAAATATTGTCCGGGACTAGCAAGAGTAGGTATAAAAACTCTCATCAAATTTTTCCAGATCATTAAAACCTCTTCGCGGTGCCTTCAACACCACGTACCAACTGGAATTTTCATTGTCTCTAGAGTAAAACACTTGCTGGGCATGTGATGCTAAACAAATGGATCTTTTTTACTCAAACCTTCATTAAGGTTAACTAAGGTGAATGCATCTATTTTCTTCACACTAGAAGCCATGTTGGCCCAGTCACAGAGGAACACTGCCAATCGAAACCTGTAGAAGTCCAGGACCAAAATCTGTCTAATAATCCCATAATGATTGGATAACGTATCTGCTTCTATATGCACTACATAGTTTTGTGTAGAAACATTAGCATCCATAGCATCCATAGTGTGAAATCGTTTTCCATTAATAACACAACCAGAGTGGGACATTTCACCCTTTTACAAGGTAAGAGAGTGTTTCATCAGACTCAAGACAATTATGCAAATACAATAGGAAGCCAAAAACATCAATATTAAAACAAACAATACCTGTGAACAGCGACTTTAGCAGAGCAATATAACCACCTAACCACTAGAACAATCGCAAAGTCAGAGGAAATTCAAAAGAGGATATCATGTAAGTCATAAAAATAAGATCAGTATTTACAAATCCAAATACTGTGTATTGTAGAACCAACAAAATAGTTCATAAGCATGGTTCAAGCTAAGAAACACTCCATATTATCAAGCATCCATTCTCCTAATTCAGCTCAAAACAGAAGCCACCACTTCAGCATTTCAAATTAAACCCCCAAATTCTCCAATTATCTAAAAACTCAGCTTCAGTTTTTATGGAACCAAACCTACTTGTTCTTAGTGAACTATGTCCTAGGCATGTACCAATGAAGTATAAACTAAAACGTGTGAACTCTGAATGCACTAGCCTTAATAATAAAAATGCCAGAATTTCAATTCCCTAAAATGAGTAAAATCTCTAATGGTAGCGTACAGCACTGAAGACCTTATAGCATAAAAGGCATCAGAGACTCTAATATGTTGCGTGGTATACATCACTCAACCTATACACGGTGCATAAAATCAATAAAGAGCAGAATGAATTCCATGAAAGTATCTTATAACATGATCACACTCCAATCAGTTTCCAAAGACCATATGACAAGGATAAAAAAAAACACAGCAACAGAGCAAAAGTATAATGTAGTCACACCAAATTAAAACACTTGACGCCCTACATTATCATCTACGTAATTGTTGACAAACATATTAATTGGTTTCCTATTAGAATCAAGCTGCAACAGATCTAAACACCAAATACACAACTTTCAGCATCTCATTGCCGAATGTATCCACCAACATACAAATCATTTGTACCAAACCTACAAATTAACAGCTCCGAAAACTTAATAAATCCACACAAACGATTACCTATAAGTCTGAGAATTAAACTAAAAATTCAAACAATCATGATTATAAATGAACTCGATAACCAGAACTGAAGAAAAAAACAAAAAAAGAGTTAGTTGCCGAAATAGTAATCCGACTTGCTAGAAATCGATTTTCTACTCAAATAGGAATCAGAATCACACAACACACAGCCAACAGAAGGAGCTGAAATCCAAAAACACAACGGAAAGATCAACGATTCAATCAAAATTGAACATTACACACAAAGATAGAGAGAAGAGAGCCGGTTTTAACTCACCTTGAGAATTTGGAGAAGAGAGCGAGAGGGTTCCTGGGTTTGAGAAGAGTGGAATAGAATTTGGCAAAAGGGGTTGGAGAAGAAAGCGAGAGTCCGGGTTTCTACGAGAATCAGTCTCTGGATTAAGATACTCTGTTATTGACAATTCCTGAAGAGAGACGAGGATAAGAAGTTCTATCTGTGATATGACATTTCGAGATTGACAAAAGAATCAAGGATGTGAAGCCGCAATGTAAAATTGGAAGATACTGACACTAGAAGGATCAGTATTTTAACCGACGAAATTAATATTTATCATCGGTTAAAGTCATTTATTTAGCCGACGATAAATTTTTCGTCGCTTAAATTCTGGATTTTAGCCGACGAATTTTAATAAAATTTTGTCAGCTATAATTATTATTTTTTATTTTTTTTCTTTTTTATAATTACTTTAAAATTCATCGGCTATAGTTATTTTATTTTTTTATTTCTTGTATTTTTGATTAAATTTGTTTTCTTTTTTACACCGGTGGTAGAGAGTGGTGGAGGAGTAGGAGAAGAGGAGGAGGCCGGCTATAGGAGGAGGAGAGATCGAGGAGGGGAGGAGGAGATCAGAATAGATAGGCTAGGAGAGGAAGAGGAGAAGGAGAAGGATTTAGAGGAAGGAGGAGTACGTTGTTGCCGTCGGAGGAGGAGAAAATTGAAATATATAGAAAATTTTGAACTTTAGCCGGCGAAATACGATAATTGAAAGATATAAGGTAATTCGTCGGCTATAGTTATTTATTTTTTTATTTAACCTTAGCCGACGAATTACCCTAATTTTGTCGGCTAAAAACCTAAACCGTAAACCCTATACGTAGAAGCTTCAAACGAAAAAAGTCGTGAAATAAGATATGGCAGGAATGGTGAAATACGTCTACGGTTGAAAAATCACATAATTCCGGTAAAGTCTCGGTGCCGATAGTTGCGGTTAACGCAATTTTCCATTCTTTCTCCCTAGCGGTAGCCCTATCTCTGGTGGTTATTTTTCATAAAAAATTTATACCAATGGTTGCGTCTCATCGATTTGAAACTATTTTTTTCAGTTGAAGGTCCGGGTAAAATACGAAATTTAGACGATCAAATGACCGTTTCTGTGCGTTAAGGGGTTTGACTTACGGGATTGACCGTAAGGATCGAACCCTTAACGTTGTTGGATTAAGTTGAATTTTTTCTTATAGACATATTTTGACCTAATGATCATATCAAACGGTCGGAATTTTGTTTCTCAACTTTGATCATTGGAATCACAACATGCCTACTAATGTTGTATAACTTGTTTACTAAGCTTTAAGTAAATGTTCTGTTTCTAAAACAAACTCTACGTAGAAACTTCAAACGTAAAAAAGTCGTGAAATAAGATATGACCAGAATGATGAAATACGTCTACGATTGAAAAATCATGTAATTCCGGTAAAGTCTCGGTGCCGATAGTTGCGGTCAATACAATTTAGGGGTTTGACTTACGAGATTTACCTTCCAGATGAAGTCCTTAAATTTATCGGATAAAGTTTTTACCATAGACATATTTGAGCATATTGATGATATCTGACGGTCGTATTTTTGTTTGTGAATTTTGATTGCCGGAATCAGAACATGCCTACTATTTACCATTATTTATCTAGCTATATGGGAAGCCCTATCATCGAGGGGTAAATGTCTCAAAATTTTTAGATAGACAGTTGCGTCTCATTATGGTGAGTGTTTGTTGTGTTGAAGGTTCGACCAAAATACCTTATATAGGTGTAGATATGGACATTTTCGTGTGTTAAGTGTTTAGAAAAACTTCATTTTGAAGCCTTAAACGAACTCGGATGGCTAAAAAACCCATATATCATGACATTAGCCATGAGTTTGACTCGTAGGGCCGGTCGGCTTCCAGATTGGTATCAAAATAGTCAATCGGACACCGAAATATCCGTAGTGCAATTTTGTAACTAAAATGTACTTTAGCCAACGAAATATCCTAATTTTGTTGGCTAAACTTTTCAAATTTCGTCCGCTAAAGTTCACAGATTATAGCCGACGAAAAAATCACTTTAGCCGACGAAAAAAATTTCGTTGGCGAAAATTCCTCTTTGGCCGACGAAAATTTAACTTAGCCAACAAAATTTTTTTTCGTCGGCTAAAGTCTGTTTTCTGGTAGTGTGAAGATTGCCTACTGAGAGTGTCAATTGGAATGGAGGTTACTTCAAATCAGCAAGAGATCGAGGTGCAGCAGCCGAGCCCACTTGGTAGGCTTGATAACTGGTGAAGCAGCAGTCGAGCAAGGGATGGGAGGCCCTTTGATGGAATTGGAATGGATGTTATCTTTGGGTAGTTTTCTATTTCAACTTCGGGTTTGAAAAGAGAGACAATTTCTGGGTTTGGAAATTGGGTTGATCTATTTTCATCAGATAGGGTTTCGATCTCTTCTCGAACTAGGTTTCTCTATCTATTCAATTTTGAGAAAGTCGTCTCTTTTCTTGCTATGTATATATATATAATCTACTTTAAAATGGACAAAAAAACTTAGCGGTATCAAAATTTGGCCAAATATGTTAAAGTAAAAGTTCTTTCTTATGATAGCCTTCAAATTTTGGTGAAAAATTTGATGACATCGTTTTCAAAAAAAGGAGTCATAGATCATTCCGGAATTAACAACATCCCAAAAACGTCATGAAAAAATTAAGCTAAATGAATCCATGATAACTAAAAACTGTCATTAAATTTTTTACCATGATTAAATTTTTTACCATGACGTTAATGTCATGAAAACATATATTATGACTGTCCACAGCGTCATAAAATTGATGACGTTCAAAAACGCCATTAAAAACCATTACATATAATGACGGTCATAAAACGTCATAAAATAAAACTCATATTATTTTTTATGATGTTTGGTTCCGAAAACGTCATCGAAAAATCATATAATGACGTTTTTGACCAAACGTCATAAATAAACTGTCATAGAAAGCAACATTTGTACTAGTGTGCCTAGAGGTATTAGCTTCAGATGTATCTCAATTCGCTGATAATGCACAGGAGTCATCACGAGAATTCTACTTCTCCTCAATTGGAGGCTTTTCAAAAACCATGCAACCAGGCAAAGACCAGGTAGAAACAGCAAATTTGTTTTTCTTCTCCAATATATCTTGTTTTGTGTGATGAATATCCATTTTCTAGGTTGGGTGTTGATGTTTTCTTCTCCTGGTGCAACTGACTAGGAGTTGTGAGTCAGTTTCCTTAGATACATGTTTGTACCGTCTTGTTGCTGTTGTGGAGCACTTTGGAAGAGCCGGAAGTGGGCATTACACTGTTTATAGAAGTGTCGGGGCTGATTTATGTGGGGAACAACCTGGTAATCAACTTGACGCTTCTACTGCCCGCTGGTTTTCTATTTCATATGCAGAGGTGTGCAGTGTGTCAAAGGAACACTTTCTTGGTGCAGAAGCTAGCTTGCTTTTCTATGAGAGGTATCAAGGCTAGTGTGCCTAAAAGATCATGTTAATCCGAGTAACGGAAACTGCTTTTGACTCCAGAAAGCTCAATACTGATGCTTCACATGTGAGTTTAGGAAAATCATGTTAAGATAGCAGGGGCCACTGCTGATACTTCTGCAACTCGAGTGGGCTGCAGATATCCAATTAGGCTACTTCCTTGTCTACGAAAACCTCAATTTTGAAATTTTGTCAAGGGGTGTACTTGTTTCAAATGTACTACCCTGCATGCTAACTATATACCTCAGCAGTTGAATTCTGGCAACCAAGGAAAGAAAAAACAGACTTGCTATTTGTGAGTTTGTTGAAGCCTCGTTCTAGTATCATCTGATGGTATTTGTTGCACTTTCTCTCAGACATATGCTTTGGTTTGTGCTCTCAGAATTATAACTCAGTATGTCGTCGGCAAAGGGTGATCTACGAGCTTTTTATTTAACCTATTTAACGACAATTACATCGGCAGAAATGTATTCTACGAACTTTTTATCGACGAACTAGTCGCCCAATGCAGTTCTACCAAACTTTGTCATATCAAACCAAACCAAACCAATGGGGTAAAAAACCAAACTTCTTATGTAGTTTGACAACACAACTTGCACATAGCGCCGAACCTACCATTAGGAAGGATTTGGTAGGTCCTAACTAGTGGTATTCGCATTTCGCAATCAGCAACATCTCTTACAAGGTACTCGATCAATATGGAATATTGGAAGTCATCTACAAACAGATTCAAAATTCCTAAGGCACTTAAATCTTCTAGCTGATTCCGAAAATTGGCTAGGGCCAACTTGGTAGAATCCATTCAGACTTTAGCTCTCTCAATATCCAAGGTTCTAAAAGTCGTTAGTCGCTAGTCGGTCGGTCGGCCGGGGACTAGCGAGTAGAGGAGTAGTCGGGGAGTACTCGGTTTTTAATTTTTGGATTTATTTTTATTTTTAAAACATGTAATTAAATATAATTTTTTAAAAGGTAATATAATGTCCAAAATAATAAAAATAGTCAATAAAATGCCGAGTTTGGCCGATTTTTTCCGAGTTAGGCCGATTTTTTCCGAATTAGACCGATTTTTTTTACCGAGTTGGGCTGATTTTTTACCGAGTTGAGCCGATTTTTTCCGAGTTTGGCCGACTACTCGGCCGATTTTCTTCCGGCCGACTTTGTATTCCGATTTTCTTAAAATCGTCTCGGGAGGATGCCGATTAGCGAGTACTCGGCCGACTAGACCGAGTTTTAGAACACTGTCCATATCTAAGCTTTGTAGAATTGTCAAAGTGACTTGCACTGTTGTCATCCTCTAGCTCTCTAACCATGATAGCTTTAAACTCCCAAGATATTCCATCGTGAATATGCATATCTCTAACATGGAATTGAGAACTTAATTGAGAGTTGAAGCTCGTATATATGCATATCTCTATCATGGAATTCTTATCTCTTGTAATCAATATATGTTGAGAATGAATGTAACTATCGTGGATATTATTCTGGTATATTCATCGGTTCATATCGAAAAACATTCTCCCCTTACTAGCAGCATCAAGTATCACTCTTCCATAAATATTAAGCAAGAGTATCATCGATAGCTACGTTCAAGAGTAATGATCCAAGTGGCTCATGATAGGATCAATCAGTAGTGATTCATTCAACAGTTCGACTTTAGTTTGAAGTTATGAAATGTATGTTATTACAAAAAAACCCCATCTCTAAGGAGCATGAATATGTGATACAATAGTGTGAGGTCAACTTCAAAACCAATTAACAATGGAGAGACTAGTAGCCCAAACTCTTATAAACCAAAGACAATGTCTCATTTTTCCTGATGTATGTGAGATTTATATCTCAACACGCAAATGCACGTGTGACGAATTTTCAAACCTAACACGTGGACAACATTTTGGGTTGACGTGAAGTTCGTGTGGCTTTTGAGCTTCACACGTAGACGTGGGTAACCCGCTTTGATACCAAGATAAAGTAGTTTGGGTCAACTCCAAAACTAATTGGTAATAGAGAGAGTATCTCAAACCCTTATAAACCACATACAAGGTCTCATTTTTTCCAATGTATGTGGGATTTATCAAGGCCGGCCCTAAGGGATTTAGGGCTCGATGCGAGAAAAAAATATGTGCCCCTTATATAAGGAAATTTATTCAAAATTTACTGATTTTTATCAATGACGGGAAGAAAATCTAATGGCTATTGAGCCACATTTATTGTTGCAACAAATTTTCTCCATAATTGATGCAGAATTTGTAGATATGAAAAAAAATAAAGAGATTTAGAAGATACAAAAAGAATTTATAACAAGATTTTGTTATTACTAAATATTTTTTTATGTATAATTAATTGATATATATATATATATATAATTATACAAAGGGGTATATAACCAGAAGATGATTGGAAGTGTCCTCTTTCTTTTTGCGGCCTAGTGCAAGCGCACTGTGTGCACTGCGTCAGGACCGGCCATGGGATTTATATCTCGTACAATCTTGATTTACGTATTCAAGCACCAGATTAGGGTATTTCGACCGGGGTTTCTCATACCAGTAATCTCATAAAATAACAAGGTAGCTATGTAGATTATCATATCGAAATTTAAAATAGGCTAGGTTTTCATCTTACAACCAACTAATCAAGGGGACAAATATATAAGATTATATGCTCAATATGTGTCTAATGAATCATATATTTTTCTCTGAGGCAAAAGATATGCGTTAATTCTTGGGATGTTAAGTTAGTTAACTAATCTGGATAAAAAGGATACATATAGATTATTGCGCTATATATCTGGTAATAATTTCATTCATGAATTTCCATAAGGAAGCACAATCCTCTTAATATACAAAAGACCCCTCGATCTGCATATATAGATAGAGCACAGTAGCTCACAACTGTTTATCTATGGCTTTGTATGTTTTCTTTAATCATGTATAGTACGTTTCATGACTTTCCATATTCCTAACAAAATAGGCATCGCGACTAAACTAAAACAATAACATGTATAGTACTTAAACAATAAGGTTGCTGCTCTATACCTAGTTGTGGATTGGAGGCTTTTTACTTGCAGGACTGTAATCCATAGCCAGTAAATCAGTAGTCTCATCTGGTACTACTCCATCAACTTCTTTCATCCAATGTTTCAAGGTTTCATCATGGCTCTTCTCATCAGATCTATAATTACTCCGCGCCACTCCCAAACTTCGTGCTGCTGCAGATTACAAAGCCATAATGTACACAATTTAGGGTTAGCTAGGTTGAACTCTGCACTAGAGAGAGAGATCATTAATTAACACAGATTCCAAATTAGGAGTTTACCTTCAGTAGTTGTGATAGTGATGAAGCAAAGCAAGATAAAAGCCACAAGAACAAGGTGCTTGTATCGTATCACAGCTGCCATTTGTGTATGTATTCAAGTATGTGCTATCTGATCTTTTTAGTTCCTGGATAGCTTATCTGAGCACTTAATTAGTTGTGAATGGGTATGGAGCATGTTGTCTTCCTTATATAGCCTTGTAGCAGAGAGATATGAACAGTATTTTTCTGGCAATGGACTACGACGTAATATAATTACAATTCTGTTGTGAGCAATAAGGTCGTGTTGAGTCACCATCAGTGTCTCTTAGTGTCTGCTCTTGATATGATAGCTTAGCTTGGACAAGACGCTCTTGAAGTAAATCAAAGAGGTCGGCACAGTGCCAAAGAAGGAAGATGAATGCATGCCCTAGAGTCCTCGACCATATCAATGCTTCTTCTTTTTACCTAGACGGATTAATTTTACCACGGGACAACGTCAAGTGCGTGGTGTACCCACATGTTTTTGCTTGACATTTGCGAAAGCCAAGAACTATCTAGCTAAGGTTAAAGGTTCACTATTCCAAACCCAAGAACTAAACCCTTAAAAATCTGCACACCAGCAATTTAAAGAGGAAATATGAGAAATTAAGAGCACGTAAGAGCAACAGATGATAAGCAAACACTCGGTTTTGTTCAAATTCCCTTCATCTTGATAGTTCATGAAGATGATCATTTTCTGTTCTGTTTATTACATATCAACATATAATATCAAGGGGTATCAACGTATGTAGAAGTTGTAGTGAGATCTGTAAAATAAAAAGAATTGTACGTTGCATGAGGGTAAAACCAATTCTAACCTTATGAGGTAAATGACCAAACATATCATCAGCTAACTTGCTCTTTTCTGTTCATTTCAATATTCATCTATCAAAAACATGAAGTACTAGCTACATGTTAGCAGTTGAGATCATTGTTGTAATCTTTGCAGCTATACCATCGATCTAGTTGCAGATTTGCTCGATTTTCTTGTTTTGCTTATCATATGTTTTTGTTCGGAGAAACAGAAACCGGGGAACAAATTGTTAGAGAGGAGAGATCTCACATCAGAAACATGATAAATAAAATATAACTTATATATGAGTGGATTATTTCTATTGTACCGAGGTCTTTTATGGATAAAACCCAACACCTTAAAGGTGGTTAAGTTGAGACAGTATCGGTACACAGATGATCCACGGGCCACACTTATCGCTGTTTGACTTAGTATCAGAACGGGTCCCTCTCTAATTGCGCCGCATTGGTTGGTTGGTTCGATTGGTGTGACATATGTACACGTGCTAAACCCTTGAGTCTGGTTGCACGTGAGGGTCAGTGTTTGTGTAAATTGTCACCAAGCGTCAGATAGGCCGGGTTAGTGGTTGAATTGGTTTAGACATTTGTACACGTGCTAAACCCTTGAGACTGGTTGCACGTGAGGGTTGGTGTTTGAGTGGAGAGGGTAAAATAGATTCACATGCAGACCTTGTCAGGTTGCACGTGAGGGGGCGTGTTGGAGAGAAGAGATCACACATCATAAACAGGATAAATAAAATATAACTTATATGTGGGTGGATCATTCCTATTGTACCGATGTCTTTTGTGATTAAACCCCAACACCTTAAAAGTGGTTAAGTTGGGACAGTATCGGTACACAGATGATCCACGGGCCACACTTGTCGCTTTTTGACTTGGTATCAGAGTGAGTCCCTCTCTAATTACGTCTCGTTGGTTGGTTGGTTCGATTGGTGTGACATATGTACACGTGCTAAACCCTTGAGTCTGGTTGTACGTGAGGGTTAGTGTTTGTGTGGATTGTCACCAAGTGCCAGATGTGTCAGGTTAGTGGTCGGATTGGTTTAGACATTTGTACACGTGTTAAACCCTTGAGTCTGGTTGCACGTGAGGGTTGGTGTGTTGAGTGGAGAGGGTGACATAGATTCACGTGCAAACCTTATCAGGTTGCACGTGAGTGGCGTGTTGGAGAGGAGAGATCTCACATCAGAAAGAAGATAATAAAATATAACTTATATGTGGGTGGATCATTCCTAATTGTACTGAGGCATTTTGTGATTAAAACCCAACACCTTAAAGGTGGTTAAGTTGGGACAGTATCGGTACACAGATGATCCACGGGCCACACTTGTCGCTTTTTGACTTGGTATCAGAGCGGGTCCCTCTCTAATTGCGTCTCATTGGTTGGTGGGTTCGATTAGTGTGACATATGTACACGTGTTAAACCCTTGAGTCTGGTTGCACGTGAGCGTTAGTGTTTGTGTGGATTGTCACCAAGTGTCAGATGGGCCGGGTTAGTGGTCGAATTGGTTTAGACATTTGTACACGTGCTAAACCCTTAAGGCTGGTTGCACGTGAGGGTTGGTGTTTTGTGGAGAGGGTAAAATAGATTCACGTGCAGACCTTGTCAGGTAGCACGTGAGGGGCGTGTTGGAGAGGAGAGATCTCACATCAGAAACAAGATAAATAAAAAATAACTTATATGTGGGTGGATCATTCTTATTGTACCGAGGTCTTTTGTGGATAAAACCCAACACGTTAAAGGTGGTTAAGTTGGGACAGTATCGGTACACAGATGATCCACGGATCACGCTTGTCGCTGTTTGACTCAGATTAAAGCAAACTGCTGAGCTAGATTTGTAGGGTTGAAGTATGTAGTAGCCGTTTACAGCCTAATGACTAGAGAAGATTTTATGACCCCCTCTTACCTTGCTTCTCAAGATGGAGCATAGCAATGTGGGTTGTAGGGTTCATTTGCGAGGCACATTAGGGAGCTGGTATTGTTTTTAGCCACAAAAAGTTGGTAGGAGTTTCTTGTTGATTCGATTCAAGAAAAACTTGGCTTATCTGATTTTGAGTTGATTTATATTTTTGAAAGGGATTTTGATTTGATTATATTTCATAAAGATGTATGGTTACTTGCATTTGATAATTTACTAAGCCTGTAAAACTCTAATTAAACTCTCCCCTCCCGGGTATGTATTGAAAGTGTTGATAAAAGAATAAGCACTCCATGCAGGACTAAACTGACTAACTGAGAAACTGACAACTCAAGGTTTGAATCATATATTCGGACTAAAACACAAGTAACAGATGCAGTTTCCCCTCATCGTAATATTTCATGACGATGATCATTTTCTGCTCTGTTTATTACATATCAAAATATAAATCTGAAACATGTACGTACGTAGAAGTTGTAGTGATCTGTAAAATAAAAGAAATTGTGCGTTGCATGAGGGTAAGACTAATCATATCCTCATGTCATGAGCGAGGTAAATAACCAAACATATCATTGCTCTGTTCTGTTAATTTCAATCATGCATCTTTCCCAACATGAAGTACTAGCTACATGTGTGTAGTTGAGCTCCTTGTTTGTAATGTTTGCAGCTATACCAGCCACTTGCATCTTAGCTTAATTTTCTTGTTTTGCTTATCATATGCTTCAGTTCTGAGAAAACAGACACCAGGGCACAACTTAACGCAAACCGATCAAGCTAGATTATTAGGGTTTAAGTAGGTAGTAGCCGTTTACAGCCTAACAACTAGAGAAGAGGTTATGACCCCGTCTTAGCTTGCTTCTCAAAATGAAACATAACAATGTGGGTTGTAGGGTTTCAGAGGCACATCAAGGAGCTAGTATTGTTTTCAGCCCCAAAAGGTTGTCAGGAGGAGTTTCTTCACTTTCTTGTTTGGATTCGATGTAAGAAAAACTTGGCTTATCTGATTATGATTTGATTTAATTTTTGAAAGGGATTTTGAACTGATTGTATTTCATAAAGATGTATAAGGTTCTTTGCATCTGAGAATTCATTAAGCCATGTAAAAACCCTAATTAATTTAAACTCTCCTCCCTAAACTGAGTAACTGAAAACTTAATGTTTGAATTCATATATTCAGCCTAAAACACAAGTAATAGATGCAGTTGATCGAAGCTTAGTTTGGATTCAAGCTAAAAGACCAGTAGTTTTGTAACGAGAACATTGTTGTTCCAGCTGGATGAGCCTGCATCTTCATATTGTTGTTGCTGCTCTATCTTCATATATATTAGCCATGCCTTTGTCATTATTATCATTCTAGGTATATATGATCGACAATTTCTGCTGGATGAATAGACAGAAGATTTGCATAGCCCCCCCTTAATTTACACAAAAGTTTTAGAGTCAAGTAATGCAGACAAACTCATGTACCTTTAAACCATTTTTGACCTTCCTCAGAGCAGACCATATTCCCCACTAATGAATAACTAACTTCCAAACATATGTATCATCAAGTGGAGATCGATATTCATGCATCCAGTGAAGGATAGGTGAAGTAAATGCTTTCAAAATATCCGCAAATAAATACCGGCCCGGTGGTTTACAAACAAAATAAACTTATGTAGGCAACACATTACATCCTACATACGATCCATTTTCCTTTGGGATTGAAATCCTGAATATTCTAGGCAATTCAGAACTAATCGACAAGGTCGGCCATGTGTCTTAGGAGGCCCTACAGGAACGAAATTCTAAGGCCCCGACAAAATCGTGAAATACTTTCACAAACTTTAAGTTAGTTTTTTTCATAATACAATGTCGAATGCTGAAAAATTTATAAAAGAAGAAAAGAAAACAATATCCCTCAAAAAATTCACATTATCATTTATCTGAACAAAGAAAGGAAATCCAAAGAATGGACACCTATTGTCCAATAACCTATTATGTCGAATGCCACATAACACGACGTAAAACACGCTAAATTTTCAGGACTGGAGTTACACCTAACCCCATCAATAACCTATTGTCCAAGATGCTATTAGAATGGACAGACATATGCGGAGCAATGAAACGGATTCAAGCTTTAGTTGAACGAAAAATTTTCATGAGTGAGGGCCTTTTATTCTGAAATCGCAGTTTTTTTTCTAGTCTTCCAAATTGCCATAAGTAAATAGAGACCACTAGCGATCCAAAAAGTCATCAATTGAGGAGAAAAACATTTACTAGTAAAGGATACCCAAAAATCAATGATTGTACCTGAACAAGGAAGGTTTGTACCGAAACAGCAAGCAAGCCATTGCCATAAGTGTTGAGCAAAAGTACAGGTGAAAAAGAGATGGGTCAATGTCTCCTCATGGCCTAAAGTATATAACTGACAAGCTGAAACCATAAGAATACCTCGCATGCGAAGCTGATCATCAGTAGGTAATTTGTTGTGAAATAAACGCCATGCAAGCATAGAATAACGAAGAGGAATAGCAGCCCCCCATAATTTAGAAACCTAACACTGCTCATCAAAGCGAGGACGAATTAACTCATATGCAGCAGAGAAAGATAAAGTATCAGAACTCGAATTTTCCTAAATGAGAACATCAGGCTCAAGCGTAATAGAAAGAGGAGTTCTCATAATTTCTTGAGCTAGATTAGGGAAAGTGGTGCGAAAAAATAGTGGGAAGAGCTCATTGTTGCCCCAAAATATAAGAGGCTACATTCGACTTAAAATGCTGTGATAGATGATTCATCTGGAGATTATCAATGATAACATGATCCAACCACTTATCTGACCAAAAAGATACTGATACATCGTCTCCAATACTCCATCTTGAATGTTTATAAATCAAGAGAAAAGAGCCACGTAGCCTAGACCAAATTGAGGAACAAATATATTTATATTTCATGTGCCGAGAGATTGAAAACCTACAACGAGCAAACACACCCCATATAGTAAAAGTGGTAAGTATATTCTAACCCAAAATAAGAAGGACTGATTTGTTAAGAGCTGGAAAATGACGAAATCCCAACCCAGCCTCATTCCTTAGACAACACACTTGCTTTTAAGAGACAGTTACCAACTTCTTGACAGCCATATCCTCACATCAAATAAAATTTTTGGACACACACCAAGATGGTTCAATAAAAAGCTAGGCCGTAGGTAAATAACTAATTGATTAAGTAATTAGCTAACAAAGTGATGGAATAATCATGGAAGCTAGAAACCATGCATTAAATTATGAAGGGAGAGGGTCCAACATAGATGGGACTAATATCTTTTTCAGAATAGATGGAAGATGAACATTGTTATATGTATGAAAATCACGTGGAAGCAGATGGTTTCATGTTTGGTCTATTTTGTGTCCCTTGTTTGCTTTTGCTTGTCCGCTGTAGATCGATATGAACACACACCAAACATGACATGTTTTGTCAATCAGAGCTACATGTACGTAGCATCATATATACAGTTATCGAAAAATCGACGTGCTGCTGAGAATTGATACTCCAAACTACCAGACCCTATAATATCAGCTTGCGTTTGATCTATTGCTCTGATCAGTCTTATGCTTCCATTTAATTTGTGTTCCATTTTCTCAAGTGCGTGATGCTTGCTTTCGAATTCCCTAAATCCTAGTATTGGCGGTATAAGCTAGGGTATGATTTTTTTTGAAAATAAAAAGGAGGTGTTGGTCTGAGTTAGATTCCTTATTGCTGTACTGAAATGTATTATTTATAATAAAATTATACAGGTTGGGAATATCATCTAAACTCTTTGACACATTAATTATTTATTTATTTATATATATATATATATATATATCCTTTTAGAAAACATCTCAAATAATCTATATATCTATATATATATATATATAAATTCTTATAAAGAACATCTCAATAATCACAAATGTCACCCCTACCTACATCTTACTAAACCTCTATGTGCTATATTAATGATACTATTTGCTTTACAATAGACGTGTCATAATTAAAAAGAATGAAAAACACCGGCGTACCTCTTACAGTCCTCAACAATACAATCCACCACTGATAATTCGTTCTCATCCCTTGCGATGGCAAAGGGTATGAATTTTAAAAGACATCAGCTTATGTTTGTGTAACCAACACTAGAAAGTTGTATTTGCATGCACAAGTCGATTCCACCATCTTTTCCATTAACAATCGACAAAATCAGTTAGCATTCTGACAAACACAATAGATGACGATTGACTTCCCGTCGTGATTGGAAGAGTAAAACTCGAAGTACATCTTGAGCAACATAAATTACATTAAACTGAGATAGTGGGGTGTAGAATGTAATGGGTCATTTTTAAATAAGAAAAATGAGAAAATAACAAAAGGAGAATGCAATTATTGTTTAAATAATAATAAAAAAATGTAACTGGGAGGGTAAATTTCAATTTCCTACTTTTTAATTTTTTTTGGTAAAGCGGGTTAAGAGGTAGCGTATGGTTTTTACCCAAAAATTTATTGACATTAAAAGAAAAGATACAAATTAAGAGGGACTACACCAAAATCTTGTTGGCATAGTACAAAGTTGACAAGAGTCTAAATCAAAATGAAAAAGACAATCTCTTATTATTTTTCCCTTGCTTTTAAAACAAGAATGCCCCCTAAATAAGAGATTTTAGAACTAAGAAAATATGTATGTAGACCGAACAGAGAAGCCATGACCAAAAGACAAGTGCAGAAAAGCCGGTAACATCTCTCACAATATAGAACCCTGCTTATCAGAAATTGAGTTGCCCACTCTAAATACATGTGAAAACTGAATAATATTCATTTGACGAGCATTATGCATGCAATTTCCTCAAGGTATACGAATCTCTATGGAACAGACAAAGGCACCTTGAAGTACTGTAACAAAATCAACCATTCAACCTCTAACCAAAGATTATGCCATTGATTAGCCCACACAATGTGCACTGCCTCGATAACTGTAAACATCTCGGCATCAATCGCACTAGACACTTGAGCACGAACTACAAAAGCACCAAGGAAAGATGCCTCATCATTTCTGAAAAATACCACTATGACCTGAGTGTGTCAGGTCATGCATCTGTGTTCACCTTTACCCAGTGAATATTAGAAGGCTACTATAAAACATGAACAACTCATTACAAGAAAAATTGTCTTTTACAACACACATAATGTCGTAAAAGATATTTTTTCTTGCAACACACATTAAGTGTGTTGTAAAAGATTTTGTGTTGTAAAAATCTTTTATGTGTTGTAAAGGACATTTTGCGTGTGTTGTTAAAAAAAATTGTGTGTCATAAAAAAAAATTTGTGCTTGTTGTAAATAACTTTTTTGTGTCGTAAAAGTCTTTTTACATATTTGATTGTGTGTCATAAAAGACAATTTCTTTGTCGTAAGAGCAAGTCCAACAACTTTTCCATTTTATTGGTATTCTCAATTTTGGAGAATTTTTAACTATTTTTGGGTCCAGCAGTTTCTCCATCTCATTTCCCAAAATAGAGATGGAGAAGAAAGAAAAGCACTAATTTCTCAAATTTGCAGCAAAGTCTTCCTTGCCCAAAATTAAATGTTTCACATGTTCCATGTCGCATCCCGGGGACTATTCTCGGTCCCGGAACACGACGGTAACCGCCGTGACCCCGATCTAGCAAGTAATCAATACGTCTTTCGACGTATTGATGACTCACCGGACCGAAACCACAAGGCTATGAATGAAACATACAACAAATGAATAATATTATGAATGTCAAATACTGAATTACAAATGATCAGAGTAGCACACAAATGTCTTACAAGCGGAAGATAATAGAAAATACCCGAGACTAAAATAGTACATGAAAAAGTCTCGAAACACTGGGCCCGAATAAAGTCTCAGAGTATCCAACAGATTACAAGATATGAAAATACGGAAATCAAGAAACATGAAAACCACACCAGAATGGGAGTCCTCGAAAGGTGAAGTGCACGATAACCGACGCTCCGCGGCCTAGTCCAGCTCCTCTAGTGTCGGGTGCTGTAGACCTGAAAAGATGTAGAGGTGAGCAACTCGTCCTCGCTAACCCAAATGGGGCCAAAGCCATCCAAGTCGGGGTTTAAAACCCATGAGAAAACATTTCTTATATATGTATATGTACTCGTAAGTACGAAAGAGCATGTGGAAATGTAAATGCACGGCACGCACACAAAGCTCGGTAAATCATGTGACCACATATGAAAGAACTCTCTGGATCTGAGCGGCCGAATCCCGGGTTTGTCTTTACTGCAAACCGGGGCCAACTATCTAAGCGCCCGAGTGCGCAGAATAGCGAGAGCGTCCATTTCCAGCTAACGCCCAACAAATAGCAGGCCACACTTACGTCACGTTTTACTCTGTTCGAGACGAGCGTAAGCGGGATATATGAATGAAAATAAACAGGGCATAGCCCCTCCGGAGGTTAACGGTCATCGACACCGTAGGAGTGCTAGAATACTAGGTCCCGTCGCTCTCAGGCCAAGCACCGGAAATCAGGACGACGGTACTACTTTTCGATCCATAACTCACACACACACACCAAGTGCTATAAGAAGCATGTGGTCAAGCTTAAAACAATGCATCTTTATTTAGTACGTAAAAGTAAAAGAGCCGCCGACCCAAGAGGGTTTCGGCTCACCCAATGGGCGTGCTCCCCCTACCTGGTATGATGGTACAGCTGGCTGCGCTCCAATCCCTGGTCCACCTGAAGTCTGCGTAGACGAGCTCCTGAGTCTGTGGGTGAGACAACAGTGATAGTCAGGTATAAGTAATTCGAGGTCTATCATCTACGACTAAGACTTGATAAACACTCTTTGTTTATCTCTATGACATTAGGGTTTGACTTATTTGACACTCCGATTCTCAAACCGGTGAGAAGTCGGAATTGTTTCTTATTCAGTACTTACGTCGTTTTTGCCACGTTTACAAGCTAAAAGTCTTTAAAACGTTTAACCGTAGTGTTCGAAAACGTAAAATAGGTGTTCTACGGCATAAAAGAAAAGTCAACTTTGGAATAGTAAAAGTCAACGGTCAACAGTAAAGTCAACGGTCAACGGTCAAAAAGTCAACGGTCAAAAAGTCAACCGGTCAAAGTCAAAAAGTCAAAGTCAAACAGTCAACCGGTCAAAGTCAACCGGTCAAAGTCAACAGTAAAAGTAAAACTGTAACAGTAAAACAGTAAAAGTAAACAGTAAAAGTAAATAGTAAAAACAGTAACCGTAAATAACTTAAACAGTTAGGGGCAAAATGGTAACTCTGCCCCTGGGTTAAAGTAAAAAGTAAATCTGACACGGTAAAAACCAGAGTTTTTACCGTGCCGGTTCCCGATTGATTCCTCCGCCGGATTTGGCTGGTTTTCCGGCCAAATCGAGCCTCCTGTCTCCTCCTATCACCTTCTAAACATCCTAAGCTAACCAACAACATCACAAACATCAAGAAAGATCGAGTTTTCATACCCTTGAAGCTTCCACTGTGTTTTCCGGCAAAACCTCTCCGGCGGAGCTCCGCCGGCCTTCTCCTTCCTCCTCCTTGCTCCTGGGCGGCTCCTGGTGGCGCCTGGGAGTGTCCTAGCTCTCCAAAGAGCTTGAAACACCTCGATCTGCTCTGCACAGTAACTTCTGGGTTTTTGGCCTCGGCTGGGCGGCGCTGGCGGCGGCGCTGGCTTCACCGGTGGTCTGGCTAGGGTCGCCGGGGCTGTGCGAGCTCAATGGTGGTGGCGGTGAGGACTGACGCGCTGCCGGTCTTGGTGGCTGGTGGTTGCTGTCGAGGAGAGAGGGGAGAGAAGAGAGCTTTCTGCTCGAAATGGAAAGCAGAAGAAAGAGGAAAGTGAAAGAAATGGAAGGAGACCGAAGCGGAAAGGATAAGGAGAAAGGGAAAGGTGGAGAAAAAGATGGGTGAAAGATAGGGTATAAAAAGAAAAAGGAGTGGCCACGATTCGTCCATCGAATCAACGGCCACGATTCGTTCCCGATCCCAAAATAATTTAAAAACCAAAACCATTTTCGAAAATTCATTTCAAATAACCAAACGTCAAATTTAAACGTAAAAGTCGTACGAAAAATACGTGAAGTGCCGGAAAATATTCCGTAAATACTCTCACGCATGTGGCGACGCGTGTCTTAACGTAAAAACGTTAGACGAAATGACGACGTACTGAAAAGTAATCGGAATTAAACCCTAAATGTGTCGGAAAATTAAATTAAAATTTCGGGGTCTCACACTCTACCCCCCTTAAATTGAATTTCGTCCTCGAAATTTACCTGACATCAGAAGAGGTGTGGGTGAGCCTGCTGCATGACTGACTCAAGCTCCCAAGTAGCCTCTTCCTCACTATGGTGATCCCACTGAACTTTCACCACTGGAACCTCTCGGTTCCTGAGCTTCCTTACATCACGATCCAAGATGCGGTACGGTCTCTCCTCGTACGAAGCATCGCTGCGCAGCTGTACATCAGTCCAAATAACATTCTGTGGGGCACCCGGTGGGCTCTTCCGTAACTGTGAGACGTGGAACACGTCATGTATATGCTGCAGTCGTGGTGGCAGGTGAATCCGGTATGCAACTGATCCAACTCTCTGGGCTATCTGGAAGGGCCCTACAAACCTTGGGGCCAACTTCCCCTTAACCCCAAATCGTCTAACTCCCTTACGGGGACTGACTTTCAAGTACACAAAGTCTCCCACTGCAAACTCAAGGGGTGTCCGACGTGTATCTGCATACGACTTGCTCCTGCTCTGGGCTGCTCTAAGCCTCTCCTGGACAATCTGGAGTTTCTCTGAAGTCTCCTGTATCACATCTGGACCAAGTAGAACTCTGTCCTCTCTGTCCAACCAACATGTAGGTGATCTACATGGTCGTCCATACAGTGCCTCGAATGGAGCCATACCAATGCTACGGTGGTAGCTATTGTTGTAGGCAAACTCTGCAAGAGATAGGCATTCATGCCACTTTTCACCAAAATCAACTATGCAGGAACGAAGCATGTCCTCTAAGGTACGGATCGTACGCTCGGACTGTCCATCTGTCTGTGGATGATAAGCTGAACTCAAATGCAACTCGGTACCCAACTCTTTCTGCAACGACCTCCAGAGCTTGGAGGTAAAACGTGGGTCACGGTCTGAGATGATGCTCTTGGGTATCCCATGAAGTCTGATCACCTCACTAATGTACAGATCTGCAAAGTACTGAGTACGAGAGCTCATCTTGACAGGTAGAAAGTGTGCAGATTTCGTCAACCTGTCAACTATCACCCAAATCCCATCATGACCCTCCCGTGAACGGGGTAGGCCGGTGACGAAATCCATGGTGATGTGGTCCCACTTCCACTGTGGAACTGCCAAAGGCTCAAGTAGTCCTGCTGGATGTCTGTTCTCAGCCTTCACTTGCCTGCACACATCACATCTAGACACATACTCTCCGATACTCTGCTTCATGCCCTTCCACCAAAACTGACGCTTCATATCCTGATACATCTTGGTGGCTCCTGGATGCATGGTGAAACTAGTCCGGTGTGACTCCTCCAACACTAGTTTCCGGATATAATCATCACTGGGGACAAAGGCACGTCCCTTGTACCTGATAAGCCCATCATCACTGACACTCCACTTGTTGTCAGCTTCACCTGAGTAGACCTGTGCTCGAACCAAGTGGCTCTCTGGATCATTCCACTGATACTCCCCCACCTGCTGTAGGATGTGGGGCCTGAGTGACACACTGGCCAGGAATCCGTGAGAATCCCCAAACCGTACGTCCAAATCATAATCCTCCAGTGTCTCCAAAGCCTCCATGCGAGAGAGGAAAATACTCGCAAGCTCATACCTCGGCTTCCTGCTCAAGGCATCGGCAACAACATTGGCCTTCCCTGGATGGTATCGTAGGGTGAACTCATAATCCGTAAGATACTCCATCCATCTCCGTTGCCGTAGATTAAGATCACGCTGGGTGAAGATGTACTGTAGGCTCTTGTGATCCGTGTAGATCTCAAAGGTGGCTCCGTAGAGATAACACCTCCAGACCTTCAGAGCATGTACAACAGCTGCCAACTCTAAATCATGTGTAGGATAGTTCTTCTCATGTGGCTTCAACTGTCTAGAGCCATAACAAACTACCCCACCATTTTGCATCAGTACACAACCTAGACCAGTCCCTGAAGCGTCCGTATACACTTGGTACGGATCTACACCATTGGGGAGAACGAGGACTGGGGCTGTGGTCAATCGGTTCTTCAATTCTGCAAATGCCTCTTCACATGCGTCACTCCACTCAAACTTGACTCCTTTCTTTGTCAAGTTGGTCAGTGGCGTGGCAATCTTTGAGAAGTCCTGCACAAACCGACGGTAGTATCCAGCTAAACCAAGGAAACTCCTCACTTCTGTGACATTCCGAGGATGTTCCCAATCCAAAACTGCTTCGATCTTGGAAGGATCCACTGACAAGCCTGCACCTGAGACTACATGCCCAAGAAACTGCACCTCTGAAAGCCAGAACTCGCACTTTGACTTCTTGGCGAAAAGCTGATGATTCCACAAAGTCTGGAGAATGGTGCGAATGTGATACTCATGCTCTGCTTGGGTCTTGGAGTAGACCAAGATGTCGTCAATGAACACGATCACAAACTGATCCAGGTATGGTCGGAAGACTCTGTTCATGAGATCCATGAAAGCTGCGGGTGCATTCGTCAACCCGAACGACATGACGAGGAACTCGAAATGCCCGTAGCGTGTACGGAAAGCTGTCTTCTCTATGTCACTATCCCGTACCCGAAGCTGATGATAACCGGACCTCAGATCAATCTTGGAAAAGAACTGAGCTCCTGTAAGCTGATCAAACAAATCATCAATCCTCGGAAGTGGGTACTTGTTCTTCACAGTGACACTGTTCAACTTCCGATAATCTATACAGAGTCGAAGGGTTCCATCATGTTTTCTGGCAAACAACACCGGTGCTCCCCACGGTGATGAGCTATACCTGATAAAACCCTTGCTCATGAGATCTTCCAACTGAAGCTTCAACTCTTGCAACTCAGCTGGTGCCATACGGTAAGGTGGAATCGAAATCGGTGTGGCTCCTGGAACCAACTCAATCTGAAACTCTACCTCCCGATGTGGCGGTAATCCTGGTAAATCTTCAGGAAATACTCCGGGATACTCATCAACAACCGGAATATATCTGTCCCCACTAGATTCATCCTTCTCCTTTGACGATCTCACAATACTGTAGCAAGTCAAAGTCCTCCTCCCACGAAAACATGGTCGCAAGAGTGGACTCGGCTGTGTGAGTCGCTCATCCATCCTGATCACCATCACCTTGTCCTTGCCTGGAGTCCTCACTGTGACTGTCCTCTTCTCACAGTCTATGAGGGCTCGGTATTTTTCCAACCAATCCATCCCAAGTATCAAATCATACCCATCAATGTCTAACGGGTAAAGATCTGCTAGTAACCTTCCTTCGTTGACCAGCAGCTGACACTTGCGAAAGATCCTGTCTGTAGATGCCCCCATTCCAAGGGCAGAACTAAAACAATACGTACTACCCGTGGACTCAGACTCTAATCCCAAAGAATCCGCAAACCACGTGGCAATAAAAGAATGAGAAGCCCCTGTGTCAAACAATACTCTAGCCTCTGAATTAGAAACAATGATCGTACCATCTAGAGCTGTCGAGGCATCGAGAGCTAGCTGACCTCCTGCAAAAGCATAGACCTGTCCACGTCCCCTAGCACTGCGTCCACTCCGGCCTCTAGTGCGTGAACTCTGACTAGCCTGACTGCCCTGACTCGGGGCAGGCTGCTGCTGAGGTGCCTGAGGGTAAGATGGCGGTGCATAGCCCTGCTGATACTGCTGCTGCTGTGGGACCTGGGAGTAAGACTGCTGCTGCGATCCCTGCTGATACTGCTGCTGACCCTGAGGCTGGATACGGCCGGAAGAACCTGAAGCTGAAGCAGTACCCATGTCTCTGTTGGGACAACGCCAACGGGTGTGTCCCACCTGACCGCACTCATAGCAAGTATATGGCCCTGACCGGCCTCCTGAGGACCCACTGCCACTACTGCCAGCACTGACGTTTCCGCCGAAAGGTCTCCTGTTGTTTCTCTTGGTCATCTTCCTGTCTCTGCTCCGAGAGTGGGACCTACTGCCACTACCGCCATAGTCAACTCTGCCCTGAGGAAAGGTCGCCTGATCAGCCTCAATCTTGTAAGCTGCGCTCACAATCTCCCTGTAGGTGCGAGTGGTATTAGAGAGCAACTCGCGGCGAACTGAGTCCCGTAGACCAAACTCAAACCTCTGGGACTTCACCTTCTCGGTGAGGCCTGGGACATACTTCTGCAGAGAAGTAAACCGCACCACATACTCGTGGACTGTCATGCTCCCCTGTGTAAGGCCGAAGAACTCGCCAATCTTCTGGTCTCTCAAGACCGGGGGAAAATACTGCTCGTAGAACAAGTCCTCAAACTGATCCCAAGTCATCTGGTCGGGATCATGGCGGTCTGCAACGGTATCCCACCAACTATCAGCCTCTCCTGTGAGGCAGTGAACTGCAAAAGCTACTCGGTACTCAATGGGGGTATTGACCGTCCCCTGCAGCTTCTTGATATGCTTGAGCCAGATCTCAGCATCTACGGCCTCTGTAAGACCGGTGAAGTTAGGTGGCCTAACTTTCAGGAAGGTCGCCAAGCAGTTGGACCTCCTCTCCCTCTCCAAGTCCTGCGGAGTCGGAGGTGGTACGTTCCCCATGGCTCGGAACGCACGAGTGACCTCATCCACCTCACGGCGCGGCGGCATCGTGACTGACTGAAAAGAAACAAGGATTAGTCATCGAAACAATGTCCAGTGATTAAAGATAATGAGAATGGCAACTACTGGAACATGAATGAACTTTTGACTTCCGTATGAATGAATACATCATGAGATCATGCAATGACGTCAGCATCGCACACAAATAACTCGAAGCATACGACTCGAAGAAAACAAACTGGTCGTACACTAATGACATGGAAGGTACCAAAACGAAGCTCTGATACCAAGTAATTACTGTCGCATCCCGGGGACTATTCTCGGTCCCGGAACACGACGGTAACCGCCGTGACCCCGATCTAGCAAGTAATCAATACGTCTTTCGACGTATTGATGACTCACCGGACCGAAACCACAAGGCTATGAATGAAACATACAACAAATGAATAATATTATGAATGTCAAATACTGAATTACAAATGATCAGAGTAGCACACAAATGTCTTACAAGCGGAAGATAATAGAAAATACCCGAGACTAAAATAGTACATGAAAAAGTCTCGAAACACTGGGCCCGAATAAAGTCTCAGAGTATCCAACAGATTACAAGATATGAAAATACGGAAATCAAGAAACATGAAAACCACACCAGAATGGGAGTCCTCGAAAGGTGAAGTGCACGATAACCGACGCTCCGCGGCCTAGTCCAGCTCCTCTAGTGTCGGGTGCTGTAGACCTGAAAAGATGTAGAGGTGAGCAACTCGTCCTCGCTAACCCAAATGGGGCCAAAGCCATCCAAGTCGGGGTTTAAAACCCATGAGAAAACATTTCTTATATATGTATATGTACTCGTAAGTACGAAAGAGCATGTGGAAATGTAAATGCACGGCACGCACACAAAGCTCGGTAAATCATGTGACCACATATGAAAGAACTCTCTGGATCTGAGCGGCCGAATCCCGGGTTTGTCTTTACTGCAAACCGGGGCCAACTATCTAAGCGCCCGAGTGCGCAGAATAGCGAGAGCGTCCATTTCCAGCTAACGCCCAACAAATAGCAGGCCACACTTACGTCACGTTTTACTCTGTTCGAGACGAGCGTAAGCGGGATATATGAATGAAAATAAACAGGGCATAGCCCCTCCGGAGGTTAACGGTCATCGACACCGTAGGAGTGCTAGAATACTAGGTCCCGTCGCTCTCAGGCCAAGCACCGGAAATCAGGACGACGGTACTACTTTTCGATCCATAACTCACACACACACACCAAGTGCTATAAGAAGCATGTGGTCAAGCTTAAAACAATGCATCTTTATTTAGTACGTAAAAGTAAAAGAGCCGCCGACCCAAGAGGGTTTCGGCTCACCCAATGGGCGTGCTCCCCCTACCTGGTATAATGGTACAGCTGGCTGCGCTCCAATCCCTGGTCCACCTGAAGTCTGCGTAGACGAGCTCCTGAGTCTGTGGGTGAGACAACAGTGATAGTCAGGTATAAGTAATTCGAGGTCTATCATCTACGACTAAGACTTGATAAACACTCTTTGTTTATCTCTATGACATTAGGGTTTGACTTATTTGACACTCCGATTCTCAAACCGGTGAGAAGTCGGAATTGTTTCTTATTCAGTACTTACGTCGTTTTTGCCACGTTTACAAGCTAAAAGTCTTTAAAACGTTTAACCGTAGTGTTCGAAAACGTAAAATAGGTGTTCTACGGCATAAAAGAAAAGTCAACTTTGGAATAGTAAAAGTCAACGGTCAACAGTAAAGTCAACGGTCAACGGTCAAAAAAAGTCAACGGTCAAAAAGTCAACGGTCAAAAAGTCAACGGTCAAAAAGTCAACCGGTCAAAGTCAAAAAGTCAAAGTCAAACAGTCAACCGGTCAAAGTCAACCGGTCAAAGTCAACAGTAAAAAGTAAACAGTAAAAGTAAAACTGTAACAGTAAAACAGTAAAAGTAAACAGTAAAAGTAAACAGTAAACAGTAAAAGTAAATAGTAAAAACAGTAACCGTAAATAACTTAAACAGTTAGGGGCAAAATGGTAACTCTGCCCCTGGGTTAAAGTAAAAAGTAAATCTGACACGGTAAAAACCAGAGTTTTTACCGTGCCGGTTCCCGATTGATTCCTCCGCCGGATTTGGCTGGTTTTCCGGCCAAATCGAGCCTCCTGTCTCCTCCTATCACCTTCTAAACATCCTAAGCTAACCAACAACATCACAAACATCAAGAAAGATCGAGTTTTCATACCCTTGAAGCTTCCACTGTGTTTTCCGGCAAAACCTCTCCGGCGGAGCTCCGCCGGCCTTCTCCTTCCTCCTCCTTGCTCCTGGGCGGCTCCTGGTGGCGCCTGGGAGTGTCCTAGCTCTCCAAAGAGCTTGAAACACCTCGATCTGCTCTGCACAGTAACTTCTGGGTTTTTGGCCTCGGCTGGGCGGCGCTGGCGGCGGCGCTGGCTTCACCGGTGGTCTGGCTAGGGTCGCCGGGGCTGTGCGAGCTCAATGGTGGTGGCGGTGAGGACTGACGCGCTGCCGGTCTTGGTGGCTGGTGGTTGCTGTCGAGGAGAGAGGGGAGAGAAGAGAGCTTTCTGCTCGAAATGGAAAGCAGAAGAAAGAGGAAAGTGAAAGAAATGGAAGGAGACCGAAGCGGAAAGGATAAGGAGAAAGGGAAAGGTGGAGAAAAAGATGGGTGAAAGATAGGGTATAAAAAGAAAAAGGAGTGGCCACGATTCGTCCATCGAATCAACGGCCACGATTCGTTCCCGATCCCAAAATAATTTCAAAACCAAAACCATTTTCGAAAATTCATTTCAAATAACCAAACGTCAAATTTAAACGTAAAAGTCGTACGAAAAATACGTGAAGTGCCGGAAAATATTCCGTAAATACTCTCACGCATGTGGCGACGCGTGTCTTAACGTAAAAACGTTAGACGAAATGACGACGTACTGAAAAGTAATCGGAATTAAACCCTAAATGTGTCGGAAAATTAAATTAAAATTTCGGGGTCTCACATTCCAACAAAAAGTTATTAAATATATAATATTTTATTGAGTTTGTTTTTGTTAATATAAAAAATATATAACTTTTTGATATAATTAATAATGATATAGCTTATTTTATTGTTGTAATAAATGTCAAAATCTCTAAAATATGAAAGATATTAGAGTTGAAACTGCACTGCTACTAAGGATACTGAACGACTATTTGTCCTTTGAAACTGCACTGCTACTAAGGATACTGAACGAACTTGAAGTACCTTCGTCTATCACCAGAACACAACTTAGAGAGGGAGAGAGAGAACTCAAGTAAGGAGAGATGCTTTGAGTTGGTGTTTTTGGAATGAGGGATGAAGTCACCTATTTATATTGGTGAGATTTGAGGAAAACTTGAATGCCATGAATAAGGTTACAACCTTTCATTAACCCACTACCATGTCATTGATTCATGTTGTTACAAAAACCAAAAGACAAGAAAGTTGAAGGATCAACCATTACATGCATTACTTTGGTGACTATTTTCACTCACCTTTAATTATCAAAATGATTACAAGAAAATCTTTTATTTCTATCATTTTTCCAACAGAATTTTGCTCTAATAACGATTCTATTTGCTTTGTCACAACAATGTTATAATGAAAAAATCACTAAATATGTAATACGATAACATATCTTACAATCTAATAATGTTGTTTTCCTACTATGTTGCCGCCATGATTAAATCTGACGGCACTTAAATATATTCTACCACTACGAGGGTATGACCATTTGACGAAGTAAAAGACAAGTCGCCCTACCTAGAGAAGATGTGGCATATACGGTGTATAGACCAGGACAAGGCTGTTCATGCTCTATCATATTTTAAGGAGATGGCGGGGCGGAGAAAAAGATTGGCGTTGAGGGGATGATCAAGAATTCAAGATTGAAATTTATTATGTTTTTATTTTTATTTTTCGATGGTTTTTGCAACTTCTTTTGTACACATTGGTAATATATATATATATATATATATATATATATATATACACACACTACAAGGAGAAAGTGTTTAGCCGACGAAATAAAAAAAACAGGCTGACAAATGTTTTTTTCGTCTAAGTTATATTTTTTCCTCGGCCTTTTTTTATTATTTCGTTGGCTATAGTCCACAGACTTTAGCCGACGAAATTATATATTTCGACGGCTAAAGTTAGGGGTGGGAGTTTGATACTGAAATCCCGATAACGACCGTCCCGTACCGAACCCAATCGGGTCGGGACATAAAGTGAAAAAATTGTTGTCCCGAACCGTACCGAATCCCGAATTTAGTAATCGGTTCGAGATCGGTATGAGCCAATAGATACCGAATGTCCGGAACCGTCCCGAATCCTCTAAAATTTATAATTTTACTAGTTTTAAAGAAAAAATATGTATTTATAATGAAGAATTAATCATCTTAAAGTGATGAAGTCGTCTAATTATGTTAGTTTATTGATTTATGTTAAGAAAAAGTGTTAAATATTGCATAAATATAGTACAAAAGTGATTGTTTAATTTATAGATATAAAATCCTAACCTAAAATCTTATGTCCCGATTGGTCCCGAACTTGTCTCGAATTTTTCGGTATTGAGACGGTTCGGTATCAAGCCTTAAAATCACACATCCCGTCCCGTATCGATACCGAAAAAAATCAGGATCGGTTCCAAGATAGGTCAAATCCCTTTACCGTACCATACCAATCCCACCCCTAGATAAAGTTCCTTATATTTGCAGATCTAGACAGCAGCTCATTTGAAAAAAAACGGAAGAAAAAGTTTGGATGTTGTCGAAATTATTAGGTGTTGTCGAAATCTGTCCAAAATTAGTTTGTGGAGCTATATATAGGTACGTATATTTGTATATATGGTGATTTTAAGTTGATTTAAGAGTTTTATTTGAGTTATATAATATTAATTTTGAGTTTTATTTGAGTTGAATTAATGAATTTTGAGTGTGATTGAGTTGATAGATTTGGTTTGATAATATATATATGAAGTTGTTGTTAATAAGTAGTATATATATATATATATTAATTTAATTATAATATTGGGTTGATGCATGATATGAATTAAGTTGTTGATGATATGTTGATTATGATTTTGTGATGATCGATGTTGATATATAATATTGTTATGTAATTATTAAGTAGTATGTATACATATATGTTAATTATTATTTTTTATTAATAAATTGTTGTAGAATACTAAATGATTTGAGATTTTATATATGAAATTAATTAATTAGAGTTATACATATATATTTTGTTATATTTTCAGGATATGGACAAGAGTTGGATTTCGCTTCCAAAATGAGACAAAAGATATGATAAATGAGTTATTAGTTTTATTGAATATGTGCTGGTTAATGCTAACGAGAATACAATTTTCTATTGCTCGTGCACGAAATGTCAGTGTCGCAGCGATATGCATCGATTTGCGATTGACAAAGTATGACAACACCTGAAGAGTAATGGGGTTTGGAAGAAGTACACATGTTAGATATATCACTGTGAAACATTATCAGGGGATTCGCATGATCATAGACAATTTTCTGAGACGAACAGTACATCAAACAATCCAACAACGACATTCATCAACGATATGTTTCCTTATGAGAGCGGTGTATGCTTTCCAGGACAGTATATGTCTGAGCCGGTGCATCCCTTCTCTAGATTTTTCAATATTACTGGTATTGACAAGTATAACAAATTGCTTGCTTTCCAACATACCCCTGTGCACCCCGGTTGTCAGAAGATGGTTCTTGAAAGTGTGATGAATGTAATGAAGATTAAAGTTGAGGCAAAATCGACCGGGAAGGCTGTTGATGATTATCTACTGTACACTGCTTTGATGCTGCCCCACGATCATCGTCTTCCTACCACTCATCATAAGGTCCGATGTATCCTGAAAGATCTTGGGCTTTCCTACATCAAGATCCATGCATGCAGATAAGACTGCGTTCTCTTCTAGGGTAAAGATCTAGAAGGGAATGACCTTGACGCATGTCAGGAATATCACACTGACAGGTATAAGCTGACTCCTACAGGTAATAGGAAACCTGTGAAGGTACTTCGGTATTTCCCGTTGACGGATAGGTTAGAGCGGTTGTACATGTCATCACACACGGCCAAAGCTATGAGATGGCATGCTGATAGAGAATTGCATGACCAAGATACCCTTATACACCCTACTAACGGGGAGGCTTAGAAGCATATAGACTGAGAGTTTCCTCATTTTGCGTCAGAGGTTCGAAATGTGAGGCTCTAGCTCTCATCCGACGGGTTCAACCCTTTTGGCAACATGCGCTTTCAATACTGTGTATGGCCGGTAATTTTAGTATCGTACAACCTTCCTCCATGGATGTGCATGAAGAAGGAATACAATATGTTGAGTTTGTTGATTACGGGGCCCGGCTATCTAGGGAAGTCTCTCGATATGTATTTGAGACCTTTGATTGAAGAGCTTAAGTTTTTTTGGGATGTTGGTCATTCTGATACATGTCATGGTTGTTGGTTCCATCAGTGATTTTTTCAGCCTGTGGGATGTTATCGAGCAACGTTGCTAGGGGATATAAGGCTTGTCCAAAGTGCCTTAGCGATAAGGGGAGCAGTAGTTATTGCAACAAGATATGCAAATTAGGTCACCATACTCTCCATCCATATGATCAAGAATTTCGGTTCGATGACAAGACATTTGATGAGACTGTAGAAAACGGTGTGCCTCCTAGAAAATGGACGGGGAAAGAAATTTTAGCAGTGCTTAATGAGTACGATTTTGGACAGCTCAACAATCATCCCAATATTGTGGCGGCAATACCTGAAAGACCCGGCAGGTACAAATTCTGGACATATAAGAGCATATTCTGGGAACTCCCATACTGGAGTAAGTTGTTGATCAGACACTACCTAGATGTGATGCACATAAAAAAGAATGTGTCCGACAGTGTGGTGGTACAGTGCTGAACTTGGAGGAAAAGACGAAAGACAGTCCTAAGGCACACATTGATCTTAAAAAATGGATATACGAAGACATATGTTGTTGAAAGAATGGAAGAAAAAAAATGCCTCAAGCTCCTTACACCGTGAAGCTTGACCAGAAGAACGTAATTTTCAGGTGGATGAGTTATGTGAAGTATTATGCAGGCTATGCAAGAAATATAGCCCGGTGTGTGAACTTCAGGGACAAAAAGATGTACGGGTTGAAGTCATGGCTGTCATATACTGCTACAACGTCTCTTCCCTGTTTTCATTCGACCGTTCCTTCCCCGTCAGGTGGTGGAGACGTTAGTAGCGTTGTCAAGATTCTTCCAGAAGTTATGCACACGAGAAGTGTAAGAGGACATCATTTATATCTTGTGTAAATTTGAGAGGATATTTCCTCTAATTTTGAGAAATTGTTGTTTATCGGTCCAGTACACTACACTTGGATGTATCTCATGGAAAGGTATGTTTTTTATACCTAAATTCCTCACTATACATGTTCAATATATAATCATAACACTTTGCAACTTGATTTATAGGCAACTTGAAGACTACAAAGCTTATGTGGCTAATAAATCCTCCTCTGAAGGATGTATAGCTGAAGCATATATTGCGCACGAGTGCGTCACCTACATAAAGTTGTATTTAGGAGCGTTGAAGGAAACTCCGCAAACCATACCGGTAGATGTACCGAAGTTCAATCTTTCCATAGTCTCTAGTGACGTTGAAGTTTATGGAATTTTGTCAGACTCCTACAAGTTGCAACCACATGAGCTAGTCATAGCCACTGGTGGGTATTGATTAATTGTTTAGAAGTTGATACTGGAAAGACATCCATTTATACTCTCGAGACATTCAAGCTGAGTATGTAATTCTTTATTTCTATTCATAACTATTTTATTGCATAATTATCCATATTTACAGTACATTGAATGTTTGGTTGCAGATGAACCATATTCAATTCGATCGTCACACAAATTGGTCGCACGAACTAAGACTTCTAGCGATGAAGCTAATAATGTCAAGAGTTTATCCGTTGTGCAAGATGAATGACATGTAATTTATATGTGAATAGAGAGACAACATACGGATAACACAAAATTCTAGGGTGATGGCGTTAAATGTAGAGAGACTATTACTGAGTTCTCGATTCAGTGGTGGAACTCGTTTATGGGTGAGGCATGATAGTGCACCTTTTCAAATATAGATGGTTTGATACTAGCTCGCAGAGCATGAAAACTGATCAGTACGAGATTTTATTAGTGAACACTGCTACAAGCTGTTACGAAGATGACCCGTTTGTTTTTGCCACATCGGTAAAACAAGTGTTTTATCTTAATGATTTGTTAAAGGTGACGCGTGGAAAGCAGTCAACCATGTGCACCCTAAAAACATTTACTAGGCGGCTACACTTGGAGAGGTCAAAGACGAGAAAGAAGATGTTGTGTATCGTGTATCAAGAGCCCAGTGCAATAGGTATTCATGACTTCTCTACAATTCGCCTTAATAATTTTCAAGCAGGTAGTTCAGTTCGAATTCCTGATGAAGAACCAAGGCTTATTGATGTTGATCCAAATCAAGAAATAGACGATGACTCTGGTGATAAGGAAAGATATAGATTGCTAGAAATTAATTCTGACACCGAAGAAGACTCATCGGATGATTCCGATTATGAGCCTTAGCTTTAATTTGTAATAAAAGAATGGATGAGCTTTATAGTTTACATATGTTGAATTCATATTTTTGTTATTTTATATGAATTTTGGTGATATATGAACAGAAAATTGGTATGGTTTACATTAAACAACCTGTTTTTTATGTATTTTTAATACTTTAGCCGATGAATTATAGCATATTTCTTCTGCTAAGATGGTCTTAGCCAATGAAATATGCTATAATTTGTCGGCTAAAACAAACTTAGCTGACGAAATATAGCTTATTTCGTCGGCTTAAACTGTCTTAGCTGACGAATACCCGAATTTCATCGGCTAAACCCTAAACCTTAAATATATTTTTTTTTATGAATTTTGATCATCGGAATCACAACATTCCTTCTAATGTTGTATAACTTGTTTACCAAGTGTTAAGTAAATGTTCCGTTCCAAAAAAAACTATACGTAGAAACTTTAAATGAAAAAAAGTTGTGGAATAAGATATGACCGGAATGGTGAAATACGTCTGGGTAAAATACGTAACGATCAAATAACCGTTTCCGTGCGTTTATAGGTTTGACTTACGTGATTGACCGTCCGGATCAAATTCTTAACGTTGTCAAATCTAGATGAATTTTTTTTCATACACATATTTCAACATAATGATGATATCAACGGTCAGATTTTTGTTTCTCAAGTTTGATCATCACAATCAGAAAGTGCTGAATGTATAAAAGGACTATAGCCGACGAATGTATTGAAAATTCATTGGCTATAGTTAAATAAATAAATAAAATGGTAATAAAAATAAATTGGAAATAAATTATATAAATAAATATAAAAAGGACTATAGCCAATGAATTTACAATAAATTCGTCAGTTTTAGTTAAATAAATAAAATAAAATAATAATAAAACAAATAAATTGGAAATAAATTATATAAATAAACATAAAAAGGACTATAGCCAAAAAATTTATTGAAAATTCATCGGCTATAGTTAAATAAAAAATAATAATAATAAAATAATAGCCGACGAAAATCATAATTAGCCGACGAATTTATTATTTCGTCAGTTATACTTCAGCCTATATAAACAAAATCCGGCTCGTCCGAGCGAACAGAAACCCTAATTTTTTTTCTCTTCTTCAATTCCACTGCCTCTTCTGCCTCCACTGCCTCCACCACCTCCACTGCCCTCCTCCACCTCCACTGCCTCCACCGCCTCGTTTCTCTCTCAGTCTCGGACCCCTCCTCTACCTCCATAGCACCTCAACAACCTCTCCACAGGTTTTTATTTATGAATTGAATTTGTTGATATTTGGTTGAAATTTGTTAATATAATGTTGTATAATTTGTTGATATAATTGAATTTGTTGATATATATGGATTGATTTTTTCTGATTTTGTTCATGTTCTTTATATAAATGTTCATTAGAATGTTTGTTAGAATAGAAAATTAGCTAGGTTCGGTTAGTATCGTCATAGTATTTTTGATCTTAGAAATATTAATTCACGAATTTAAATATTAATGACATTTATTAAAAATCTTGTTAATACATTAAAATTTTAATTAAAGATTGTTAATATATTGATAAAGATTGATAAAAATTAAAAAAAATATAAATTATAACTAAAATAAAAATTGAGGCAGCTATGTTCTCCGACCCAGAAGGTGGTGTCTGCACCACGTATGCCTGAGATATACCGGGCGCCGACTCCGGATCGTACTGCTTCGGATGGTGGGTCATTTAGGGTATAGATACCACCGCCTCTTCTCTTTCTTCCGTGGATAATACATGCCTTACATGTAGTCAATGACTCAAGGGCGCCGATTTATCCACTGTCCCTCCAGGTGACTCCATCAGCGGCATACCGGTTTGTGTCTTTTGGTACGGATCTTATTTTTACGAGCGTATCATCATCGGCGACAGACACGAAATCCATCGCATCTACCGCAACGCCCTCAGGTAATGAAAGATAAATAATTTGTTTTCTTATAATGTCATAATAAAGGTTCTCTGATTTTAATAATTAATTTATGATAGGCATCGTCAGAGCCAAGCCGACAAAGAATAAGAGAGGCCGCGTCATAGGGAAGGCTCTCGAGAAGACCGTGAGTACCTCAATGAGGATTGTCATCGATACTGATGGGGATAGCCATGTAGTATCGGGCGAGAAGACGATGATGTACTCTAGCCGCGTGGGAGCGCTTATTAGGGATAGAGTCCCTATGTTGTGGTCAGACTGGGACGAGGTCCCGCAGGAGGTTAAGAACATGGTCCCTCAGGCGGTGAGTTTACAAAATTTCTCAATAATATTATGTATTATATTGTTGAATTATGGAAAAACTAAACTAATAAACAGTTAAATGCAGGTGTGGTTTGACGTTCCCCAGCACCTGAGAAACACCTAGGCGGACGTTGTGCATGGGGGAAGGTACGTTGGGAAGTTAATGAAAAAACAAGATTGTATGTTATATTAATAATATTTTTAATATTTTTGTGGTATATGTAGGTACAAGGAGTGAATGAACGAGTTGCGGACCTACTGGACTATGCACGGGAACGCACGTTCTAGTACCCCTGTTGAGTTTCAATACAGGAAGTATGAGTGGCGTTGGCTTCTGATATCAGAATTCAACAACCCTCATAAACAGGTAATTAAAAAATTAATTGGTTAAATTGTTTTTAAGTACGTCCGTTTTAAATATTTTACTAATATTTTATTTTTTTTTCTTTAAAAGCGTTTCCCGGGCGAACACTCAGAATCGACAACGCAAAACAAGGACCCAGCATGCCGGTTCTATACCGTTCGCATCGTTGATGGACGAGACGGCCAAGGAACATCCAGAAGTTAACGCAACATAAGGCATATCCTGACCCCCAAGAGGATATTGCAAGTCATCTTACATCTTCAATTTTTTTACTTATATATATGTAAAAATATTAATTTATTATTATTTTTCTATCCAATTAGGCGAAGGTGAGACAGGCTAGTGACGATGTGATGACTGTTATAGTGAGGGAGACATGGCCGGACAAAAGTCATGTCTCGGATCGACACTTCAGATCTGAGGGTTGGGACGAGGATCATGGGCACAACCTTCCCACCGTGAGAAAACAACTTCTACTGCGGGGGTCTAGGGAAGAAGCGTGAGGGGGTCCTGAAGACCACTCCAGGATTTTAAAGAAAGACAGCCTCGACCAGCAGTAGGATGACTCAGCTAGAGGCCGAATTTCAGATACTACGGGAATAACAAGCCGCCCAAACAACCTATACTACCGCCTTACAGAAGTATAATGTCACGGTATATGCCATCCCGTAGGCACATCAGTAGCAGATGTTCCAGTACTTGAAAGAGTTTTCAGCTGCCCAGCTTCAAGGACTTCTGGCTCCGCCCATGCCCATGCCTACGCCTATACCCCTACCTCAGCCGCCGTAACCTCCCCAACCTCCTCCTGACACGGATATAAATATAGACGATATAGATTTTATGTAGTTAAATAATTATATAGTTTTATGTGTATGAACAATTTATAAATATTTTAATGAAAAACGTGTTGTCATTATTGATGGTGTTGTTGGTTATATGAAATTATTTTGGTGTAATTTACAGGTTGCTTGGAATGGTAATTTAGAAATTTTGGGGTTTTTTTTGCTGAAATGGACTTATAGCCGATGCAATTTGCCATAATTCGTCAGTTATAGAATTTTTATTTTTTATTTTTAAAGGTTTAGCCGAAGAATTATGGAAAATTTCGTCGGCTATAGTGGTATTTAGCTGATGAATTTACTATAATTTGTCGGTTATTTTTTAATTTTTAATTTTTATTTATTTTTATTAAATACTTTAGCCGACGAATATAGTAAATGTTTCGTTGGCTAAAGTGTAAGACTACGGTCGACGAAACATCATTTCGTCGGCTATAAGGATGACACTTTAGCCGACGAAATAAATAAAATTTTCGTCGGCTAAAGTCTCAGACTATAGCCGACGACTACTTCTAGTTTCGTCGGCTAAAGACATAATCGATGAGTTTTTGCTGACGATATCTTAGCCGACGAAGACACGTCGGCTAAGTTCTTAACCGACGAATTTGGTTAACAGGTGGCCAAACTGTTGATTTGGTAGTGATATATATATATATATATATATATATATATATATATATATATATATATATATATATATATATATAAGTCCATATTCAGAGCGAAGCTTCGCTCTAAAATTAATGTGTGAAGGTCCATATTTCGCTCACTTGTCAGTCAAATTTTTCGATCATAGTCAGTCAGTATCTAGATATACTTGCCATGATCATTTTTACAAAGTTTATATTTATATATATATATATATATACACATATAAGTCCATATTCAGAGCGAAGCTTCGCTCTAAAATTAATGTGTGAAGGTCCATATTTCGCTCACTTGTCAGTCAAATTTTTCGATCATAGTCAGTCAGTATCTAGATATACTTGCCATGATCATTTTTACAAAGTTTATATATATATATATATATATATATATATATATATATATATACACACACACATATAAGTCCATATTCAGAGCGAAGCTTCGCTCTAAAATTAATGTGTGAAGGTCCATATTTCGCTCACTTGTCAGTCAAATTTTTCGATCATAGTCACTCAATATCTAGATATACTTGCCATGATCATTTTTACAAAGTTTCATCTGATTTGGAGATCGTTTGGGTACAAAATTAGATTATATATATATATATATATATATATATATATATATATATATTACAATCTCATTTCAATGAGGGAACTTTTTTTGACATATATAAGGGATCAGAATTTACACCAACTTTTTTATCACAAAATCACATCTCCACCGTTTAATATGCAGTTATATATAATTAGATCACTTTTAAAAAAATGTCATCCAAATTCGTAATCGTTAAAGTGCTTAAAACTGTGAATTAAAAGTTTAAGCATAAACGATTCAAGTTTTATAGATTTCTAGACTGATAAATGGTCCTCCAATGGTATCCTCGAGAACTTAGCTATAGACCATGATTATATTGATCTGAATGCGAATGTTAATGATTTTTGGGTGGATAATACGTGGTACGTTGTTCTTCTTTCTAGTCACTTACCTGTTGAGATTGTGGATATCATTACTGCTATTCTTATTGTCAATTGTGATTTGCATGACAGAATGATCTGGGGTGGTGCTTCTTTTGGCATTTTTTTCAGTTAAATCTGCATATAAGTTGTCATGTGATGAGAATGGTTTTAAAGCTAGTTCTGGCTGAAGATTTGGTCCCTGCAGATCCCTCCTAAGCTCAAAATTTTCTTATGGACTTTTGTTCCCTGCAATGGCGTAGGGAAGGGGAGTAAAAGGGGTCAATTGACCCTTCGGATGGTGTTGATTATATTAAACATTGAATATTAATTACATTATTATACTAAAACTTACCCTCTTAATTGAAGTTAACAAATCGTAATAATGTTTTTTTAATCTTATTTTAGTTTAATTAAATAGATGATTTCATCTCATTTATTTCTATTTTGTATCAGATTTATTTTGTTATTTTTATCCAGTCATTATCGTTATTCTCTAATAAATAGAAGTTCTAAGCTGAGGGAAATGTGTATAGATTAAGTGGTTTCGTTAAAATCTTTATTCGGATAAACTTTATATAACAAAACTCTGGTAAAAGTATCACCAACTAAAACAACAATGAATAATTTATATTCTAAACCAACTTAGCAACATGAAAAATTAAAAACTTTTGAATTAAATAGGTAAATGAGCAATTACGTTACATCTAAATATTATTTTTTCTCAATGTATTTGTTATTTCAGTTTTGCCATTCCTAATAAAAAATTCTACCTACACCATTGGTCTCAAACAAGACTGACTAAATGCTCCAAAGAAGACTCATAAGTAACCCTTCATGTCATCATTGCGATAATGTTTGAAACAATGTTACATCTGTTTCGTGATTGTCCTAAGACTAATTTGGTCTGGTGCATTTTTTCATGAGCCTCATGCGTTGGTTACTGAAGTCTTGCTGGATGACATTATTGGAATTGCTAGAAATAGTTTTCGAACCAGCAACGCTGACTAGTTTGTTTTAGTCTTCTTTGCTTTGGGCCTTTGGCCTCATTTGTACAAAAAAAATCTTTACTCTACCCATACATAAGGCTAATAAGACGTCTTCAATTATACTACATAAACAACTAGGTTGGCCATAGCTCACCGATAGTCTTACACACACTAGTTACTCAATAAAATAGTTCACATCTTCCCTTATTATCAACACTGTACCAATGTCATGTCGTTTGAAGTGTTAGAAAGTCAAAGTCAACTACAACAGTCTCCGAAGGCGCCAAACAGTAATGTATCAAACACGCGACATAAAACTTATCTGAAGTGTCTGTACTTTGGAGAGCTGATCAATTGATAATTATGAAGTATGAATTTTAAAATACTTTAACTTTGTATCACTTACACATTTGATCTGAAGTGAATTACTGAGAAATAAGACGAAAGACACGCCCTACCGATGGTAGGAGTGTCTGCTCAACGTTTATTAAATTATAGAGTAATCATTTTATGATTTTAAAATATGACATTATCATGTGATGGCCATAGCTAATAGTATCAATTAGGATATATGTCCTCTGGACTAATGAGTAATGACATTAAGCTTGGGTTTGAAAGAGCTTATAAGTTTTTTTATTTTTAAGCATTAAAGGTTTTGATGTTTGGTAAGTCTAAAAATAAGCTACTTTTTAAAAAAGTAAAAAGTGTTTTGAGCGAAAAAAAAAGAAGCCGCAAACACTCATCTTTTATTTATAAGTAAAAGTCAGCTTATATCTTATAAACCCAGCTGCATCAAACCCAACTTAACTCGTACCACTGTATTTATCGTAAGCGGGGACCATAAAGCGTCATTAGACTGTAGCAGTTTAGCGAGTGAGAAAATTAAATCCAATAGAACCAATAAAAAATAAGCACGAGAGAAGAACCACCACCAGAGAAGAACCGGTCTCTCTAATCCAAGCTCTCAGCTCACAGAGAGACTCCGGAGCTCACAGGAGTCTCTCTAATCCCAGACCTCCTCATCACCAGCAACAGGTAAATGCCATCGCTGCCCCTCGCTTCCTTCTTCTTCTTCCCTATCTCATTGTATTCTCATTTCTCTGTGAAATTCTGATTTCTCTGTTTCCAAACTCATTCACGATCCAGGTGACCTCATTCACAGTCTTTAGTTTCTTGCTAGACCAAAACCAGTAGCCGCAATTGGATTGTTTTCGATACGATTTGGGGTGGATTCTGTTTAGGGTTTTAGGGCGTTTAGAATTGGTGATCATGGGTCTGTCGATTCTGATGGAGGCTTGTAATTGTATCGAGCCGCAATGGCCTGCTGATGAGCTGTTGATCAAGTATCAATACATTTCGGACTTTTTTATTGCTCTTGCTTATTTTTCAATCCCGCTAGAGTTGATATACTTTGTGAAGAAATCCGCGGTGTTTCCATATAGATGGGTGCTTGTGCAGTTTGGTGCATTCATTGTGTTGTGCGGCGCCACACATCTCATTAACTTGTGGACTTTCAACATGCATTCTAGGACTGTGGCTATAGTCATGACTACTGCAAAGGTTTTGACTGCTGCAGTATCGTGCGCCACGGCATTGACGCTTGTGCATGTAATTCCTGACTTGTTGAGTGTTAAGACTAGGGAGTTGATTTTGAAGAATAAGGCTGCGGAGCTTGATAGGGAAATGGGGCTAATTAGGACTCAGGAGGAAACTGGTCGGCATGTTAGGATGTTGACACATGAGATCAGGAGTACTCTTGATAGGCATACTATACTGAAAACCACACTGGTTGAGTTAGGTAGGACTTTGGCGTTGGAAGAGTGTGCGTTGTGGATGCCCACACGTACTGCATTGGAGCTACAACTATCGTATACACTCCGTCAGCAGAATCCTGTAGGACATACCGTACCCATACATCTTCCTGTGATCAATCAAGTGTTTAGTAGCAACCGTGTTGTGCAGATATCGCCGAATTCCCCAGTGGCAAGACTGAGGCCACTCGTGGGAAAGCATATGACTGGAGAGGTTGTTGCTGTTCGCGTCCCTCTGCTGCACCTCTCAAACTTCCAAATCAATGATTGGCCAGAGCTCTCAACTAAACGTTATGCCTTGATGGTGTTGATTCTCCCTTCTGATAGTGCAAGGCAATGGCATGTGCATGAGTTAGAGCTTGTTGAGGTGGTTGCTGACCAGGTAAGCAACTATAATGTTGATTATTTCTTTTGGACATAATTTGTTATTGCTGCTAATACGAATTGCAAAAAATATATTTTTTTTACAAGTCTCGTTTATGTTATTGTTCTCTTTTTTAAGATGATAACTTTATGCGTTTATAATATAATTTAGGGATGTACACGATGTTTCCTCTAGCATTTATAATATGTTTTACACAGTTTCATGTATATTCCCCATAGTATCTCATACATATTGATCCTTGATTTAGCTTTTGTCACATAGAAATTTCTGTTGTGTTGAATTGCTGATGAAGAGTGAATTGCGGTTTCTGTCTCCCGTAGTATTAAGCTAATACCAATTAATAGGGAAATAAATATCAAAAACTATAAAGGACGTACTGGGATGCAATTTTTCATTGTTAGCTTGGGCTTCTAATTCTTAAAGAATAGTCCTTGGATCAGGATGAAGTTACATTAGCTCCTAGGAAATTGTCATATAATCTGTGGCTTGATTCTTGGAATCATGAACCTTCATAGATGTCTTACTTATAATAAAGGAAGAACAAAAATATCTTGCAGTAGTTGGTGGATATAATGAGAGAAAAACATACGTAGTTGCCATGTAATTATTGAAAAGATAAGTTAAATTGACCTTCTGAAAACGTATTGAACTTTTTATTGCTTTCTTCATTAGTAATGGTTGTATATAATAAAAAGCATCAATGTAATCTAATCTTATGAATTCAAATATAGGTAGCAGTTGCTCTCTCACATGCTGCAATCTTAGAAGAGTCAAGGAGGGCAAGGGATCTACTTATGGAGCAGAATATTGCACTTGATCTGGCTAGGAGGGAAGCAGAAACAGCGATTCGTGCTCGCAATGATTTCTTGGCAGTAATGAACCATGAAATGAGAACTCCGATGCACGCAATTATTGCTCTTTCTTCATTGCTGCAGGAAACTGAGCTGACACCGGAGCAGCGTCTAATGGTTGAGACAATACTGAAGAGCAGCAACCTTTTGGCTACTCTGATAAATGATGTACTAGACCTGTCAAGACTTGAAGATGGCAGCCTTCAACTTGACATGGCAACTTTTAACCTCCATTCTGTATTCATAGAGGTAATATGAGTTGATTTGGATTCTGTTGAAGCATACTTGAATTGAATTCTGTAGCAGTTTGCCTTACGAAGATCTTTCTTATTGCAGGTTCATAATTTAGTTAAGCCTGTTGTATCTGTCAAAAAGTTGTCAGCAACACTAAATTTAGCAGCAGATTTGCCAGTTTATGCAATAGGGGATGAAAAGCGCCTTCTACAAATTATTCTAAATGTTGTTGGGAATGCTGTCAAGTTTTCGAAAGAAGGGAGCATCTCAATTACTGCTTTTGTTGCGAAATCAGAATCTCTAAGAGATTTCCAGGCTGCTGATTTTTTTCCTGTGCAAAGTGATAATCACTTTTATCTGCGTGTACAGGTTGGTTTTTCAAATACTTGATTGGATTCTTTGTCTTATGGATGGTCAATCTTTAGATCATAAGTTAGTGTTGCAATTTACATCATCTATTTCTAATGCAGGTAAAAGATTCAGGGTCTGGAATCAATCCCCAGGATCTTCCGAAGTTATTCACCAAATTTGCACAAAATCAGTCATTAGCTACTCGCAATTCTGGTGGAAGTGGACTTGGTCTTGCAATTTGTAAGAGGTAATTCACTTTGTGCTTTGCTATATTCAACTTGAATACTGTTTGCATGTACAGTCCAACTAGTTCATGCTTGAAAAAGGAGAACCAAAGAACAGGGTTAGTCCATGTGGTCAACCCTGCAAAATGTACCTAACTATCATTTGCTAGAGTTTTACGGCATCCTAGTTTTGGGTTTAGTTTGAGGCCCGCCCTAGTTTTAAACTGCACGGTATCCAAAGAGTATTTGCCTTATTAAGGAACATGAAAGAAACAGTGCAATGAGCTTATGTTTTTGCTATTTCACCTATTTTTTGACATTTTGAGTTCTGGTGTGAACTAGCATTGTAAGGAATTTCTTCATAAGGATAGAGTTCTGATGTCATTTCTTTTTGCATGATGTATTCAGATTTGTAAATCTTATGGAGGGCCATATTTGGATTGAAAGTGATGGTCTGGGCAAGGGATGCACTTCTACATTCATTGTGAAACTCGGCTATCCGGAGCGATCAAATGAGCCTAAGATGCCTTTTGTGCCTAAGATGCACGTGAATCATGTTCAAACAAATTTTCCAGGGTTGAAAGTTCTTGTCATGGATGATAATGGGTCAGTAACAGCCACCTTTCGTTCTCCTTTTATTTGGATTAATAATTAAGGTCCATTATGTAGTACAATAATGGATGCAGTCCAGTAACTTTTTTCTTTGTTAATTTTGGTCCAGTGACCATTTTTTTCTGAACAATTTACCCTTTCAAGTCTAGAAAGACAACAACATTGAATTACCGGATATTCTGAGATTCATAGTTATTACTTTTATTTTTCCAAATTTTAAAATTTGAATTTGTGTAATTATATGTTATAATTCCAAATTAAATTAATTTAAAATGTATTTACAAAACTTAGAACGTCAAATCAACCTACCACTAGGTATAGTTAACGAACTCGAAATCAACTTAACCAATAAGTATGCAAGCATATGTTTTACCTCGCAAACAAAATATATGGTATCTATATAGACCTTACCAAAAGGTAGAAAGTGAAGAACATTAAATCAACCTAATCACTAGTTAGGTATAATCACGGACCTTGAAATCAACATAAAGAAATAATAGAATAAGTTAGGATTACAATTACTATATTGATTTGTACTTGTCTTGAAAATATATTAACTAAGGTCATTTTAGGAATGATAATTTAGGTATTGAGTTAGCAAAATAGAAAATTAATAAAATCCAATCTGGCAGATGACTCGATGGATCAAGGTACTATAATTTTTTCCCAGATTACATCCAATTATGGGATAATTTACGGATTTGTATAGAATTTTGACTTTTTTTGGGAGTAGGAAACAAATACTTTTTTTACAACAAGGATTAAGTACATTACACCTATTCTTTTTATTTCCAGATGCTAGACTTGCACTTGCAGTACTAATTTTTGCAATAATATACAAGGCTAAAAGCTAGCTGAAATGTCAGGATTATTCTACAGATTGAGTTTTATTATTATTATTATTATTTTATTTTTTTATCTTTTTGCTAATCTGGCCTAGTCTGATATAACTTCTTTTCCAATTTTCAGATATACAATCGTGTACTGTATGGATGACCATTTCAATAAGGACATGTTTGAATTCATATTCTTTCTTTTATAATTAGTTTGTCGAGCACAGGGCCTAAAATTTGATTAGAACTGGTCAAGGCGTGTATTCTCAACCTTAAGCTGAGCTGTTCAACTTAAAATTCCGGCTGGTAGATTTAGGTATAGGGTTAAAGCTCTTTGTCAATAATTTACATTTAAGCAGAGGCAGACTAATCGAAATTGGCACCATCATCACTTAAGACTTCAGGCTCTCCCACAAGTTGGTTTTGATCAATCACTGTCCTAGCCTGCATGTTTCAGTATTTCCTCCCCTTCCCGCCCATTTCCCTCTACTGCTTCCAACCATGGTCTATGCTCTAGCAAGAACTTGTTGAAATGCGCTTGATTTGTCCAGAGTTGGACACACTTGCTGGATCAGTCAGTTTTCCTTTTTATCTTCATATTTTTCCATAGTGATAAATTTTAGAGAAATTCATCTGAATGGTATACAAACTTTTGCTCTTTATAAACTTTGGTATACCGTTTCAAAAAAAAACTTTGGTATATCAAGTTTTGAAAATATCAAAACGGCATATCATGTTTCCATCTTGACCTAAGATTGGTATATATTGTCATGAAGATGACCAATTTACCCTTAAATTCTACTTTTTTCCTTAGGTTTTTTCTTTATTTTCAAATATTTGAAGAGGTTTTGGAATCTCATGAATTGGGTTGGCTTTTATAAACTTGGAAGAAGATTGAAGAGGAGACACATACACAAGTTCAGTCCTTGTTATTTCAGCTGACACTCAAGGATCTTGTTGTTGCCGTTGACATTCAAAGGATGGTTGAAAAAATTGGAGTATGAAAACAAAAAAGAAAAACTAAGAAAAAAAATATAAGGGTAAATTAAGCATCTTTTTATTTGGTCTAAGGGTAAATTGGTCATCTTAATGACTATATATCAATCTTAGGTCAAGATGGAAACATGATATACCTTTCTGATATTTTCAAAACTTGAGATACCAAAAGGAGCAAAAGTTTGTGTATCATTCAGACAAATTTCTCTAAATTTAATAAGGGAAAAGTAAGTAAATAGAATGGGGAAGTTAGTTTACGTTTTTTCCTAGGCACCAGATGTGTTGAGTGCATATCAAACTTCCGTAAGTATGTGTATTTATTCTCTTAGTTGAAGTCATTTTTACTGGAATGAAAGCAAAGGAGTATAGCAATTCGTTTATGTGGAAGATAAATGTTTTCCTTGTGATCAAAATTTTGTACTCTTCTTTTACTTTCCATGTCCTTTGACTTGGATATGCAAGTTTTGATGTAATAAAGACAAGGAATACAAACTAATATGTTGATACTGAAGTATAATTTTCTTGTGTCCATCAACTATGCAGAGTCAGCAGATCAGTTACAAAGGGACTCCTTGAGCACCTGGGATGTGAAGTAACAACCGTAAGCTCAAGTGCTGAGTTCTTGCAAGTTATTTCACAGGAGCACAAGGTGGTGTTCATGGATGTGTGCATGCCTGGCATAGATGGTTTTGAACTAGCTGTCCAGATTCATGAAAAATTTACAAAACGTCATGAACGACCAGTTTTAGTTGCACTTACTGGAAACATAAACAAGATGACAAAGGAGAGCTGCATGAGGGTTGGTATGGACGGAGTTATACTTAAACCTGTTTCAGTTGATAAAATGAGGAGTGTTTTATCAGAACTACTAGAGCATCGGGTTCTATTTGAGGCCATCTAAGGATGCAGGAACATTGCTGCAGCTTTGTGTTGTATTGTGCACATAGAATGTATCATTTTGATTGCGCAACACAATAAAGGTGGATTGATGTTTTGCTGGAGGAAATATGTATGTATGAGCCGTCTCCATGTATCCTCTTTTCTGTGGGATAGTTACAAGCTATAGAAGCAAATTGAATAATGACCCATCAATGTAAACTGATTATTGTTTACTGTAAATATAGAGAGATTTATACTTTCTCCTATTTTTGCAAATCAATGTGGAGCAGGAAGTCTTATATACTGACCCTGAACATTTGCATAGATGTGTCAAAAACTGCCACTGTTGTCCTAGAAACTAGTTCTAGGAGTCATGATAATGCAGTAATGTGCGTTTTAGATTGATCAATTATGTTCCTGAACTTCTAGTTTCTTCAAAACATGTTAGCATTCTCTAGTGAAAACTATGTTGCACGGACACGGGTACAACGACACGACATGGTGATACAGCAATCCTCAAAAGCATCATTCCTGACACGGCTTCAACACGGCAAATAGAATAATATATTTAACATAAAAATATATATTAAAATATAAAATAAGTTCATAATATTACAAACATGATATTCTACATGAATAAGTTCATAATATTACAAATAAGCTCATAATCTATAATGAAATAAAAACACAGCAATAGTTCTTTAGAAATAAAAACTAGGCAGCATAAATAAAAAAATAGGGCTGTAACTTAGCATAAACAGACCTCCAAAACAGCAACACCTAATAACAGAGTAATAGACAATAAGATTTCAATTATTCTATAATTCATCCATCACATAAACAATGAGTTTAGAATTTACCTATAAGCTTCAAGACATCATCTCATCATCAATAATCATCCTTTCTAATGTTGGTTCATCAAGAGACAAATTTACAAGCTCAAGCACATCATCACCCCCTGGTTCCATAGTAAGATCCCACATTGAATCCTTGTTTTTATAATAGCTAGGATCAGCCCTAGAAAAAAGTCTACGGTTTGTATGAACATAGACTAAATCTTGAGCTCTTTTTGACACTAGAGTCTAAGTTCATCCTTTATTAAACTTATGGGTTCTTGGATATGTTAGAAATGGCTCACACCTAAGTGTAAAAAGTCATTCCATCAATAAAAGAAACTATAACATAACACAGTTGCAGCATTAGAAAACTAAACTAAAGACAGTGATATGAATCTAGACAAAAACAATGGCATACTGAACATAATGCACCCTTCTAATTTCTTAGAACAACACACTATAATCACAGACATTTTATGTTTGAGAGACAAGTGGTAATGTGTAGCCTAAAGAAGTACCAGAACAATAGATTATCAGCAAATGCAACTTCCTAACTAGCAGAAGAACAAAAATATCACTGATTCATTCTGTTTAGGAGTCAACATAACTAACATATGTAAGAAGTGTTTAGAAACAGATCATGGTGATCAGAAAACTGGGACCTGAATACATGGATAGATTATGAAAACTGGAACTCATAAAGGAAACCATCAACTCCGATCCCTATATGTATGAAGGTAACATCATTAGTAAAAGGTTATTCATGATCTACAATCCTACTGTCGAAGTTAAAATGCTAACGTAAATCTCTCTATGCCTACAATCAAGCCTCACAATCATCTCATCCAGCATGATTCTCCTAAACTGTCTCCATCCTAATCCCTTGATAGAATCACCTATGTTAATATCAATATCAATTGTAATTGTTGTCTAGAATGTCAAGGATAGTCTGTATATATTACAACAGATTGTAAACTTTTGAATCAATGAAAATCATCTTCTACATGGTATCAGTAGTTTAGGCTCATACGATCCTGTCATTCTATCATTTTCTTCTTCTCTCTTTGATTCTGGTTCTTCATCAGAAACCAATTTTTTCCCATTCCATTTCGTTTATATTGAGCCATTCCCCTACACTCTTGATCTATCCAAACGTGCAATTTGCTCGATAAGTTTCACCATTTTCTGAAACCCACCAAAAAAAATGATTCACCATTTTCTACTTCGACAAAATAATTCACTAACATACTTGATGTCGCAGCAACATAATGGGTCTCATTTCTCTCAACGCCCACATCACTTTTCAAGTCATTTCCCTGTCGTACCATTTGTTGGTTTTCATTCTGTTGTTAACCCGACTTGGTACCAGACGCAACCCATCACATGACGGCCATGCCCGTCAAAATTCCACGACCATATGCTAGGCCGCACAATGTGTATATGAGAAATGGAGACTCAATGTCCATTTCTCATACTGATAATCTTCCCATTTCATTGAATTCTTCAACTTTCTCACTCTAAAACGTCTTTCGTATTTCATCAATTCAGAAAAATCTCCTATTAGTCGCTCGTTTTACTAAGGATAATATTGTCTTCTTTCTTTTTGCCCTTGATTATTATCAAATCTACTGCTTACATACTGGTCCTCTTTTATTCTAGGGCTCGTGTCAAGATGGTCTTTATCCACTTCATTTTTCTTCCAAGTCCACCGTTCTCTAAGCATTATCTACTGTTCACTCTTCGCTTTAGCATAAACGCTTAGGTCATAATTCCTCTTCTGTTCTTGCTTGTTTAGGTTTTGATATTGGATCAAAACTTTCTTTTAATTCTTTTTGCAATAATTGTGCTCTTGCAAATCTCACAAACTTCCTTTTCCATCCGGTCATATTTCGGATGCTTCTCTTTTTTATATTATTCGTAGTGATGTGTGACAGTCTCTAATATTATCCTTCACATGGTTCAAATATTACTTGCTTTTCACAGATGAGCATTCTCGATATACTTGGATTTATCCAATGTGTTAGAAAAATGAAGTCCTTACCCATTTTCAAACCTTGATGGCTATGATCCAAAATTTTTTTAATGGCTCTGTCAAATATCTTTAAAGTGACAACGACATAAAATATGTGAACCACACATTTTCTCACTACTGTGCATTCTTGGGCATCCAACAACGCTACTCTTGTCTCTATACCTCACAACAAAATGGACTTGTTGAAATGAAAAGCATCGCCATATTGCTACAATTGCCCGTACTCTACGTCTCACTTCTAGCACTCCTTATGAGCTTTGGGCCAAGGCCGTTTTGACATCTGCTTACCTAATTAATCTTCTTTCAACTCCCACTCTTGATTAGGACACTTCCCACAAACGTCTTTATGGTCATTCGCCTTTTTATTCCTCTCTTCGTGTTTTTGGGTGTTCTTGTTTTCCTCATCTTGGTCCTCTTGCTTCTAGCAAATTATCAAATCAAAGTGTCGAGTGTGTATTCATAGCTAGGTTATAGTCCTCACCACAAAGGTTATTGTTATCTTGATCCAAAAACCAATCGAGTCTATATTTTGTGTCATGTTTTATTTAACGAAAATAACTTTCTTTACACAAGATTGCAGGTAAACACAAAAACTAGTCCCATAGAATTTGTCACATTATCTCTTCTTCCGTAGGCCCAACTACCGAGCCCATGGTCATCCCTGTCTGACTCAGGCCCAAGCCCACAATCTCAATCTCCCATCTCATCATCGAGTGGTCCATCACTGTAGTCACATTGCATGACTTCATCGATCCCTGACCAACAACCACCCACCAGCGCCGCTCATGCCGCCTCTCAACCTTCTGTTCCTGGCGTTGGTCCTCAGCCCTACTGCCAACAGTTGAACCCACCCCTGCCTACAGTTTTAGTCGATCCTCAGCCGTTGGATCCTTTCTAACCTAGATCTCCGATCTCCACCATTCCATCGTCTTTCTCATCAACCATTGAACCTTTGGTGGTCGCCACCTATCACCATCGTCTTCAACAGATCACACCAATCCCGCCCCCACCACCTTCACCTCCTCTGCTTGCCATCGTTCACACATATCGGCTTCGACATCAACCATCACATCCATACACCGAACCCCTCTCAATGCCTCTCCCTCTTTCTGCTCCTGCTATCACACACCCTGACGTGCTCTAAGCCACGCCCATCGAGCCCCCTGCCGCGCCCAACGAGTCCCCTGCAGCACCCAGTGTGCGCCCTGACGTGCAAAGCATGCACATACCCTGTTGCCGAGTGCACCACACCTCTCTCTAGAGTGACAACCTGGCTTCGATCAGGCATCACCAAACCGAAAATTCACACATATGGCACTGTGAGATATCCTATCCCCAAATCCCTTCTCACTATTGTTGAAAGCAGTGAACCCACATGTTATACTCAAGCCTTCAAGCATGTTCATTGGAGAGAAGCTATGTCGGAGGAAATCAATGCATTGTTAAAGAACCAGACATGGTTGCTGGTACCTCCCTCTCTTTTCCCGAAACACAGTATGATGTAAATGGGTATTCCAAGTGAAGAGAAATCCTGATGCCACCACTGAACGCTACAAGGCAAGGCTTGTGCCAAAGAGTTTTCACTAACAACCAGGTATCGATTATTCAGAAACCTTTAGCCTAGTTATTAAGCCTGCTACTATTCAAACTGTGATTAGTATTGATGTGACCCGTTAATGGTCTCTTCGTCAATTGGACGATAAGAATGCTATTCTTCATGGATTTCTCCACGAGGATGTGTACATGAAACAACCTCTTAGCTTTGTTGACTCATCTTGGCCTACCTATGTCTGTAAGCTCCATAAGTCCTTGTATGGTCTCAAACAAGCACCTCGTGCTTGATTTCACAGAATGAGTTCCTTTCTACTCTCTATTGGCTTCATCCAAAGCTTGGCGGACTCTTCCTTGTTTATTTTTCAACATGACAACAATACTATTTATTTCTTGCTTTATGTGGATGACATGTAATCACGGGCAATTGATACTTAACTTCTTAATAACTTTGTTACAACTTTAGGTCGTGGCTTTGATATCAAAGAAATCAGACCTCTGCATTACTTTCTTGGTTTGCAGGTGGTGTCCCATTCCACTACATATAAATCAGCTGAAGTATGCTTATTATCTACTGGTGAAACATGAACTTCTGCTTAGCAAACCAAACAGTACACCAATGTCATCCAAATATGTCCTCACTGCTCATGATGGTGCTCTCCTTCCACAACCTACAGTCTTTAGGAAATTGGTTGGTTCACTCCAATATCTCACCATTACCTGTCCAAATATTTCATTTGCGGTCAATTCTAATTCCCAGTACATGAATCAGCCTCGCCTCATCTGGTTGCTACCAAGCGTATTCTTCGCTACATCAAGGGTACTCTAGATTATGGTCTCTTTTTCTCTCCTCAATATCAGCATGTTCGTCTCTCTGCATATTCTGATGCTGATTGGGCTGGTTGTCCTGACTTACGCCGTTCTACATCCGGTTATCTAGTATTTCTTACCTCTAATCTCATCTCTTGGTGCTCCAAGAAACAGCCCACTATTGCTCGTTCTAGTGCTGAGTCTGAGTACCTCTCCCTTGCGCATGCTAGTGCAGACTTGGAGTTCATATTCATTTTCCAATCCTCTTGTACAGTGACAACCTTAGCACTACCTACATGGCTTTCAACCCTGTGTTTCATGCGCGCACGAAGCACATTGAACTTGATTACCATTTTGTACGGGAAAAGGTCACTCTTGGAAGTCATAAGGTTTGCTTACTTACATCTGTCGACCAGCCAGCTGATCTTCTAACCAAGCCGCTATATAAAGTCATACATCACACTCTCAGGCAAACTTATGCGTCAAGGACCCCTAAATTTGAGGGGGGGTGTTAACGCAAATCTCTTTATGCCTACAATCAAGCCTCACAATCATCTCATCCATCATGATTCTCCTAAACTGTCTCCATCATAATCCCATGATAGAATCATCTATGTTAATATCAATATCAATTGTAATCAATTGTGATTGTTGTATTCCTTATCTAGAATGTCTAGGATAGCAGATTGTAAACTTTTGAATCAATGAAAATCATCTTCTACATAAAACATAACAGAAACACTTAAGCGGCGAAATTTTGGCCGTAAAATCAAATTCGTTTCCATCAGCGATTTTTTTTTTGAAAAAAAATCTATACACTTAAGTGACGAAACACTTGGTCGCTTAAATCTATCGTTTTGTCGCATTAGCTCTTGTGCGGCAGACACATTGTGTCGCATAGGTATATGCTATAACGACGAATTGTGAATTTCCGTCGCTGAAGTCTTAACCGACCAGCCTTAAGCGACGAAACTTAGTCAACAGACTTTCCGTTGCTTAAGAGCCTAAGCGACGGAAAATGGTGTTTAGGCGACGGTTTGCTTCATTCGCTTAAGAAAGTTTTTCTACTAGTGATAGAACATGAAAAATGCATGAAAAAGTATGATATTTGCGTTTCAATAATGCTTCACACCTACAACCTACCATGAAAGCAATGTCTATATAATGGCATTCAATATGCATGAACAAAAACTAGTTATACGAAAATTTGTGTATCCAAATTTATTCAAGCTTTTGAGAGTTTATGTTAGAGAGTCCATCATTTGTGAGTAGAGATAATTGATAGACTTGGTGTAAGAGTTCCTCAAGAGATTAAGAGAAATAGTGCCTCAGTTATATGTTTGCATGTTTGGCCAAACAGCCTAACTCATTCTTCCCAAGGTTAAAGGTTTAGCACGAAGTCATGTTCTTGATAAGGGTAGTGGTGCACTAGCTTCACTAAGCTTCCAACCTGTAGGTCCGCCTTAGGAGAAATTATCAGAAGAACGTACGTAGTACAGACCCGTCCATGTAGTCATATATGATTCACCAGAACTGTGACCCCTTGAACCACATATCCATACTTTCAACCTGGCAGCTCATCAGTGTGGTGTCATATTCGTATATGACACACCACAGTGACCACACTGAGAAAATGATCCAAAATAATTGAGACAGAATGGCCTCTCTTAACTCATGCAGAAGAAAGCGCTTCCAGTAAAAGTGGGCAAGCTATCCAGTGTTCGGTGGAAAGAAGAGAAATGAACTCTAAATAGTGAAACAAACTTGTGAGTATTGTGACGACTGACCATCACTGGTGTAATTACTTCAGTAGGCCATAAAGGCTTTTCAAGAAATCTACATCCTTCTTTAGAATTTGTCCTTTATCTTTGAGCTAAAATTCTATTTCCAATTCTTTGAGCTACATTTCTTCCTCTGAGCTCAGTAACAAATCACATTTGCTTCTGTCCCGTATTTATTGTAAAAGATAGCAAGGATGCCACAGAAAACACTTCCTACCACTACTAGAAATTTCCCCGGTACCACCTCTTTAATAGACAGACACCACAAATCATCAGTGGCTTCTCTAAACAGTACAAAATCAATGTTCGACAGCAATGACTTAATTTTTTTCTATCTTCCAAATTGAATTGGAACAGGGGTGCAGTAGTGCAGTACTATTTGTAGTATTACTATTAATAATCCAAAGGTGCTCGTGTCTATTTGACAGGAATTCTTCCTATACCTATGAATTTCATTGGACCCTGCAGTAATCAGAATTCACAACTCGACCATCTTTCTTTCAAGTACTACTTGGCCGTTTGGTTGCTAACAAAACACATTTGAAACATAGAAAAAATCTAACACATTTTCCATTCAGTAAACAGAATTCTGGTGTATTGCATAAGAAAACGCGCGCACACACAAATAAAAAAAATAAAACAACACAACCAAACTAAAACATTGAACACATGGAGATGCAGGCACACCATCTGGATCATTGAAGCTAGGATCAACACAACTCAACACGTCAAATGCCCAATATTTCTCTGTAATATATTGCTTCAAGATTGGTAATCTGGCATGATCAATTACGTGTTTGTAAAAATACGTCAATATATACATGTACTGTGGGAATATTTGAAAGATAAATTATTAACACCTTATACATCAGAAGTGTCACGTATGTATATATTCAACTCTGCATCACCTTACGCAGTACATGCATATAGAACAAGTACTGGTTATAAACGACCCACGAAGGTCTCCTAGGAACTCCCTTCAGAGAAGAAAAAAAAAGTCTCCTAGGAGCTGTGATCTATGACTGTTGATGCGGATATATGACTGACATACAAATTTAGTTTTCCAAGTTTTTTGCAGTTTACCCGTTACATGATGACATTGTAAAACAATGAATATAAAAGGCCTTGTAGTTTTGCAAACTCCTTGCTGTCAAAGGAAACCCAAAAGAATAAAAATCCCAAATACACAAGAACAAACAAAACATTCAGACTATTGAAAATCTTGACGAGTTATGTAAAGAGAAAGTTTCATATTTACATGTACCTCTGCTAGTAGTAATAGAGATCAAACAAAGCAAGAACATAACATAAAGAACAAGGCGCTTGCAGGGTACCATTGCCATATCTTAAAGATCTTGATGATCTGCTATATGTTATCTATCTTAGAGGGATCCAGACCTCGTCAGGTCTGAACGTAGCTTCGCCCTGCAAAGGTAGATAGTTACTTAACAACACAACTAATGTTATAATACAGATGCACTTGCTCTTAGTTATATAGTGAAAAGGAATAGTTGTTGCCTCAGTAGTCAGTGCTCTATATGATTATTGCAGAATCTAGACCAACTACAATATAAATTTGGTAAATATGACCAAGAACAGTTGGCAGGCTTGTCGTATTTTATAAAAGCATAGAAGCAGCAGCTTATAGGAATTCACATAAACCTATACTTACCCTTATTCCTTTATTTCCAAATGAAGTCTTGAGGTTATCTGTCTTAATGTATCTGGGGAAGCCAAGAGAATGCCAATTTTAGGGCAAACACAATGAATATGAAATCAAGCGGATCAAGGATTCAGTATTCGTGATGGATATGGATACTAGAGTAATCTATCTCCTCCGGGAAATAGAAAAATTACCATAGTGAATTAGTATGCAAGAGAATGTTAACTGAACTTACAGCAGTTAGGTAGTCACAGAACATAGGTACAAACTAGATCTAAATAATCTTCAGGGGCAAACTGTGTCATCGTAATCAAGCAAGCAAGTACTAAGCGATTTGTACTAACTCGACGTCGAAGGAAGACAAGGACTTGTCGTCTTCTGTGGTAATTATTCCATTCAAACGTCATGAGAGCAACACTCACCTTCTCATAATAATCATTGAGGGGAAATTTCGGACAGAATAGAGCAAGACCAACCTTTTAACCTTGTAGATGAAATAAAACCATCTCCCTGCAGCTCAGGTTCCATAGTCATCTGACACGAAGAAGGCTTGTAGAATGGGATCTCCATGATAAGGACTATAGGAAAACATAACAAAACCATGATTATCATGCAACTTGACATATTTCAGCATCCTTAAGACTGCGGAATCAAGCTTCCAGTTTAACTGTGTTAATCCTCTTTCCAGGTGGCTCACAGAAATCTCAAAACTCCCGGATGCTCTAATCCAGATTAAGATATTGCACGGATACTGCACAACTGAACGTAACAAATGGTGCATTACCAGTAGCAATTTGGGATCAGTTGGAGGCACATCTAGAAGCAATCACATCCCTACCCCAACTTTGTTGTCAAATACCTAGAGAAATTCACAGATGCTAGGTTTATGCTTATGAGCAGGACTGAAACCAAAGAGTTTACCTTCCACCTTTGCTAGGAATGGACTACTCATAATCATTGGCAAGGACTACAGGCTCCAGTGTTTTTTAAGTAGCTGATGTTGCAGTAGCTTGTTGTTACTGGCAGTTTGCAGCCCTGGTAGACTATCATAACCATTTTTTTGTATGCATCCATTACAACTGGATTATCTCTTCAACTTATACATGGAATGTTTGTCTCATAAACAGTAAACATATCTCAGTTCCTTCAACCATTACCATCAACGAAATGCGGATTCCTGATTTCAAAATTTATGTACTGTAGTGTATTGTACACCTCGTCCATAAATGGATTAGAATTCTTCCCTGCAACAAAACACAGTACCTCATTTCTCACTTCAATCCAACTACAACCAGGCATTTTCTTCACCCCTTGATCTGCCATTCTCTTCCTAACCATTTCAGCTTCCTTCCATTGCCCACTTGCACAATACAAATTTGACAATAACACATAGCTCGTCTCATTATGTGGTTCTGTAATTTTCAGTGATTCCCCAAAATATTTTCCAAATCCCAACTCCCCATGCGCAGAATTTGTGCCAAGCAGAGCTTCACATGAGCTGGTCTTAGCACTATAAACTGAACAGTACTTATCAGCCAATTTCTTCGCTTCAGCTAAGTAACCACCTCTTCCGAGCATATCCACCATGCATGCCACATGATCTTTTTCAGGAGACAGCCCATAAATTTTCTGCATTGAATCAAAAAGTGCACGACTTTCCCCTATCAATCCAGAATGGCTGCAAGCCATCAACAAGCCGATAAAGGTAACACTATCTGGTTTGAACCCAGTTACCACCATTTGTTCAAAAACTTGAAGAGATTGGCTAGCTTTGCCATGCAGTCCAAATGCAAACAGCATTGCATTCCAAGATACCAAATCTTTGTGCAATATATCCTGGAATGCACGTATGGACCCTTTCAAATCCCCGCATTTAGCATACATGTTAACCAAACCATTCCCAATAAAAGCATATGCATGGAAACCATAGTGAATTATGCAACCATGGAACATTTCCCCACGTCCAAGTAATGCCAAGTTTGAACATGCATGAAGGACAGCGGCAAAGCTGAAATCATCTGGTTCAAGTCCAGTTCTCATCATTTCAAAAAATAAGACTGCAGCTTCTTCTCCTTGTCCATTTCTTGCATACCCTGAGATCATAGATGTCCATGACACAATATTTTGTTCAGGGGATAGCTGAAATACACGAAGTGCTCCATGAGTATTTCCCAGTTTCATGTAGGCATCAATCATTGCGTTCCAGGACACCTGTGTCAGAATTCCACCGGACTCAAACACCTTCACCGCATCTTCAAGGCTACCTAATTCAGCATAAAAACTCAAAACCGAGTTCTTCACCTCCACATAGGAGCTCCAACCACTTTTAATTATGACAGCATGCAGCATGCAACCACACCGAAATTCCAATGCTTCCCTGCAAGCACTCATAACAGCACTGAATGTCCACTGATCTGGCCGGCACAAACTCTCCTTCATCTCTCTCAACAATCCCAAACACAACTCCACTTCCCCATTTCGCGCATAACCCACGATCATAACATTCCAAGCTATCTCCGCCCTCATAGGCATTACACAAAACACTTCACGTGCCTCGTCAAACAGCCCTGAACTTGTGTATGCAAACAACAAAGAGCACCAAGTTACTTCATTCCTAAGTCTCATCTCCTCAAACACTCTAGCAGCACTACAAGGGTCCAAGCATTTCCCATACATATCGACAAGCGCATTGTTAACCGGCAAGTAAGACTGGTAACCCAAAACGGTGACTAAACCATGCAATGTGGCTCCACATTGGAGGCTACTTACCGCAGCGCAGGCGCTTAACGAGGCGGTGAAGGTGAAGTGATCAGGGATGGCATTGGAGATTCTCATGCGGCGGAGAAGAGAGAGAGCTTGGTGGTGAAGACCCAGATGGGTATAGCTGGTGAGCATTGCGTTCCAAGCAATGGAGTCTCTGTGAGGCATTTCGTCGAACAGTTGGCGTGCGTGTTTTATGTGACCTGATCTTGCAAGGGCTGCTATCTTCGACGTCGTTTCGATCAGTGTTTTATTGCGTTTCATTTCTTGACTTTCTGAGGAAGAGTGCCACAAAGCTCGATTGGTAGTAATAAAAGTACCAAATGTTGAAGTTTGAGCAAATGCCCAGTACCTTTAACTAGCAATATGTGCTAGTTTATTAGCCACACCATTTCCATCACGATGCACAAAGCACCAACATACCTCTTCCAAGAGCAAGTTCGTCTATTATTTGACAGTTTGAGCCAAACCTACATAGGTACATTGGTGTATGATCAACTCTGTTGTACATATAGTTGGGAGCCTGTTGGCAAGTTTGCAATGACTAGTTCCCTCCAATATTCGTTTACGTTGGATTACATTAGAGATCGTATATTGCTTATTTTCATTGTCAAATAATTACCCATTTCACCTGAAAAAAAAATGATAATTTTAAAAATCAGATGAACTTAACCTTCTTATTTTCAAGTGTGAGTTGATCTAATCAGAATACAACACAAAGATAATGTTTACAAAGATCCCGGAAAGAGCTCTATATTTCAAGTTCGTTTGAGAAAAATTGACATATTTTCAAACACATGATTCACTAAACTCTCATTCAAATGCACCCACTACTAAATACTGCTAAAACAAGGGTGCTTGGGGTATACTTTTCTTTGAGTGGAAGCTCTTCTGGCACGACGTTGTTTCACATGCCTAATAGGGGTGTATAGAACAAGCAAGAATTTGACGACTTGAGGTGATAAACCTCAAGACGTACTCTCTACAACTTTCCTGAAGAGTTCCTTTGGTGCTGCAATTTACAAATAAACTGTGTATGAGGGATGATGACAAGCCCCCTATATAATATTGATCTTTGTGTAATAATACTAAATCTTACCAGGCAATCCAGTGAACCTCTCAAACTGTTCATATGCCTGTCCAATGAACATTTCTGAGCCACTAACAACTACGGCACCAGACTCTTCTGCTTCCCTCAGGAGTCTGGTTATTTTTGGGGTGTAAACAGCATCAAAAACCAAGGCATAAGATCTTAGAGCATGCTGCAAAAACAGAAAAGTGATTTACTAAAGAGGTCCGAGTATTCATCAAGTGTAGCATCACAGTTTATATTATGTAGAGCCAACTGATAATTATCATGCAACAGACAGTCAGACAGAATAGGAGGCAAACCTTAGAAATGGGTGTCTCATCAACTTTGGGCTGCATTCCAATAGATGTTGTGTTTGCAAGAATCATGCCAACCTCTGGGTGGAAATTATCTAGATCAGAAATTGACAAAGCCTCTCCTCCAATTGTGTCTGCAATTTCTCGGGCTCGTTCTTGAAGAAAACCAATATTAAGATTTAAAAAAATCCCAGTGAACAGGATCTTGAAATGAAGAAATGGACAGTGAGGAAAAAAAAGTAGCTGAGTAGGAAAGCCAATAATAATGTTGAGCAAAAATATGAGGTGTTTCTCACTTCATATAATAATACTTTTTTTAGCAGCAATAACATGACAGTAGTATAGATCTGTACTAAAATAATGACTGAAGGTTATGCATTCAAATCTTAGAATATTCAAAATAGTAGTTGATATTCTTCTTAACAAGTAGGATGCCATGCAAATTGAATATGGCCCCTCTGCTCCATGGTATCAAACTTGTTAAATACAAGCAATTAGTTAGCAGAGATAACAGATATGGAAGCTAAGGATATCAGTATAAATACAAAATCATACGGATTTCCAACTGAGAGTAATGTTTACTGGGTGTCAACAGACATTGCACCTTGTTGATGAGGAAGTTCATGCTTCGGAAAACAGGCTAAGCACTATGGGTTTGTCTAGTAATGTCGATTATATTGGTCATCTACGCTCTAACCATAATAGGGGGCAGCAAGTGGACAAGGCTTTGTCAAAGTTCATGCTCTTTCACCTCTCCAGATTTCAGAGACATAACAATATCACATATTATTTTTCATTGAATAGCTACATTATCTACTTTTCTTAATTAGCGGACCACCCCATACGGTCCAGTTAGACCAGTGGCGGATCTAGGATTTTAACATGGGGTGGGCTTCACATTTGGCCGAATGCCATTTTTTTCAGATACAACCAGCTAAGTAGACGTTAATATGTCTAAAAAAATAGGCTTTAATGGAAGTAGAAGAGATTTCTAAAAAAATCAGAGACATTTGAAAACCCAACAAACATTTCCCAAAAATTTGAATTTTTTGATATTTAAGAAGACTAGAAAACTAGAAGTGAAGCGGAAAATTAAGTGAGGAATTGAAAAATAAAGGCGCAATCATGTATAATAAAAGAGGAGATACAAAGATGGTCAGGAAGTCAGGTGGGCTTGAGTGAACAAAAATCATGTATTAAAAACAAACAACATAATTATACTTCAGTTTTTTTAACTCCAAAAATCTTGGTTGGGCTTGAGCCCTACCAACCCAAGCATTGGCTCCGCGCCTGAGTTAGACTATAACATGAGCCAAGAAAACAGGGATCAGGGTAAAGATCAGCATGAATAAACATGGAACCTATTTCAAACAGCAAAATCTTACAATTCTCTGAACGAAAAATATATTTGTTTACAGGTAACATTCATCTCTATACAGATCAGCATGTATAGTAAAATTGACCCCACGGATAACAATAATTGATCGTTGTCAACAGATACAGAATGAAAGAGGAAAACAAAAACCAAAGTTTATAAGCCCTTGATTATGACAAAAATAAATAAAAAAGAAGAAGAAGAAGAAGAAGAAGAAGAAGAAGAAGAAGAAGCTGGAACTAATTCAACTAACCATAGGTGCGGTTGGCAATCACAATCCTTGCTCCCTTTTGTTTTGCACCATAAGCAAGGGCCTTGCCAGCTCCTCCAGCACCTATGACAACAAATAGCCTACCAGCTAAAGGTGAACCAGATACATGGGAACCGTTCACTGAACCTGTAAAGGAAGAAAATCAGAAACTCAGACACATCTTAAGGAAAATTATTCATAGAATAAGGGAAAGAGAAATTAGTAGTACAACAAGATTCAAACCTCGCAGTCCATCCTCTATAGCAGTGATAGCCCCAACATAATCTGTATTTAATCCATATAATTTTCCATCATTGAGTCTCCTTATGATGCAGTTAATTGCTCCTATTGACTGAATATCATGATCCAGCGAGAAACAATTATGAACAAGTATCAGTACAAAAAAGTGAATTATATGTATGTGTATGAATCAATAGTCAGTCAACTAATCCAACAAAAATGTCAACACCGGTAATATTAGAAAATAATTTATTCACTACCTTTGCAACTGGATCAACCTCATCACAGCACTTAAGTGCAGCTTCCTTGTGAGGAATTGTAACACTAAGGAATAAAGACAACAAGCTGTGATCTTGATGTAATAAGAAATTGAACTGTAACTACTAATTCTAATTAACACTATGAACCTGAAACCAGCAAAATCCGCCGATGAGTATGTCTTGAGAAAATTGGAAATGTCATCCACCAATAAATGTACATAAACTCCATTGAAACCTACTGACTTGAATCCTTCATTATGCAAAATAGGAGATTTACTGTGGCTGACTGGCTTTCCAATAATACCAAACACCTTTGTGTCAGGCCCTATCTGTCTGAAATTGTATAGATTCAAGATATCCTTGATAGTAGGTTGACCAGGAGCTGAAACTGCTCCTGAATCAATCGTACCAAAGGTAAGATAACCACCAAATTTGCCGCAAAGTATCCGTGAAATCAAACCTCTCTCACCCATCACAAGTCCTATTATTGGTACCTGAAATTCCACGGAAAAGTCAAATTTTGGTTCTTATCTTAAGAATGGTAATGTGTGAAAATGCAATACTCAAGGAGAAAACAGTCTACGCTCTATAAAAAAGGAGAACACAGTCCCTGCAAGCACACTTACTTGTACATACAAAGGAAGAGAGAGTTACTTGAGGTATTTTTGCATCCTATTGTTTTTCTCTCTATCAAAATGGCATGTTTGTCTATAACTTACTCTTGATCTTCTGAGAAAATCAGTTTCACCAAAGAAGCAATCTACCTAAACTTGTTCCCCCTTAGATAAACCCCATTTATTTGACTGGTAGGTTTTACTTATTAATTATAGTATCATCTTATACACCGGCAAAATTTTATCCATTATTTAACATTGGTATTGCAGTGAAATAAGTATAGCACTACTCAACATTCAAAGACTCAAACTACTCCTTTGATAAATTAACATTACAGGTACTATCTGAAGTGGTGTAATATAAAAGATTCTCACTAGCGGGTCTGTAGAAGATTTATGTAGACCGTCTTATTCCCCCTTGATAGAAGGTCGTTTCCCATTACAAATCCAATGGCCTACAAGTTGCACCACCACAGTGCAAGTTGCCTTAATACAGTTCCAAGGCTAAGCTCATATTTTCACAGTAGTACTACTACTACCATACATCCTATATTTCAGTAGGTCTAACCTATTATCTAATGCATCTTCTAAAAGAGGACACATGATCTTTTATAGACCATTGGTCTCTATGGTTGAAGATTATTGAATTGGCCAGGTTATGCAAGGCTTGCTAGTGTAAGGTACCAGGAAGGTCGTGTTTATATACAGAACACTATTACTAACATAATGCATATAAAATGCACACCTTAGTTAACCATATATCTGCACACATTGATTTAGATCAATCAACAGACTGGTAAATATAAGTTACCTACATGAACAGTGATCTAAAGTTCAATTTAAAAAGGAAACAAACTCTGCTCCAAACTGAAAATACTGCAATAAATAGCACACCACCTACATTGCTTACTTGAGAATGCACGGTTATTTGACAAATGCGAGCTACATCAGTGATATCCAACGCAGTGGTGGCAATCTTCACAATATCAGCTCCAGTGGCTTGTATTGCTGCAACAAGATTGCCAAGAGCCTCAACAGACGGAGTTTCGTAATAGTTGTGAGAAGAAACAATGACTTTCAACTTTTCAGGCTTCATATCACGTATGGAGTCAACAAATTCTTGAGCAACCTTCAACACAGGTAATAACATTCGTAAATGGTAACTTAGGTGTAGAAATTCTAATCATAAAGTCAAAAACTGGAAAACAGACTAATCAATTTTTCTTTAAAAATCTTTACTTAGGGAAGCTTGTTGACAAGGAAATATCTCCAATGACAAAGTTTTGATACCTAAAAACATAAGCAAAAGTTGAATGTTCTAAAAGCTGTATTTATCATGTTACATAACTTATGATACCAACATGCCAAAGAACAAAAAATGCCTTAGAATTACAGTCATTAAGGAGTAACCTGAAGCTCAACATCGATGTAATCAGCCCCCAACTCCATAGCTAATCGAAGCGCATCTAGTCTGCTCTTCTCATCGCCATCGTACTGACCACCTTCCCACTTTGGTCTAGGAATACATACAAAGTTGTCTCATACAGCACAACAATCAAAACAAGCTCAATGACATAAAGATATGGATTACCTATAAGTGAAAAGAGTGGGCAAAGGGGATTGGTCAATTAGGGTCTTGACATCTTGACTGGAATCAAAGACCTTCAAATGGTCCAATCTAATCTCTACAAGGTCGGCACCAACGGCTTCAGCCCTACCCATTTCAACCACCATCTTGGCCACCGATTCCGCCATTATCGGAGCGCATATCAGCGTTGAACTCTTCCTCATTCCTCCACCACCCACTTGATCTGAAGCTACCTGAAACACAGTAAAGTCGCAAACTTTATCACATTTTCAGGTACCCAATGATCACATAAGGTTGAACACAACGTAAAAAAGCTTGAGAATTTATACAACCAGTTCAATCAGAGAGGGAGGTTACCCTGAGGGTTGGAGAGTCCATTTTGTCTGGTTGGTGTTGTGTGTCGGAAACAAGCCAAGTGATTGGGGGTGGGTGAGAGGAGACTTCGTCCCCACAGTAAGTGAAGAAAGAGTGCTCATGAGAGACCAAATTATCCTCTATTTTATGACGCCTTTCATTACAGCTAACGGCGTTAACAACTCGGTGTATATTTACTCGGTCGTGTTTAAATATTTTGAAATTTGTTAATATATGCCTTGAACCAGTCATCTGGAGGTACCAGCTATTCGGGCATCTCGCTGTCCGTGGAGGTAGCTAACATATCGTTAGTGAACCACGTAAATCTGTGTTCTTTCTTGCACTCGTTACAACAAACTTTATGTTTGTGAAGTTGATGTACTGAAATTAATAGATTTTACTTGATATTTATAAAATATTCTCTCTAAAATGATAAGACAGATTCATAAAGTTGTTTCGTAGCACCCCATTTTCTCAGACATGAGTTGAAATCAACACCTCGTTACAAAGGGTAGCATTACAACAGGGCAAAGTCCTGAGCTATTTAGATGAACAGAGCAAATAGTCATGAACACAGAACGCCGGAAATTGAAATGAAGAGGAGAGTACATGGTCACGACGACAAACTTGGAGAGATGATTGTAAGGATTCTGATGCCCTCGTCGACCTTCTTCCTCGTGATTGGTTAGAGACAAGTTTTCCAGTCCTGATCTAGGTTGGTCCTTTGGAGCCGTCACTATTAGTTTACACTGCATCTTATTAATTTTTTAGATAATAATTTTTAAGAGAGAAAAAAATTAATTACAAAAGACCACAACATGAACTATAAAATCATTTTCATTTTGATACTTAATTATCAAATTTAATAGTTTTTTTGGCAACTAAATTTAATAGTTTTAATACCTGCTTCGGTTAGCAACTTTATACCTCTATGTTAAAACTGATAGAGACTGTACAGTACAGGGTCAAATCTGTCATTCATATGTTATTTTACAATAAAAAACAAAGGTAAAATGCACCAAAGGTGTCTAGACTCTTAGAGGACTAACAAAATGATACCTTAACTTGTAAAGTTATCGAAGTAATACCTAAAATCTTAAGTTGTTATCAATAAGATACCTGCAAGGAATATTCCTTTAAGAATATTTTGTTATTATTAGAAAATTACAATTTTAACAAAGAATTGTAAGATGAAAAAAAGAAAACTAAGAATATAATCTTCGTAGAAAAACAAAAAATTACTGAGATATTATCCTCAGAATTCAGCAAAAAATCAAACATACTGAAGAATAGGTTGAAGTTCTACATGAAGTTTTTGAATACGATCAGAGTCCTCTGAACGTTCTGAGCCTCGGTTAGATCCGCCCTAGCTGGTATCAGAGTCTGCTTGGCTAAAAAGCAAGTTATCAAGGCTTATGCCACAAAGTTGGCTCCTCTTGACCAACAAAGGAGAATCCAAACTAAAAAATTACCAGTCATTTTGTATTACAAAAAGTACTGATAAGTGGCAAAAGTGTTTTCATTCAAGTCATATTCAAGAAAATCAATACTTGATGGAGTACATCTGTAGAGTATTAAACACACTCTATGACGATCTTATCCACCTCCAGAGGGAAGTCAGAGTTGAAGAGTTTGATCCTTCCAAAACAAGCTTAATTGAATACCTATATCATATATCTATGACAAGACTTCAAATAAGGTAGTAGTACAACTTGAGAGATTTCATCTCAAGTTCAAGCAGCTTGAAGAGATATCTAAAGGATATTGAAAAAAAGTTAGTTCGCACTGAGCATCTCACCGACAACATTCATCAGCAAGCAATTGAGCTAAAATCTTCTCAAGAATCGCTGAAAAAACTTTTAGAAACTCTGATCACCCGATTAGGATGAATCAGAGAGTTGAACTAAAAGTAAAACAGGAAGATGTTAAAGCCCTAAGCTTTTTCCTTCCTACAGAGACAGTGCATGATAATATCAAGACAATAATTCATCAGCAGAATTACAAGATCGCTTACCTCTAAGAGATGAGTATTGATCTCGAAAACCAATTCCAGGAATTAAATAGCAGGATAGCAAGACTGCAAACAAACATATAAAAAAATGAAAATACAATAAGGAGACAGGATCAATGAAGAACAGCTGGTTCAAAACGTAGCTAGTAAAATAATCATACCCTCTTACCAAAAGGAGAAAACGAGTTTAAGTTTAGTGAACCTAAACTCCTTACATGGTCCTCTTCCGAATCTACATCTTCAACCAGAAGAGATGTAAAGATGCTGAGTAGAATACTCAGTAAAAGAAGCACCATTCATGTACAGTTGATCAACGCTCAAGAATTTGAGTACAATGAAATTGAATCTAGTGTGCGAGAAGCATCAGTTCCTAGATTAAGACTCAATGAGATCTATAGGAGAGAATCCTTCCTTGTTGGTTCTCACAGATTTAAGATTCTTGAACTGACAATTCTTGCCACAGGAGGAGAAATTGACATCAGGTTAATCACTCCAAAAGAAGTAAGAGAAGCATCTCAGAAGAAATATTCTTACATGCATATTGGAGCAGTCTAAGTAGGAATAAAGTTTTTGGCTAGAGATGGTATAGACTGTTCTGTTTTATATGTCTTACAAGACGATAAAATAACAGATTTTAAGAAAAGTCTGTTAGGAACAGTAGAAGCTTCTTTGTGCAACTAAGTTGCATATTTCAATGTATTCCCAAACTTCACCACACATCTCAAAGATGCAGCACACTATCTAAGATTGTGAATCAAGAAGTATGGAATTTCTATGAAGAAAGGAATGATGGAGCTTGTGATAGATTATCGAATCTATTATAACCTGATGAGTTCAAATGTAACCTCAAACACCAGATTTCTCAATAGTCCCGGGATTACTACATCAATCCAATAAATCATACTGAACAAAAACATGTCAAAAAATAGCATGAAGTAACATTCTCAAGAGAATGGAATCTGGCGCCTCTAGCCAGACAGATAGAAAATATCAATGCTTCTATCTATGAAGATAAGGAAAGAAAAATAAGCTTATAATTTCATATGCATTCATTCGCCAACTATGAAGAAGCTAGTATTTCTGGAACCAAGTCAACTTTTTGTCTTGAAGAATCTTTCGAGAAAGAAGATGTAAAAGACCTATGATGATGCTAAAGTTAGAGAAACTGAAGAGCTTGTATGAACAAATAGAAATTTGTGAATCTTCAGAGGAGCTTGAAAAGATCATGGTAAAGATTTCTCAATTCCAACTAAGAACGAGCTAAAGATTCTTCCGTATCATGTAGCAAAAGAAGAACCAGACGAATCCTCGACAATGGAAACCGAAAATGTTCCCTAGGGAAGTATTGTAGTTCAAAACATCACGAACTACCCTACTAAGATCATTCAGAAAAATAAGATTAAACTTCCTAAGGGATAGGCTCACACAAGGAAACTAGGAGAACGAATTAGTTCTCATAAGTATATCCCTACAGAACCCAAATAAGGTCAGTCAATATCTAAAAGAGAGGTTTATCTTGATCTCGTTAGGGTAGAAGACAAGAGAAATACAATAGACAACTGAGTAGCTGGCTTAAGGTTAACACAGACTTTGGTGTTGTCTAAATATGCCTACAAGAAAGCTCATGCATATTATGAGACCACCTTAACCGGTATAGTCCAGAAATGCTATCAGTCCTTCAAGCGAAATTCTCAATGGCCTGATTGGGTAGCCAAATTGGCTCAAACCAATAATCCTCTGGATTTCTCATATCCTATCTATGCACAATTCTGTGGAGACGTTACTGGGCATAGTGAGCAGTCTAAAGAGAGAGCTAAGACATATATTCAAAAATTGAGCATTTGTAACATGAAGTACTTTGAAGAATACAATAATGAGTTCCAAAATTACTATTGTACCATTAGAGACCTGGTTAATGAATATCTGGTCAGAACCTATTACAGGAAGTTACCGGAACCATGGAATGATGCAGTTGCACAATCCTTGGAAGAAAATCATTTGCCGTTATTTATGATGGAAGGAATTGCTGAAAGAGTCAGAGATCTCATGAGAAAGCAATGCGTTGAGAATAGAAAATCCAAAACTGTGAAGAAGCAACTCAAGGGAGTTGAAAATATGTGTCCCAAGATATTGGAGACACCAACGTAGTGAGGATGTCACATAGAGAAAAAATATAAGAAAATGTTCTCTAGCAACAAGTAAAGAAAGAATTTTGCTTCTAAAAAGAAGTATAAATTAAGAAAAAACTCCTTCAAAAAGAGCTCTGCATGGGAAAGATCTCCTCCTAGAAAGAGATTTTTTAAAAGAAAAATAACCAATTCCTCGAATTCCTTTCGAGAAGTGCAGATGTTGGCTTTGTAAGACAGAATGACATTATGCAAATGAATGTCCCAAAAAGAATAAGAGATATGTGAAGATTTTAATTAAAGAATATGATGAAGCAGTAGAATATGCAAACCTGAAGGGTTTTAAGATAGCTTATTCTGATGAATAGAATGATTCAATATATTCTCTTGAGTACCCATCGGAAAGTGAAATAGAAAATACTTCAGAAAGTTCTAAAGAAAAAGAAGAAAGACCTCGTCCTATATTTGTCCTAAAGGTCATAAATTAGAAAGAATAAACTACTGATATTATCAATAACTTTCACCCCAATCCAGGAAGATTTACATGTGATTACTACAACTGCGATGATAGTAATTTAATTCTCATGTACTATAAAAGTACAGGTGAAGTCTATCATCAAGAATACTTCATTGCAGAATTACGAAAAAAACAGACAATGAAGCTCACACCATGGTAGAACAAGAATATAAAGAGTTTTACGAAGCTAAGGAACAACAGAGACATAACTTAGAAGAATATTTGAAGAGAATAAAGTTAGTAACTTCATTAAGCCAAAACAAGGAATTAAAGGAGTCATTTGATTCCGTCAATGATTCAGCAATAAGATAGGAATAAGACCTTATCACAGAACTTGTTATACTACAGGTTAAACCTTCTGATCCCATCAACAAGCCAGATAAAAGAGAAATCAATTTTTTCATTGAACTGCCTAGCAAAACAACAGAAAACAAAGAATAAGTAAAGCAGGTCCAAACAAGCAGATTCAGCAATTACATCACTATATGATTGAAATTTTCCAATTATAGGAAGTATCATCTACATGTCTTTGTAGATAGTGGGTCAGGGTATACTCTTGCCAAAAGATATGTCATACCTGTAGAATATTGAGAAAATGGTCCAAGATCAGTTACTGGAATAGCCATGGGAAAGAATTATCATGGATACTATTGCTCGTGATATTAAAGTTTCCTTAGAAGAAGAAACTTTTATCATAAAAATTATCTGACAATGTGAAAGTCAAGGAGTAGATGTATTAATTGGAAATGACTTCATTCTTCAGCAGACGATAGTTCATAATCCACAAATGATTGGTTTTGAAAAGAATAACAAATTCTTTTGAGAATCTCAACTTACCAACGTTGTAAGAGTTACCAGTCTGGGATTTATTGATCAATATCAAAGATCGTCAACAAAAAGTAGTGATTATAAGCCAGTTTTTGAACCAGGTTTTTTGCTAAAAGACCATTTGAAGGGTCACAGTGAAATATTAGTAAATTAATGGTAGAATTCAGAAGACTCTGAGTCAGAAAAAGAGTATGAATCCTCTTTAGATGAGTCTGATTCAGTAAGGAAGCTCAAACGAAGAAGAAGAATAAGAATTTATCAGAGAGCATAACCTAAAGGTGTATGATAACAAGATCGAGCAAAAGAGAGTGTCTACTATTGTAGAAATAGAAAATTACCCGAAGCCAGTAATCAGTGAAGATCCTCAGTTGTATTGGGAAAGGGATCTAGTATACTGTCAGCTCAAAATGCATGACGTGAATACTATTTGTCATGTTAAATCATTCCCTCATTACAAGGAAGATGACAGAAAATAGATGGAAAGTCAAAGAGCTAACTAAGAACCTACCTTCTTTACAGTTACCTGAGAAAAGATATTCGATCATTTTGTAGACCGATGCAAATGATTATTACTGGGCAGGAGTTGTCTTGGTTATTACCCTAGATACAAATCAGGAGAAGATTTATAAATTTCTCTCAGAAAAATTTAACACAACAGAGTTAAACTATTCTACTGAAGACAAAGAAGTCCTTGCTCTTATTAAGAGTATAAAAGGGGCTGAGCCATTTTTAGGAAACCAATTTGTAGTTAGGACTGATAATAAAAGAGTTAAAAATTTAAAAACTACAAATTAACTGATGCTATAGATAGGGAAAGAGTGCTAAGATGAAAAATGTTTTAATCTAAATATAAATATGATGTTGAAATGATTGCAGGTAACAAGAATTTCCTTCCATACGCCCTTACGAGAGAAATGACAATGTTCTAAAGAAATGACGGGGATGAAGGTCGCAACCCAAGAAGCAGAAAACCAGAATCAAGAGAGAAGAATCTTTGGAAAAGATACAAGAGCGGTGATAAGACTGTAGGTCCTCTCCATGACAGACCAAGTTATCAATTCATCGTATCTTATGGAGCAGCTGGAACAAGTCAAGCAGTAGGTCATGACAAGCAAAAACCAGCTGATTGGGATAAAAGCTCAGATTTCAACTTACAAAATGAAAGTCATTCTAGAGTATCTGGTGAAGAAGAAAAACTCACTCAGAAGTATTTGCTGTATCCCAAGGATACAACCTCAACTGATAGGTCTCAGGTTAAAAACTGGCTAGCTCGTCTCAAACGGCAGACAGTAAAGGTATATCAAGTTCGTTAATGGTCACTGCTTTGCCAAAAAGAAAAATAACCCATTTTAGGGAAAACAGATCACATATGGTTACAAGGAAGAAAACTATTCAAGGTCAGTCTTTAAAGATTTTTAAAGAACCAGTTTCCTAGACGAAAAGGTTGTTGGCATTCAAGCAAAAGATTATCATAGACAATATTCTTTACGCATTCCATGAAGAAAATGAAGATCATCTGCTTGGAACCCGTAAAGCCATTACAGAAGAATTGCATGGAATCCATACAAGAGAGAAGGAAAAGTCTAAGATAGTATACCTAGAAAATCTAGAAAGCGCTAAGATCCCTATGACAACAATGAAACGGTCAAAATGGTTCAAATTCCATGAGCACCCGGAAAAAGGAAAGATGTTGCCACCAACCTTGTCTACTGTTCCTGACCAATATTATGGGAGATATCTGGTTAATGTCCTAGATGAACATCCTCCGAAACAAAAACTATGGCTAATGAAGAATGGTTTTGTTCATAATCTTTGGACAAAATCTAATGAAGACTTGGAGGGATTCCCAGAATTGATAGTTCAAACTGTCAAGAACATTATGCCAAAACAGATGTATCATAAGATTAAAGTTCATATCAACTCCACCTAAATGGATAATACTGAAAGAACAAATGAACTATATCTCTTCTTATCATTATGTCAGCATAATTCAAGGTCCGATTAAAAGATCAATCAGGACAAGCGGAAATGACAGTCCAAATCAGAGTATTCCATGGATGAAGCCCATGACAATCATGTGCATTAAAAACATGGTGCGAAGGGATTATGATTCAAACCTTTTGACAAGTGGAGAAAAAATAATGGTTTCTTGCTATAATCATCATCCACCACTAAATTGTGATTTTTTCTCAGTCATCATGAGAAATGAAGTTGGCTGCATCCTAGTTACTACAGAATAGCTTAAAAAAGTAGAGAAGAAAAAATGATATAGGATTCCTTATCCATTTCCTTATGATTAAAACTTAGACAAAAGATGAAAAGGCTTCTAAAAAGGAACAAAAGGGCCAAGGTTCGTTGGCTGATTATGATTGCACTGATGAAGAATATTACAATATAGTAAACATGATGGAGAAATGAGCGGCGGCCGACGCATCACGACAAAAGACTATTCTTTTGTTAAAGTTAGTGCGTTCTCCTTTTGCTACCGACGCATGAAAATAAACAAATTTACTTTTGCTAAAGTAAAGTTTGATTCTTCCTGTCATCCACTTTCTCTTAGCTTTGTTTAATTCGAGTTTGGAGTCCGTGTGTTATATAAGGAGTCTCAAGCTTTCGAGATAAGACATCGAAAAACTTGGAATAGAAGTTGAAAACACTCTCAACCTTCCTCTTGAAGTTAGAAAGGCAGAAAAATAGTGTGTGTAAACAATGTCTCTAGTATAGTGTGAAATAAGAGTGTAAGTGTGAGTACTGTGTGAAAATTTCAATCTGTAATCATTCATTGTGATGTGTTTTTATTACAAGTAAGTATTTGTAGTTGTAAGTATAAATATGAGTAGCTAAAACACTTATAACTGTTTACCCAAGAGCGAGGCTCTAAGTTCTGTATTTGTAGTTATGTTTTGTTAAATAAATTCTATCTTGTGCCCTTAATTATGTCACAAAAATATTTTTGTTTTAGAATTATTTTACTTTCAGTTGTTAAGTTTGAATTTTGTATTTGAGATATTTATGCACACTAAAATCTATGAATCTTGCAACTTAAGACAACAGTGATTCTGCTAGTATAGTAACCATTTAGACAGGAAGTCGTTAGGTGAAGTTTTGGCATGTTGAAGGCTAGTTCTTAAGTTGATAGGTGAATATGATTTAGTTTGTAGAGTATCTTAAATACAACACTTTTTTTTTAAAAGTTGAATTTACACTTTAATTCTAACAGGTATGTCATTGATACTAAAAGAAGAGTCTGAGTACTACATTGACCACTTTGTAAGTTCAGATATTATATTAACAGTCATCTAAGAGTTCAGATACTATGTGTTAAAAGACTCATCATCTAATGATATATGTTGGTTGCAGGGAGTAAGGTTGTGTTTAGGCCATCACAAATTCACAATCGTAATATTTATATTGCAACTGTACATACTGTATGTTTTGTACTTTGGTTTAATTAAGGTTGATCTAGTTGTGTTTAGTACTTCAATTCCCTCATTGAATTTACTCGCTACAAAATCTCGTACCGTTAAGTTTCATGAATTTGTTTTTTTTTCGACTTAAGGTTCAATCATACCAGATCTCCTAGAACGAGTAACTCTACGCACTAATTATCCAAAATAGAATTTGTAGCTCGAGAAGGATTCTGTAAAAGCAGACAACCCCCATTTTTCCATGGTCAATGCTAGCTGTGATTACCAAGGGAGTTGCACGCAATCATATGATGAATCCTGTGCTTACTATTCGATCGCGTATTAAAAAGGGAAACCACTAATCAACTTAGTAACATAGTATTTGACAACAGATCCATGAAAAACAGTATGATAATGGCATTGTTTGATTGCTGGGTCATGTTATGTCTAGGCATTATTCCCTATGCAAATTTATATCACTATGACCTTCCTCTTGCACTTGAGAAGAAGTACCTGGGATTGTTAAGTGACAGAGTTGTGTAAGTACTTGGAATTCTGAAAAGGAAACATACAATTTGTTATAGGTATATCCCCCCTAAAATAACCTGAGATGTTCCAAATTGAGCGGAGCATCCTAGGCAAACGAAACCATGGTTTCACACTAAGGGCGGTGGCCGTTAGGCTCCATCGAGCAATCCAAAGCAGATCTGCGGTGAAGGTGGCTCAGGGAGGCAATGGTCTTTCAAACATCAGTATAGCGTTCTTGATCCAGTCCTCTTTGTCTCAGTCGTAGGGGCTTGAGGTCAGAGAGATGAAGAACGCCATGAGTGTTCGAGCTTGGTGTAAACCAAGTCTGTGTGAAGGAAGAATGGCGTCGACAACAGTCTGGCCGCCGTTTGGAGATTCTTCAAGGCTCCAGAGCAAAGTGAACAAGGGGGTAGTGTTTGCTATTGAGTCGGATCATGTGACTCAAGCCGAAATTTCGAAGTCGAGGTTGCTGAAGATGATTTTTGTTGCTAGTGAGGCGAAGACCCTTGTTTATGCTTGGATGAAGGTTGGTGTGTGGGTGTTGGCAGAAGAGGTGGAGTTTGACCGGAAAAGACATAAGGCGACGATATCGCTGCCAGCGCTGCGTTGGAAGCTGACGGCGGCCAACCCTAGACTACCACAGCTGAGCTGGCTCCCATCTATTGGGTCCAAAACAGTTGGGTTGATTCAGGGTTGGGAAAGTATTTTGGATTCATTGCTGATTTGTTGACCTCAACACCTACAATTTGTGACCCACCCAACAAAGCACTGGTGTTTTGCCCTAACACTCCTACAGGCCCTTACCTATCGGGTCAAAACAAATCTTAATAGGTGTTAGTGCATTGATAGCTTGGCAGAGTGTGCAAGCCGGATGCAGCGAGATGGATGTATAGGACTTAGAGTACCGCAATTGAGCGTCTTGACTCTGGTTCTATGTTTCTCTAGTATCTTGTAGTTTTATCCTCTGCTAAGCTCATAATAAGTGAGTTAAATGTCTAATGTAATGGTTTTACTATGATTCTTAAGGTCATTGTAACCTGCCGTTCTAGTTTGAGATTTCATATGAATAACAGTTTATTTCAAAAAAAAAGACAACAGATCCATGAAAACTTTTACATAATACATGTACCAGTCTGCATTGCATCACTCTTGGCAATATACATGTACACATGTATATTATAACACTGTTACACAGGTTTATAGAAGACCAACAAAATGTGCTATAAATATGTTTCACAAACTTCTTTCCTCAATATCCAGTGCTCCTCTTTTACATTATTGACAATATGACATGATAAAACTATGAAGATATTATAAGTTTGTAAAAGGTGATGAGAATTTGGCTCCTTAATTAATTTAGTTATGAATTGGTGGTTTCTTCTTCGCTGGAGTGTAATCCATAGCATTTAGGTCCTCAGTACCATCGTCCAGAGCACCGTCTCCGATTGACTGAAACTTATAATCCATTCCTTCTTGTCCATGATGATCACTGCTAGCTGCTTCTTTCAAACTCCGTGCTATCACAAACAGAAGACGAATGAAATTTGTCTTCAAATTACACAAACACTTGGATGAAAATGTCAACTGTTTTCTACAAAGAGAAAAGTTCACAGTTGAGTTTACCTCTAGCAGTGTCGACTGATATGAAGAAAACCAAGAGAACAGAAAGAACAAGGGCCCTGCATGGTACCATAGCCATATCTTAAAGCTCTTGGTCTGGTTTATAATAAGATATCCCTTCTTTAGTTCTTTTGCAGAATATATAAATGCAGATGCTCTTGCACTTATCTTCCGCTTGTTATATAGTGAGATAGAACAGTAGTTGGCCACAGGTAGCAGGACAAGTACATCAGTTTATAGTTATGGTGACAAGATGGTTTAGTGCATAGGTGGCTTGGTGATTGGAGGAAAAGATTTGATTTGTCGCCAAGGCCTTGCAGTCCGGATGCAATCGACAAACCTATATCTTCAAATTGAGGACCCTTTTCATGCTGAAGTACAAAGTATAGGGTCCAGAGTTTATCATTCATGACTCGAATATGAAGTTGACAAAACTGGGAAGCTACATATGCAGTTAGTCCAGGGCCATATGTTGTCGGAGGATCGGATACTGCCCATGATATTAAGCTAATCCCGAAGAAAGTTTTCATTCTTCACTACCCGATCGACAAGGCGTTCCTTAATCACGTACCACCTTTGTTATCGGTGTGTGTTGAACCATTTCTTTCATTTGAATAACTATTCTTTCATCCTATTTTCATGTCGTCTGCTTTCTTCTCCCCATGTTCCTCCGTGATTTTAATCTAATAGATCGATATTGAATTAAGTTCAATCCAAACTGTATATACTTCTAACTATGTGCCGTATCCATCTGTTTATGCATGCATATTTGCAGGATATAGGATATCTATTTTGTTCCTTTGAGCATGTTTGGATGAAATCTTGGTCAAGCTAGCTATAATCGCACAGCTTAGAAAGAAGAGGAAAATGTAACTAGCTCTAGCTACGCATACCTTGCATCCGACAGGGAAGAATTCTACGAGGGAGGGTCGACACATTCATGCCAATATAAGGAGGCCCTCACCTCATTACAAGGGATGGATTCCACTTGAATAGAATCAATAGATCATTCAAGCTCTATGTGTAATTTGTTTCTATAATTCATGCATAGTGAAACCCTAGACTTTCATTTCTATAATTTATTGTACCGGGTGACAAATACAGCTACTAGTAGGATAACCATAGCTTTGATTGTAATTTTATTCACTGTTACGTCTTGATATTTCGACGAAACAAGATTTGACAAACTAAACTCCAGGAAATTTCAACTGACTGACCAAAACAGCTAGCGCATCCATAACTTTTCTCAGCTGATTTGGGAGAAGAGAGCGCATGTACATTAAGAGATTGTAGTCACAGAAGAAAGGAAGTATTGCAATGATGAATGGAATTACGGTCGACAACAATGAGAACCAAGAGTGCATATATGCCAAAATCACATGGAATTCATCGAGCACCCTGACCCGGGGATGGTATACTTGCATGGTGACCCTAGAGGCTTATCTTCATTTTTTTTGAAAAAAAAAACAGCTCATTGTATTGATAGTCGCATGACTTATCTCCAGTTTAGTTGTGTATGCGTTTAAACTTGATGAGAATAAAGCTTAAGATAGAGACATTTGATCAGTATACGTTTTACTATAACTGAATTTTCTACCTTTTAACCAAGTAGAAGTCGTATATAAAAGCAAGAAAAGCATTCTGTCTGGTTGTTCAAATCGAAGTCTCTTTCAACCTTTGCGACTTCCACCAAATTGGATGAAGATATAGTCTTCCTCACCATTACGACTCATTTTTGTAAAACTCACTCATAAAAAAATGGTTTATCTCTTGGTGAGCGATCATCATCAACAACTAATCTACTGATTGACTTGATTATCCAGTCTGACATGGAGTGTCTGATATCAAAATGTGGTTTGGCATGGCCTCATGGGCAATGTGATGGGGTGCATGGCTTCACTTCTAACCGCACATGGAAATAGCAATGTGTTTGACGCTTAGTCTAATTTGGAGGGTAGGCAGTAGCCAGAAACGAAGTACATGCATATAGTTCCTTCTTTGGCCTTAGCATCTCTGTTGTTTGCAGGTCATTTTCAGATTTCTTGGCTTCAACTAATGAAAGGTTAGTAGGGAACAAGCTCATGTGTATATGTTTGTTATCTGCACTACACTAGCTCGAAGTGTACTAAATGACATCCACAAAATTCTTTTCATCAGCCAAAGCAATACCATCCATTAATCAGAGGGTATTGTCTGTGTATCCATGTCAGATTGGATCCAGGCTTTTATCTAGGATCAAGGTGGAGCATTCTCATCCTACACCAAAGCCATATATAACGTCTAAACTAGATTACAAAGGGTAAACAATGAGAGCGAGACCATGTAACTTGTATATCTTCCCAGCATGTATATTGACATCATAAACTCTAATAATCAACTAGAATTTATACAACAATCACCTTTGTATTGATTTCATTTTTTTAATGTGTATATCCACCTTAAACTTCACTCTCAAGTCTCAACTAGTTTGCCAACAAATATTCACTCTAAACTAGCTCATGTACTTTGGAAAGCAAGTCTGACTGCAGACTTCGTCGCAAAGCACTGCATCTCTGCCTCCTAACCTAACCCAGCAACTCTAATTTTATCTGAAGTTGGGTTAGCACTATACAACTATTGCCAGCAACTCATTTTACTCTGCTCTCAAAAAAGTAAAAATCAATTTACTCTACACTTCAGTGGACCATAATTACATGAACAAAAATGAAACGGACAGCATTCCCACTTCTTCATAATCCCAAGTACGAGTTCTCATTGCCTTGGTGGATTTTGTCTTGAACAGCCTAGCATTAAGCAGACCTCAACACAGGTACATAAGTTTTATTTTTATTTTTGGAAGAGCTGTACATCAGTTCAGTAAAAGCCATTTATGAAAAAAAAATTACCAATTCTGCAGGAAAAATATTAACATTAATCCTTGAGCGTACACCTCGACTACTCAACTTAATCTGTAGCCAATCATGCATATGAATCAAGGACACTGTCACATGAATGATAAATTCAAACAGACAGTTAATGAATGATATATTGATATATCAGGAACAAGTGAAAATCTGAGGATCAGTAGAGCAAATAAAAGTAATCATATTGGATAACCAGTAAGTAGAAAAAAGGATGTATAGCCCCAATTTTTAATCAATAACGTCCTCTATTTTAATCAGTTGCATAAAAAACAAAAAATAAATAAATACCAACATGGAGAGACCATTCGATTGTGTTTTTTAAGTGGATAGCTGCAAACCAGAATACTACAATAATAGTGTTCATTTACTTGTGGCCTGCGCTTATGGGTTTGTTTCTTAGTAAAAGTATAGGCAACCATGAATTCCTTTAATTTCATAACACATTATGAACATTTAACAAGTCCTAAGTCCTAACACTTCTCAAATGGATACAAATCTAATTCCAATTGAAAACAGGAAATTGTTGAAGAGCCAACATACTATGGAGTCACTCAATATACAGTTATACACATTGCAGACATATAAACTATGAAGGAAATTAAATACTAATATGAATGCATGGACAAAAACAGGCTAATTATTTTCATTTAACTAAATTGGTAACAATGGTTATTATTTCAAAGGCTGATGGAGATGCTACAAGAAAATGCTCGGGTTGAAATTCTATCTTTTTTTAAGTAGATCAATTGAAGATGAACAAAAAGAGAAAAGGTGATGTGTGTATCCCAGAATAAAAATCATAGAACAGGTCAAAGAATATACACCTGCTTTTGTCCATACAAGTGACAGTAATATAGAAATTTGAGGAGCAATCAAGTCAATTGGCCCTGAAGAAATCAGCACCATCTTCAACGTCGTCAGTCTTGGTGCAGCCACTTTGTGCCATGAGTATTCTGTACACTCTCTTGGAGCACACCTCACCTAATCTTCTATCACCACCAAGTAAACCTTCTGTTGTCAAGTCCTTGAGCAGAAACTCCTTTTCATGTACCTATCATTTCAATAGTTAATTAGCATCAGTGAATGATGGACATATGTAATTTATATCTATTATACTGAAATTCATGGTTGAATCTTATTACTTCTCAAGATAACTTATCAGTTATGATAACAAAGCATTTTACTCAGCTGTCTGCCATATGCATTGACCACAACATAAATAGCTATCATACTGAACCAAAGTTGGCCCAAACCTTGTCAAAACTTGTTTGATGAACAAGAGGATAGTGAAAACTAGTTCCTAATATGCGCGGGGAAGACAATCCAACCTATTGCATTTCGACATTTCCATTGGCTTCCAGAAAAGACTAGTGATATGTAACCCATAATTTAAAATGCCATCTTAAAAGCTACACTCCGAGTTCCTAATCAAGACTTGGTTATTTAACTTGGCTGTCAGCTGTCGTTCCCACAGGAAAACCAAAAAAAATGTATATTGATCTTTTTCTATATAATTTAAGTTTCTCATCAAGAAAGGGTCTTTACATACCATCTTCTGAGAATAAACATAAACTTTAGAGAAAAAGATTGAGATACTCGAGAGAACAAGAAGTTCTCAGACCCTAAACATGTCTTCACATCCTATTGGAAGCTATATATCAGAAAAATACAAGAAAGGGTGCGCATCTCAGAAAAATTGAAACTGGATAGAAGAACTGCAGTTTTTATTATCTTTTCTGTGTTTGACCAACTATGTTACTAATAACTATTTATAAAGAAAGAAAATCCACCAGACCGGAAATTTACATAGGTCAAACAAACAGTAGAAAAACAATCTAGTATCTTTTATATAAAAAGAAATGCCCTTTTCCAAGGAAAATGAATTCGCCAAACAGGAAATTTACATAGAAAAATCTAGATATCTGTAATTTAGATAGGTCAAATAAATAGTGCGGAGCAATCTAGGTAAGTTATTTGTTTTTCATGGCCAGTCAAAGAGAAAGAGGCATTCTAATATTTATACTTACTGATATATTAGGGTCCATGTAAACACTTAACAGAGACTTCATGGTAGGATACTTCTTGCCTATGGCAATAGCAAATCGTGGCTGTACCTTCGGGATAGCTACTAAAGCCTTTAACCTGTATGCAGAAACAAATGTCAGGTACTGAAATTAAAAATCTCAAAGAATAAGTAAAATCATGAAAAACAAACAAATCAATTTAAAAGGGTTCTTTTATGGTACTGTTTTTTTTCCAAAGCTTGTACTGAATAGCCTTGGCATTGTTGAGTTACTTGAGTATAATCTCAATAGAGATTCTCTAACGTGTTTGGCTGATTGATTGGTATGGAAATAACAAAAATTCCAGAGATACAGTTTTAGTTAGAAATTTGAAGAAAGGAGGGTTTCCCTCACTAGAATACTAGACTGGCAGGTCTCTCTTTACTCTCTGCCCCTTCCACTTCCATTATGGCTCCTCTTCTCATTTCAATCCTATTACAACCCTTTTCAAAAGTAGACAAGCAACCTAGTTCTGCTCAACCTAAGAGAAATATTTCTGCCAATATACAGTCACAACATCCAAATTGAGGATCTTTCATTCCAGAAAGCGGAGCCAAAGATATCAAAATCCCATCACGGCAAAAAGACAGTGTATCAAGTGCATACAGGTGGAGCGAAATCACAACCATAGAGATAACAACAAGAATTTACCACTAAACTATTAAATTTCCACATCACCATAAATAACAATTTCAGACCCATAGCTTCATCTTATAACGATTACCATATCCACCCTAGGAACATTTTCAAACTTTGTTCAACATAGTCTTTTTATTTTCTTTTTTTCTATTTTTTGTTCTTTTTTGATACCGGACCATAAAGTCCTTTGAATCTGGGTATCCTGTCATCTTATGATTCTTATACAAGATTAACTAACATCATACCACTCACCATGGGCTCTGTTTTATCAAATGCCGGTCAACACAGTCCTTTGTAATAAAGGATCCATTAGCATTTACATCAAGTCTAGTTAACTTCTTCCTGGATATTCATAATTTAAAAGGTAGAGTCAGAATACTGACCAATTGATTGTGCACGTGCGCAAACACACACACACCAACCAAGGAAAAGTGCAGATATGACTATAAATTTCCTAGGTTATGCATAGAAACTTCAAAAGTAAACAACATTCAGAAATATGTAGAATTGGACATAACAAGTTTAGGGAAACACTGTCTATGATATTGATATATGCGTATTAAATTCCAGAAAACTCGTATTTAGTGCAAGCATGTTCAAAATGAGCAGGTATTAAGTAAACAAATAAGAGTGTTCATACCTGAAAAGACAGGATGACAAGCTACATGTTAAACCAACAACATGTTCAGCAAGTTCAGCCTCATCTTTGCACTGCCTGGAATGTACTTTGGAATAGCTAGTGGTCAAATCTGCCAACACCTGTTAAAAAATGGAGCAGTTAAGACACATTAAGGTCTTTGTATTACAAGCAGAAGCTCTTCGTGTTACAAGTACAACCTTTTGAACCTTGTCAACAGTTGGGTGTCCCTCGCGCCCCCGGCCATTGTACATTTCTCCTTCCCTGACATGATCAACTCAATGTGATAAAGTACTAGATAACCATTATGAAGAACCAAGAAAGCCCATAAGAGAAATATGAACGAAAAAGTCAGACACTGTAGCACAACTTTAACTCCATTATATCGGTTCCACAAGACTATTCTAAATAAAACTAAAACGCAGATTCAACTGGTATGTATAATCATCCATAATGCCGAACAATATGATAGTATATGCACTACTCAATAAGCAGTGAAGCTTGACTCTACTGAGAATGAGTTCATATTCACTGTGAGGCTCCTAGATAAATTACTTACCAATTAATGAAAGTAACTTATAGATATTCAAGCTGCCGGTAAACAATCTTCAGTCAAAACTATAAAACCTTAGTTTTAAATATACTTTCTGTAGAAAATGCCTGTCCAATATACTTAAACAAGGGAGATACCAAGGTCCAATTAAAATCTAAGCCACACTATGATTTATATTTTTACTTATCACTTAATTTATAGGTACTGACAAATTGATAACCACAATGGTGATAACAGAAACTAATTTCTCATGATTGCAGCATGCCTTGGTCATAGGATAAGAATCGCATAAGATTCTAGTGCACCATCCACATATTGCATATCTAACTGATTATAACCATCATGCAGGATCTCTCAAAAGAATATATAAAACATTTGGAACAGAATAAATGAGTCAAATGACGGAAGAAAAAATTAACACGTGAGTTTAAAACATGTTTATTAATATGAACTAAAGACTTAACACAGTAATCTGAGAAATTCAGCAACTCTCACCTTTTCCTAACATATGCAATCAACTTATTTGTGAGGTAACACACTGTATAGGAAGGGTAATGATTTTGAACTCTCGAAACATGTCCGGGAAGAGATTCATTGATGATGAGTTTACAAAAATCTTCAGCCTCATGAACAATCAATATATATTGAATCTCTACTCCTTCAGGAGAAAGCTGCAATAAGATATTGAGCCAATATATGAAAAGTTTAAAATTTGAAGCAGATATATGAAAAGTATGGCTACATGTAGATTGCGTGCAATTATTCACAGAGAAAGTTAAATGTTATCATATTTCCAAGAACTTAATGGTTAGTAATTACGTAAGGCATGCCTTAGAGATTTGATGTAAATCAATAAATGACTGGCATCCAGAAACCACAATGACGCAAGCACAACCCATAGAGAAGCACTGCAATAGTAACCAATAATCACATGCTAGTCCTTTGATAGAGAGCCCTTTGACGAACACACTCTACATACACGTTAACGTCATGGTTTATTTTTATTAATGTCAAAGATTTCAAAAGAGTACAAAGGTGCAGTGTGGAGGAGCTCCAGGAAAGAATATGGCTTTTTCCCGCTTTATGACTGTTTGTATCAATAGTTTTGAAGACTACAATGTTTAATGTCTGCCAGAAGGATTTGGAAGAGCACATACATGCAAGTGTGGAGGAACTTGGGAAAGAATAAGGATTGTACAGCTTTCTGGGCATCTGTTTCTGTGGTTTTTAAGTACTACAGTCTTTCTTCCATTCTGCCAAACTGGAAGGAAGCTGTAGTATAGGGTCACTGACTGCATTAGAGTGGTTTGTTTGGTTCAGCCACCTTTGACGTAGGCTTCCGTTTGATTTTGCGTCTCACTAATGTGGTTTCCCACATCCATTATACCATGCTATATTGTCAGTAAAAATTGTTTCTCAGAGAACAAAAATTACATATTTTTGTGTAATGGGTGAAATGGAGGAATGATTAAAACTTGTGAATAATATTGAAAATAAATAAACATCAAGCCAATTCTTAGTCACAACCTACCGGAACCCCTATGTAGGGAGATGGCAACAAAAACAATAATCATCTTTATCATATCATCTTATCAATTCCTTAGGCACATTACCTGTGAGATATGTTCTGGAACAGTCATTGTCCAGACAATTGATCTTTCAATTGGATTTGATGTTACACGATACGTTATACCCCTTTCGGCAAACCTTGAAAGCAGACTTCCTAACATAGAAATGTTAAACCTTTCAGCGAAAAGATATTATAGGACATAGAAGCACAATCTGTTTTTAACTGAGAAGAAGAATGTTGTCACCTCCAACTGATCCTGATTCAATTACTTTACAATCAATCTCAGCCACGATGGATTTAAGTGCAAACTTCCCTTTTTCCCACCTTAGCTTTTCTTTCAGTAATTTTTTCATCTCTGCAGCTTCAACTTTCAGATATTCTCGTTGCAACTTCTCTTCCTGTTTTATATTGAGATGAATCAGCTTAGTTTCTGTTAAAACAAATATAGAATCCAATACAGATCACCAACTACCAACTTACAAGCTTTTTTTGCTTCTTTTCTTCCATTAAGCGTGTCCTTTCCTCTTTGGTCATCTTCTTTCTTCTCTTTACTTCTTTTGTAATATTTTCCTTTTCTGTAATAGCTACATATTCTTTTCCCTGTCTCAAAATGTTGCCCATTTGATCCATTATGATTTCATTGTCAGGACAATCAAGTATCTGATATCACATGTCACCACATTTTAGATTAGCATACCCAATCAAATATGTGAATAATGAAGAAGGGAACATCACTACATCAAAATATGCAGCAAAAGTGAAGTTAGATATCTCAGACATGATCATAACTGAATTTAGAGGACATGGGCATACAGAAAATAGTAAAATATTATACATCATATGTCTAGAAAATAGATAAACTGCAACAAGGTTGCTACATTTACACTGAAGATGAAATCAGTAAACACTCAAAGCAGCAGAATCAAAGGTTCCTTCACTCTTGATTGGTAAAGCGAAATGTTGTTTGAAATCTGAATTTTACTATACATTGGCAGCATTCAAACCCCGCTTTTCATGAAAGCCCCTAGTAGTTTTCTTCAAAAGCATTGCACCCCAATCATACTCATGAAGCTTTGGACAATTAAAAAACAAATTATAATTCATATCTCAAGTTTTTCATAAAGCCTTACTAGTCCAAGCCATTACCATTAATGATCGTTGATCACTAACACTGATCATGCATTACGTATATTCCGGGAAATAAAATACCACATTTACAAATGAAAAAGAACAAAAACAGGAAGCACACTACTTGACAATCATGTATAGTCATTAAATATTTCAAACAAGGATGTCAAGACCACACTCAAAAATAATATCCCCAGTCTAATTGGACCAATTGGTGGAAACAGAATGCAGTTCAAAATATACGGTAACTGATTGTTTACTACACCACATTTGTCAGGAACCATAAAGTAGAACTATATTAAAAGAACACAAACCAGGAAAGATACCTGATCAATATCACCCCGCGAAGAAGTAGGATTTGAAGAGCTGCCCTCAATTGTATCCACCCACTCGGAATGTCCTGATAAACATGAATCTGTAATTATATAAAGAAATCAAACATATACCGCAAGAGCAATCATAAAACAAAACAGTTGATCATACATACCAACTGCACATGAGGACTCAACAAAACTAGGACTCCAATCCAAGACCTTGGCCAGACCAAAACCACCCGACAATGATTCATTTTCCTTCTTCTTTTCACCTCCACAATTACTTCCGGGCTCATTATCTGATTCCAAACATATCACCCCATCAATGCCTGAATGAACACACAAAATGTATGCAATTACAATCAAAGTAAACCAAAACAAAATGTCACCAACATAACATTAAAGTTTTCTTCTTTATTCACACCCAGTGATCCTACACTCAAATTGACTAGCTTTATTGCAAAACTACCAAATGATACTCAAAGATCAAAAAGCCCCAATTCAAGACCCTAAATTGAAAAATAGTGTAAATACAATTGAGTGAAAATTGGTACCAGATAACTTGGGCTGGGCAGCTCTGGTGCATTTGACGATTGCGACGTCGGAATTGGGGGTGTCCAGGAAGAAGAAGGCGTTGGATTTCGGGGCGGGTTTCAATGGGGTCGGGTCGTCGTCGAGGATGAGAACCGTGGGATTGGGATTGGGGTCGAATTGGGTTCGGCGTTTCTTAGAGGGGAATGGGGATGAGGGTGCATTGCTGTGGTCGTCTTCTTCGTCGGAGAGGATGATCGGCTCTGACATTTTGGGACTGAAGAGGACTGCCGGCTTCGGCTTTTGAATAAGCGCGGGGGGACTATCTACAAAGTCTGTTTCCTTTATCACATTTTCTCGAGTACTTTCGCTATTCTCTAACACTTTTTTAATGAAGTAATTGCATTAAGCAAACTAAATAGTTACAATCAGATATTAAGACATCAGATTATATTTTCTATATGCACGAGACTAGAGAGTCAATGAGTCATTGTGGCACTTTTTGAATTCAAACTTGAAATGTAGAAAACAAAAACGCATTTTTTGCTATTCTATGTGCTGCATAATTATATTTCTTAGGGCATTCGGAGCTTACCAAATTCCCCAGCATAACAACACAACCAACACAAGTTTAGAATGAAAGAATTGAAATAACAAACTTGAATAAAACTCCAAAACTATTTCCTTTCCAATCGCCCACAATTCCTCTAAAATCAGTGAGTGCCCAAATTGCTTTAGCTTTTGAACAAGTCCAAAGTGTATGGAGAGAAGTTTATATTGAGCTCTTACATCTAGAACAAACATAACATGTTTGATGTACAGATGAAGTTGTTGGTAAAAATATCAAAATATCAACCACCTCTTTTGTTGTCTTTGATGATAATTTCCAATAGTAGTGATGTTTATAACATCACTTTTTTGACAAATATCAACACACCAAATTTAACAAGACTTGTAAACAAGTAGCTAGGTCCTCCAATAAATTGTGGCGAAGAAACTCATAATAGGTAGTAGAGCAATACCTCTGTTTGGCCATTAACCTCTGCGCATGGAAATGCTTCGGCAACCGCGTCAAGGACACTGATTGACTTCTTATTCAAGGTGGTACGTAAGCCCATTTAAGTTATTATCTAGGAACACCAAACACCATATTAACTAAACTGGACTCCATATTTAACATAATCGTATTTAGTCCCAACAAACAAACATGCACTTAGGGTCTTGACATCTTGACTGAATAAAAGACATTCAGATGGTCTAATCTAATCTCCACAAGGTCAGCACCAACGGCTTTAGCCCTGCCCATTTCCACCAACATCTTGGCCATCAACTAGGTGATTATCGGAGCACAAATCAGCGTTGAACTCTACCTCATTCCTCCACCACCCACTTGAGCTGAAACTACTTGAAGCCCAAAAACACAGTAAAGTTGCAAATATTATCACATTTTCAAAGGCCAATGATCCCAAGATGTTGAATAAAATGTAAAAAAAAAATAGTTTGAAAATTTATACAACAAACTCAATCGGAGAGAGAGAGAGAGATAGAGAGAATGGGAGAGAGGTTACAGTACGTGAGGGTTGGAGAGTCCATTTGGTGTAGTTGGTGTGTTGGGAGACGGAAAGAAGCGAAGAAGATGTGGCTGATTTTAAGTGATGGGGGTTGGTGAGAGCCAAAAGGGTATTTGGATTCTCAGTCTCAGCTTCTCTGTCCCTCTCGTTGTGAGAAATTTTTAGATGCTACTGTAGAACTACGTGGCATTGTCTAATAATGTTACATTTCACTCAAAATTTAATAATTTTTTACAACTAAAATAGAAACTAATATTTTTAATGTTTTGTGAAATGAAATTCATGGGTATTTAATGAATTAAAACTAGAGTTTAGGGTTTAGGGTTTTAAGGTTAGGGTTTAGGGTTTTAAGGTATAGGGTTTAGGGTAGAGTGATAGAGTTTAGGGTTTAGGATTTAGGGTTTTAAAAACAAAACAAAAACACAAAATGATCTTTGACAAAATAGGTAAAATGTATTTTTATGCCGAAAATCCACATGTCCGAATTTGAATAGAATGTAGCAGCACTAAGCAATGTCACATGGTTCTACCGTAACACTGAAAATTTCTCTGTTGTCCACGCCATATATGTAATGACATGTGTTACTCCATCTCAACAACTTAACATCTGCTTGACCGAGTTAGGGTAGGTCTATATGCATGAGAAGTTTTATTATGAAGTGTTGCATACTATGCAAACTGAAATGTGTGGTTGTGATTGATTGTAGAAGTTAGTGAAAGGATTATACATTTATCATTTTGACTCTCATAAGCCCACCCTTTTACACTGATAGAGCCAATTTTCAGTATGCATAATATGCAGTGTTGTACAATAGACAAACCTCTATATTAATACCCAGGTTCAGCATCTTCTTCCCGACGGTAATTTTCTTCTTTAAATTGATAATACTTTTTTTACTCTGTCAAGCTAGTATTAAATCTATTGATGTGGAATGACACGTGTCAAATTATTATTCAAACACAAGGAATGGGACGAAAATGGGTAGTCAGAAGAATTGTTTTGAGTTTGACATGAAGTTGCCACGCCGTTTGAAATATGATCTGCCAATAGTTAAAAGTCTACAAAACACAAAACCTTGGACCTCCTATAACATATCTCTATTAATAAAGCCAGAAAAGTTTTGAGGATGGTTAAATGTTAAACTTCATTATACTTTTTCAAAATTGTAATCTAATGTGTAAAGGTTCTAAAAGTAATTTGATAAATATAGAAAACAGAACATTGAAAAAGAAAGTATAGTTAAGATGAAAAAAATTAGGGAGTTTCTATTCATACCTCCTAAATTAGCATTTGGATCTCTCCTATTTTTTGTAATTTTCAAAATCCTATTTTACCCTTGATAAAGAAAAAAACTGATAAAATCTTATTAGTCTAGACTTTTTCTTAAGAAATTAACTAAGGAAGAACAAGGAGTTGGAACTAGTTTGATTCGATATTTTCAGATAGTCCAGGAAGACCAGATGTTGGTGAGTGTGGGTAGGTCAGCAATGTTAACATTGTTTGTAATCGCAAGAAAACATGAGTGAGACAAAACCTCCCAAGCTCTACTAAAGAAGGGGAAGCAAGTTTGAGGCAGAAGACTTAATCATCATCGCTCCACTTCGAAGATACCCAGCAACACTAGCTCAACTGAGATTGAAGAAGAGTAGGTTTGCTAGCTATCAGTAAAATCGTTTCGTCTTAATTATCCAATGGAACAATTGAATTGACCAATAGTTAATCAATTGGATGCTTGACGACCCATCATCTTCATTTGATTCGTTTCTCAGTCCACTCGAGATGCAAAATCACCCGTCAACCGTTGTAATTGCAAGCATATGTTGTCGGAGAAAATGGAAGCTACAAAGTGAAAAAAGGTGTAAGGAAAACTAAACATGACAAAATTGGAAATTACAGGTTAAAAAAATTAGTAGAGGTCTAAATAGCCTTTTACGAGGTAGGAATAGAAACTTCCAAAAATTATCAAATTTTTTTTACCTGATAAAAATATATAATATTTATAGGATATCACATATATCTCATTCAAAAGTTTTTGAAACATAAATAAACTCACTTGAATTATTGTTAAACAAATAAGGACAGTTTTTAACAAATAAGGACAATTTTTTTATCTTCCATGTGTCATGATTTAATTTATCAAACTAACCCTACACTAATTAAATTTATTTTTAGAAGTCTATACAATAACATGTTTCAATAACTTGGTGTAGTAGCAGTTAATTTCAGTAGAAATAGTAGTAGAGGTTAACATCCTAATAGAAGTAGTATAGGGGTTAACATTACAGTAGAAATAGTAGCAAAGGTTAACATCCCAATTAAAGTAGTAGCACAGGTTAACATCCTCTTAGTGTTTCGACAATCATTTAGTTATGTTACTACTTGCATTTTTATTCGTTATTCTGCTATTGCATTCTTATTACCCAATTGTGCTAGTGTCTATTGAATGTCATTTTATGCTATTGCATTCTCCAACTGCATTCTTCCAGTTATGCAGTTCTGCTACTGCTTGTATACTACTACATTAAATATGTATCGCTGCTACTGCCAACAACAAAACGACCAATATTACTACTACTACTCCTATCGTCGTCGAATCTTGTGCTACTGCACTCGTTGTCAAACTATCCATTAGTTAGAACTACTGCATTCACTGAACAATTAGCTCCTGCTAAATTTCCAATAAATGTAGTAACAGTATTTTAGTGGTTCAGCTAGTGTAATAGCAACTTTATTAATAAGTACAGTAGCAGTTTTCAGTGGTTCAACTAATGTAGTAGCACCTATTTTTAGTACGTGCACTGCATTTCTAGTAAATGTAGTAGCAGGCTTTTAGTTGTCCAGCTGGTGTAGTAGCTGGGTCATTAAGTACAGTAGCAGGTTTTTAGTGGCTCATCTAATATAGTAGCACTTATTTTCAATATATGCAGTAGCAGGTTTTATTCTCAATACTACATGACAATTAAACATTAAGTATGATGATGCAGTAGCAACACGTAACAGCACCGCTTAGTAGCATCATACAACAAGATAATGCAGTAGTAGCACGCAGCATGATGATGCAGTAGTAGCACATAACATGACAACGCAGTAACAGTGACAACACATCGCAGTAGTAGAACGCGGCATAACCACACAATGCAGTAGTAGACTAGAATACTGACGACACTATTCCATTTTTTTCAGGCAATTCTTTGATGTTGTCGCACCGCTTTGGTGTCGAGAAAACAAATTATGTTCTACTGCCCTGCCGATCAAAAATGTACATGCTACTGCCCTATGCTTTTACAATTTTTTTCTACATTTCTTCGGAAACAAACAAAAGCTCTATGTTGCGATTGGAATCCTTTTGCTACTGACCATGCGGCTACTACTACCGAATGTACAGTATCATCACTCATATTTGTTCACACTTAGGGATTTGAATTTGCCACATTTGATCTAAAATCAGAGACAATCTAATCAAAATTATGTGAACAAGAATCAACTCACCTTCCTCCTTACTTCTGTCACCATTTTGACTCCAACCAATGAATCAATTCGAATCAAATTAAAAAAATCTATGCAGTAGCAGCATGACTATAACCCTTCTTGATGCAAACATCTCCCTCCTCTCGTCTGAACCACAGTCTTCATCTTCGTCCAAGGTGTTCGCCCCTACCATCGTGACCTGGATTTTGCCATTATCGGATGCGCCTACGAAGGTCTCAACGACCACAACTCAAAGAAGCTATATGGCCAACGCTAACAGGAAGCTATATAACCACATCTCGGCGACCACAACTCAAAGAACCTCCTCTGAACTTCATCGGGAGTGCCATGAAGACTCAGCGTCTGAGCCTGCCTTTTGGTAGTAGCCTCGAATCCAGTATCGCCGGCTCCACCGTCGAAGAGAGAGATAGAGATGCGTCAGAGGTCCGTCGACGATGAATCAAATCTGAGAGAGAGAGAGAGAGTAAATCGGATTTGGAGGAAATAGGAGAGGTTGGATTAGATATATATGTACTTCAGATATTTAGGTGGTAATGATCATAATTATTGTAAAATTAGGGTATTTTGGTCATTTGCTGTGGAAAATTGGACCGGGCCTGCTATCAAGGGTATTGGGTCTGATGCTTATGCTTAATTAGTTTAAAAACTAAAAAAAGTGGATTTTTTGTGTTTTTAAATTTAGTCAGCTCTTTGTATGTAATTCTTTCCTATTATTAACTTATTGAGTGTTAGTAGTTTACTAACGGTCAATAACTTTATGTTTACTTATAGGCTTTTGCATATTTGATCTTATTATTGTTGTTAATGTTTAGTTGTTTTCTGCTTTAAATTATGTTGTAAGTTATGGTCATTGATATTTTGTAACTATGAATATCCTTTAATTAGGTCATAGATTTACCGGTGAACCTCAATAATGTGTAATGACTATCAATAATATCTAATGCTACTGATCTTCAAAAATGAGTAATGCTATTAACGCTCAGTAATGTTGTGAAAATAATAAATAGGACAATTTTATAATTTATTCGTTAAGAGATTCTATTAGTTGAAATATATGAAAAATGAGTTTATAGAAAAAATAAAAGACAAGCTTACTAGTAGTAAATAAGTGCTCAAAATTGTATCAATTAGTAATTATGTATTTTTATTGTATATTTATTAGCATATCATCCAATTCATTCATATATATGAATTATGAAATGAAGTCGTGCTAAGATTACAATACCAACCAGAATCATAGAGACGTACTTGGAACTCCAAATCGGATAAATGGACCCAAACCATGCCCTAAAGTCACACAAAGAACGGAGATGAACATGACTCCTGTGGGTGCTTCACCCCACAAAAGCACAATAAACCTTCACTTTTTTGGTACCCCGTCACCACTAATTGATACCCAGATGACTAATCACTAGTGGCTTATCCTAATTCTATTGAACAGCAAGAAAATCCACCACTAAATCTATTCTGGTCCACCTTTGCCGACCACCATGAACCATAATGATTCCATATACATCCCAACAATTAGCAAATCATAGTGTGTACCTAATCTTCAACAATATATGGTGTCACCAAGCTTCTCCACTACAGAAAATTTTGTTTCTTTGTTGCTAATAGTTAATGGCAATTGCTTGGCTCCTTAATCTTGGAAGCCAAGAGCAAAGGCTGTCGGTATGCATATTGTCTATTGTGACGAAAAATTAACAATGCATGGTGTTATTGTCTATTGCGATCTAACAAGTTAAAACTCTAATCAAAACCCTTAAACACAGGCGCGGATCTAGGTAGAAGTTTAGCTGTGCTCAATATGCATATTTTAGTAACAAAGTAACCTAAGGCTACCGGAATCCGAATATGTCACTCTCTACTGTTTATACTCATTTACTCTAACGCTACCGGAGTCCAGATATGTCACTCTCTACTGTTTATGCTTATTACTCTAAAATAACCTAGCATGTTCGTTCTATATAATATCTAAGCACTATTGCCCTCGCACGAGTCCCATTAACAAATCTTTCAAATCTTCGATCATCAAGAACTAAGGCACTAGGTTGATTGCTTCACTATTATATTCACCAGTGCTAGTGTGCTACTTTCTCACTCATATATTTGCAACACAGGAGAGATCTCCTCTTGTAACTGCAAGAGCTCTCTATCTCCTTGTCATCCTTGGAGCTAAGTTTTCATATATGGAGAAGAGTAAATCATTTTCTGGATACTACTCAACTGGATATACAGAGGCCAGGTTCGGGTTTGAGGATCGAAATAAATCTTATAGCTTCAATGGTCCGGTGAGCAAGGTAGAGGGGCTATCTTCAGCATCAGGGTCTGGCAATAGTAATCCAGAGCTGGAGAGAAGGAAGAGGGTGGCAAACTATAACATGTATGCTGTGGAAGGTAAGTTCAAGTCGTCGCTGCGCAACAGTTTCAAATGGATCAAAGGTAAGTTTGTGGACAACTTCTATGACGAGTAGAGTGAACTAAACGAAGTATTAAATCCTTTCTCTCTTTTTGTACTGTGTATAGTTTGTTTAAGATGAGCATAAAACTGTTGTGTAACTTGCGTTACAAGACCTTAGTTGATTCTAATGATTCCTAAGGCTTGGATCCGTTAACAAGTGTACGTGTGAGAAGGTTTTTGATGGAGTTTGATTCAGCAGTAGTTAATATGGATGTGTGGAGCTTCTCTTGCCAAATGAGTAGTATGCTTCCCTTTAAATTTTTAATTTCTTTCAAGTATTATTTCGATTTTCAGTTTGGTGTTTTGAATGGACTTAATTCGGCTAGCTGTTAACATCTGTTGCAGCATGAGTTTCCCCTAGCTAGAGATGCTCTTATAATTGAGCAAAAATATGAAATATATTATGACTCCAAATTCAGCTGTATTTGTATCTTAATATCAAATGAAGATACAGAGACAGTTAATCAGATGGATGTTGCTTTGGATCTCTAAACAAGCATGCAACTTTCCACTTGCATGTTGGATGTTTTCTCATTGATAGAAGGATGTTTTGTTCAGATTTCATACTTAACTTCATACTTATCTCAGATATCTTCCTTTCTCTGCAACGATTTCTAGCCGCCATGTTCAAGTGTTCAACATTGTCCTTTGTGAGGCTGATTTTGCAGCAGCTTTTGCCAGAAGTACCATTGATTATGATCAAATAGATAATACCTGATGTGCACTTATGAAAACAAATGTTTAGCAAGTGTGGTCTAAGGTATGTTATACAAACAAGAAAGTTGTGTTGTTTCAACTTCGTAGAAATGATGAGTGAAATCTGAGAACAGCAAGGTATAATATTCATAAATTGAGATGATAGGTAAAACAAAAACCTGGTGTGATAGCAAATCATGTCTATTGCAACTACTTGTTCTGCCATCTTAACCAAATTCTTTATTTTATGGAGAACTTTTCATAGGTAATCTGAGTGAAAAAGAAAAAAATAATATAGAAGGACAACTCATGTAAGGGAAATTTGTGACCAAACTACTGAAAAAAAAATCCAAGTTTCTAGCCCAGAAGGAGTAGAAATCTTGAGAAGATAAAGATATGCTGTGATCCTATACTTTGTCAAATCCAAAAATCTTCTCAGGATCAAAATTTCTGAAGTCTAGTGTTGAATGAGATCTCCGGTATGTACCGCCTTCAGTGGGGACGATGTCTTTTATAGAGGCCTGTAAGAGGGTAAAGTTCTTGAGGTTTTTGAGAAAATCAGGATTAATGTTCTTGATAGCATTGGGATGACCCTCAGTGCTTGGAAATCTTTGCTGATGAAAACGGATTATTGGGGAAAGAGATGCATTCATGTTCTCGTGTATGGAGGGTCTAAAACTGGAGGAAGTGCTGCTGCTTGCACTGGTGTTGCCCATTTCTTGGTTATGCATGCTTCCCATTTCTTGGCTGTGTGTCGTCCCAGTTTCCGCATTCTTTTCCTGTATAAATTTGACAAAGCCAGAAGGATATAAATCCACAAATGATATCATATAGAAACAGAAATTATGATAGTTTTAAACCAAGTCTGAGTAATTGAAGAAACAAGAAAGCTGAAGAAATTTTCTCTGGTCAGAATATTTTCCATTTCTGACTTTCCATGTTATCAGAAAAGCAATATCACTCACATATCAGAAAAGCAATATCACTCGCAACTCATAATATTAGGTGAGTTGTGAAGGAAGACTTCAGAATATCAATCATTATCCAATCATAAACAATGTCAGAATCCATTGTCAATACTCAATACTATTAGTTCTTTGCCCTAGAAATTTACTTGGAACATCCACAGGAAGGATCTAATCCAGAAAGCACTGTCAGCAAGTGCTCCTAGAACCCCAAAAGAACATTGTTTTTCTGCCAACCATAATGAATAAACAGGTTTCATCGATAATTTGAAAGTGCATTTGGAACAAACAAAGCATTGTGAAACAAGCCCTTATTGTGTGATGTACAACTTGAATCAGTGTTCTCATTTTTTTTTCTAAAGCACATATTTTCCCCATGAAACTTCTGAAGTAAATGATACTAACCTGGAAAAATTTCTATCAAGTCAAATAAAATGTCTGTTTTAAGGGATTTGTCAATGCGCAAGACTAACCTCATTTGAAGATCCAAAATAAACTCTTCCCTCGACCTTTCTCTGATGGAAATCACGGTTTGTTTGAGACCATTGCCTCACTTTGTAGACCCTCCTTATATCAGATGGAAAACTACAATTAGGTAATTCATATTTAGAGTATTTACACCTCTATTGAACTGGTAATGTGCATTTATGTATACATTAGAGGTAGTTAAATCCTTTTGAGATTTTGACAGCATTGCTCTAAACTGAAGCAACTGTATCTGAAACATAACAGGGAGGATAAATGCAATTCAAAACCTAATGAATCAGGAAACATCTGATCAAAATTATTGGAGCAAAAGTTTTTTAGATTTCCTTGTGATATGCAAAAAGTAGTACCAAATTTTAAGGTCAATAAAAAAATAAAACAACAAGAAATCATAATTTTTCATCCAGGAAATTTCAAATGCATGTCCAAAAGAACTACATCTAGATGTCCTTGTTGCATAATACCAATCAAAATAATGAAAGAAGATTGTACGGTAGTAATTAATAGCATACTTCTTCCGATCCTTGATTTCAGCCAGATTCTCTTCCTCTTTGAACAACACCGGTAGAGCTGAAAGGTCACACGCCGATGGACTGGAACTAAAGAACTGTAGTCAGAAAAGGATATTAGAAATGGTAAACGGTAAATAACATGTTGAACAGATGTAGATCAAACAATTAAAAAAACAGACTGAAATAATTCACTGAAACATTTAGCTTTTCTTACTTCATTTTCCTCTAAGATCGACCAAATTTCAACTTATACGTCAAATTATGTGTTATATATGTACCTTTTTTGTCAGAAGTGGTATATATGTACTTGAGAAATGAGATCTTACTTGAAAACTTCAGTCATAAGGTAAAACAGTAATAAGATGGCATGTTCAATTGATTTCCTAGGTGAAAACAATGTAAACGTGTATATCAAAAATATGTAACACTAAAGTTGATTATGTTCCCCCCTAACTTTCACTTCTATATGACAATGCTAGTGATCAATCACCATACAATACAATGTATACTCTTCAGTCTCCAGGTTATCTCATTGACCAAAATCTTGTAGTCAATTCAGAATCAAATTCATGATCAATGAATTCAAAAGAGGATTCAATGTACAACTACAATTCTCACTATTTTACTCTGGATATCTTTTTTGCCTTAGGTGCTCTTTATGACCATGTTCAGTTCCATTTTTTTTGAACAGGCATGTTCAGTTCCATTAAAAGAAAAAAAAACAGAAGGTTCTGGCACATTGGTAAGGAAGAATTGATTTCAGAAAGAAAAAGATCCTTATTAGTACTCACTTCGCTTTGGAGACCAGCAGAAGCACTACCACGAGATGTCGGGTCAAGAGCAAGAAGTGTGGTCAATAGACCAAATGATGGTGTTGAGAAGTCCCTGAAGAATTCTTCAAAACTAGGTTTGTAATGATGTGGGGGTCGGAAGCTTGTTGGTAACTTCATTTGCTTCCAGTAATCATCCAAGGGGGAACCACAAAGCTTGAAGATTCTATGAAGTTGCTCAACCTGATACACAGATGCTTAAGAGAATAATAGACTAAAAAGGGCCAGAAATGAAAGCAACTGTCTAGTAATTTCGTTCCCATCATAGAAAGGATGTTCATGTTGAAATTTGAGAAAGAAATGAAAAGCCAAACAACTATTTCTCGTATGAAGCAATAGGTGCAAAGAACTCCATTGTTTTAATGACGTGTCAGATACGATGGTTCGATTGTGTAAAGAAGGTCTAATGAACAAATGATCTGAATTCTTAGTGTTGAAAATCAAGTGTCAGAGGATAACTAGTACCAAAGCATTTACCTCAGTCCTCCCAGGCATAATTGGCCTTCCTACAAACATTTCTCCCAGTAGACATCCTGCACTCCATAGATCAATACCAACACCATAATCTGTAGAGCCTAACAAAAGCTCTGGCGCTCTATACCAGAGAGTGACAACACGGCTCGTAAGAGGACGTTTTTGTTTGGGAGGGAAGAAGTTTGCTAACCCAAAATCTGCAATTTTGAGAGTCCCGTTCTTGTCAATTAGCAAGTTTGAAGGTTTAATGTCTCTGTGAAGAATTCCTTTCTCATGGCAATGCTGGAGACCAGAAAGTAGTTGCTGCATATAGCACTTTACCTGTAAAAAAAACCTCAAGTCACTCCAAACAAACCTCTACATGGTGATGTAAGAGTTACAAACTTAAGAAACAGTTACAATTAGACGCTATGCAATTATGAAAATAAATTAAACAATTTTACAACATTTTCGAGTACTCATCATCATAATCTTCGACCTCTTCTGTTTAAAATCAATAGTCAAACCGTCCCTTCTTTATCATCACCTATTCCTGATTGGTTGAGGATCTCCAGACCTTTCCCAGCACATAACGTTCATGAATACTGACTTCATGAATATAAGCCAATAACTAAATTCAACTATCTGTAAGACTTCATGAATATAAGCCAATAACTAAATTCAACTGTGTAAGAATGAAGAGGGGAAATGCCAACCTGTGGTTCAGTGAGCCTCTCTTCAGGACGTGAGATAATTCTAGTCAGGTCATGTTGCATAAATTCAAAGACCAAATATAGACTATATTGCATCCTTGAAGTGGCTAGTCCTTCAAGCTTGATGACATTGGGATGATCTAGCTTCCTTAATATCGATATCTCCCTCGCCATAAACTTGATACTCTCTGGCTCTGATGTGTCAAATCGGACCTTTTTCAAAGCAACAATCTTTTTGGTGTCTCTATCACGAGCTTTATACACATTGCTGTAGGTTCCTTGGCCTATCTGCAACACACAATAGAACCCCATTCAGGCCTGGGCATAGGCAAATCCAAGTAAGAAAAACGAATTTGTGGCACTAGTTTCTTCCTACCCTCCCTGACCTCTTCTCCTTCCTATTTCTCTAACTCAGTCTGAAAAGTGAATATATATATATATATATATATATATATATATATATATATATCGCTTCAAATTCATAATGATATAGAAAATAAACATCACATGATAAGAACAATGGCAACTCAATCTAGCTTGTTCACACCTTATTCACTCGGATAATTTAACAAGAAACAAAACTATAAATTTTTTCTAGAACAGATTCCTAGAACATATGTAACATTGTTAAAATGCGTAATTGTTGGTTTCTGCATATATATATATATATATATATATGTATGTATATATGTTACTGAAATGCAGTGACATAAAATTAGTATAACATACTGATTACAAATTACCTTGGCAAGCTTGTCATATGAATCAGCACTTTTGGGAACCAGGCCATCCAAAACCTCTCGAGGCACATTCTCAACAAGCCACTTTGGCCAGCCATCCACAATTTCACCATCATCTCCTCCATTCTGCTTCACTGTAAGCCTCCCTGAAACATTCCCTTTCTCTGTCTCTCTACTAACCACACGGTTCCCACCCTTCCCTCCGCTATCTGCCTTAACCAAGGCATTGACCTTCACCGGCTCCTTTCCCGGGGCTTTCTGGCCAGTTGGTCTTCCTTCCCCACCTCCCTTGACATACCCATGATCAACTTTCAACTTGTCAAGGCCTTGAGAATCATGAGTTGGGGAGTTGATCTTGGCCGAAACACACCCCATTGAACGTCAGAAGCAGCAATTAGTCTCCGACTGAGTGTTTGACGGTAGCACCTTGGTGACAAGTAATCATGAAAGTGGCTAAAAACAAAGGGAATGTGGGATATGTGGTGGCAAAATTTGATTGAGGCTGCCGCCCCTTGGCCGGCACTGCTTGGATTTATGCCAGCGGAGAAGGGTGTAATTGATCATTGTTTGGCTCCGTTTACTCCGCCATGAGAGTTTGGGGAATGAGAAATGAAACGGGATATTTTTATTTTTCCCTTCTCCATTCTCAACGACTAGGAATTGAGAAAAATGAAAGGTAGACAGTGATGGAAGATGGGTAATTGGAATGCTCAATTTGGAGGGTAAATGGGTTATTGGGGTGTAGGAGGTGCACAGCTTACAACAGTTGCCACCAGTCAGCAGGCAACTCACCCACATTGTAACTGCCGCAATTCGTTAGAGAAGTACAAAAAACTATGAACTCCAAGCATACTCCAGCTTCATTTCATCATTATATATTTGGTGAAAACATAGATCTAAGTATCTAAATCATCTAATTAATGATAGAAAAAATCGGATTCGAAGTACCAAATATCTCCTCAAAAGAAAAACTCATCAAGACTACCGTTTTTGTTTCTGAAATTTGGGTCACATTTGTAAACAAAATGATTCTTTAATTCCTTATTTCTAATCCATTCTCTACATTTCTGTGGTTCATGAAATTTTTATAGGGTACTCATGAGTGCTTGGGAACTGAGAAAGTGAGGCAAATATCACCTAGACATTACAAAATGGACGAAGATCCTTTCAGGATAATTTTGGCAAGGGTATAGGTTACTGCATTTTAGTAAAATTGCAACTCCATATTCACCAAATCTAAATTCCATTTAGAAATGTACAATAATAAATTGTATACTGCACCCAACTCCAGGAGTCACCTAAATGGAACACCGACTTTGGGATTCTAGAAGCTAGCCTACCTATCTAAAAGAAGTACAGAGCAGACACTATAAATAAATATCCTCCTCTACATGATCAGTTTAGTTGCATAAAAATACTGTAAGATACAAAAATTTACATGCTGGAGAGTAATGTAAATCAACCAGTCTAAGCTTTAATTCAGAATCTTGTTAAAAAAAAGCTTCAATTCACAGTAGTAGATAGAAAATATTTGATATGACTAGAAGCCATGCGTTTGAATGGACTTGGAATATAACTACATGCAATGAATCATTAGGAATTCTGACTGTTTTTTTGTTCATCTAATTCAAATCTTATTGGTTTGTTTTAGCATTTTTATCTTTAACCTTTTGAGAAGTCTAAACAAGCACTTTAACCTCATGATGTCATCAATCCCTTGATTTGGAATCTCCATCAAAAGGGTCCCTTGAGGACCAACTGCTAGTTTGCTACTTAAAAGATCCACTGATGCTGCTTGTACTCTCCATATTACAGAGCTTCTGGGATACAGGCAGGCCAAGATCAAAGGGTCCCAAAGAGTCAGTCTGGCACAGCAGCAAACAAAAAATGTAAGCATATATTTTTCTTTTGTAGAGTTGTACATCATGGTAGATCAATCCAATAAGAAATTCAATTACCCATTTGATGCCTGATAGCCCAAGGCTGCGTTCATCATTGTTCAGATATGAACAATTCATCCGTTCTGTATTAGATTCTTGCCAAGCATGGTCTTGCGGAAGCTCATCTAATCTATTAGCCTGAAAATAGACATCAGACGTGAGTTGAAATTGACAACTAATACTACCACATGAAAAGCCATGACTTTATGCTGTTTCAAGCATATAATCTTACGACTATGGAATCGAAGTTTCAAACAGATTTTTAAAAATAAAAAATAGACTCATGTTTACAAAAGAGACTAAAGAACGTAGTCTATTGTTGTAATTAAGCCAATATTGGAAGGTCAATTGCTAAGATAAACACAAAACATATTGATCCCTCAAAATGTTCACAAATATACAGTCATTTTCTTACCTCAATTAAAACTTAAATGTTGCTATCCCAACACACATCACCTATACCCCTCATTTCACAAAGAAATCAAGGTTAAATCACTGCTACGCCCGTAAACTTCAACAGATTTTGAAATTTTAAGTTTCTACTTTTCAATACCTTGAGCATTCTCCGTGGCTAATTTGGATTTTCCAAGTTTAAACATTAGAACTTATCGTACCAAATTAATCCATGTAGTACAAAAATCATGCATAAATCTACAAATACACGTTATGTTTTATGTGACATAATTACTGTAAAGGACACTGAGAAGTACTGGATTTCAAAACCTAGTATATTAAAACCGCACAGATTTAAGCACAATCGTTGTAAAAGAAACAACTAAGCAAACAGATTTACACAAACCTTGGCTGGAAGAGGAAACTTGAATAGTTTGAAACCAGAGTTCTGGCTAGAGCCTCCACAACTTCCACCAGAACACAAAACATCCTTTCCCAGAGATAACTTTTGAGATGGAAATGCATGACAGGTTTCTTCAGCATCCAAAATTGATAAGCATGGATCATGAGCGGATGGCCTAGAGTTTTGAGGACTATCAGGTTTCGAATGACCTGGCTGCAAGCTTGGATTGCTCACAGTTGATTGCGCACCAAAACGATTAACTTTTCCCTGTAAGGATACTTCAGACAGGATACCACCAATTCTTATAGATGGACAACCACCAATGCTTATAGATGGACAATCAGACCACAACTCAAATTTTGAATCACTCTTTATGTCCAGAGAATGCAGGGTTTTAGCCTTCTCTCTGTGGGTTTTATTTCTATTATTGCACTTAGCCTGTAAGCATGCTTCAGAAGGGAGGCCGCCAATGATTATGTTACCTTCAGTATCAACAACCATATGTTTACTGTCTACTTCATTTGCATTCTCTGCAGTGGTTCTAGTATCTCCCTTTATGCATTTAGATTGTGAGTCAACATTCTCATAAGCTGATGTAGAGGGCTTGTCAGAGTTTTTATGTTCATTAGAGAACCAACCATACCTTGCAAATTGTATAAAGTCAGATACAATGAGATAAACTATACAACCTCTATTTAGGGTCAATTGCAGAGTCCTTTGAGCAAGACAAATGATTAAGATTCATACCTTAAGCGAAAAACTTCGGGGCTTCCAATAGCTGCATAAACATCTCCAGCACAGGTGTCACTATCATTGAGTGTCCATCTTCTGTTACTAGATGCACTGTCATGTATCCTGTAGGGGAATAGAACCGGCTCACCAAGAGCAGCGCTTGAACTGCCCCATTTGCTTTTAAGGTGATTTAGAATAGAAGATATCTTCTTCCGTGCTCTAAGACTGAGTTCCAAGTAAGGATGAAGTCCATCCTAATATGAAACGGAATAAAACAAAATGAAACATCAAATTAAAAGTGACAACAAGCTTATGCTTTGAAATAATTGATACTGTTTTCATTTCAAAAGCTTCTTCAATTAATAATACCTTTTCCAATCCTATTCGAATGCCTTCATTTACAGGAAAAAGCTGCAATTTGATCTTTGAATGAGGAAGAAGTGGTTTCCCTCCATGAATGCCATAAAAAGGCAGCTTCTTTGTTGGTTCTGGAGGCTGTACATTATCAGAAAGCTCCAAGTCCAAGCCTTTAACTGCTTTGCAAGGTGATAAAAGCTTGTCTTTTTCATTGAAGAAGTCGTCATCATCTTTTCCTATGGAAAGTAAGGTGCATTAGCAAAACAAAATTCCCAAATTATCTGCAGATTAATGCGTATGTCTTTTAGATGTTTCTACATATGCAAACTTTTAAACAAGTGAATGGAAAAGTGATTTTTTTTGAAAAGAACCTTTATCTAGAATTATTAAATTGAGCAATATTGGCAAATCCTGTACATGCAAATGAAACAAAAACGTATGGTTCAATGAACAGTTCAAGTTTGACGGTATTCAAGCATACTGCTAAGTATGAGATTTTATTTACCTGGTTCTCTCTGACAGTGCTGTGTAGTTCCCCTTGTAGATTTTTGTTCACCCGTGCCACCTTTACTTGATCTGCCCTTTATAGGAACCTTGATCACTTTCGAGTTTCTCTGTCTAGGACCGGTCATGTTGGTTTCAGCTCTCCAGTAAATTTTAGCCGCTGTCACAACACACGTGTCATCTTTCTTGTAGGAGAACAATAATAGATTGGCAGGCTCGAACAAAGTTATCCAAAATTTTCTCAAAACTAGCTTCTAAGTTATTTGCAATCATTTTCAAAGGCAACACCAGTTTAACTAACTGGTGCAAGCACAACAATGCACATGGTTACATCAATCATTAGCATTGCCATTAGTCTATTTACCCTTTCCTTCTCTATCAATATCAAAGCATACAATGAATCTCATTTTGCTCCAAAAGTTTATGCAAACTAAAAAAAGTGTCTCCTGCCTAACACCGACATAACCAAATCACAAAACTTAAACCACAGAAGATCCCCCAATTATAATACTGCAAAAGCAAAGGCCCATATTGAAGAATCTAGGGTTTTGAGCAATTCAAGAATCTAGGGTTTTGAGCAGAACAACAATTGTATACAAATTACAGCAGCAATTCTAAACTTATAATGGAATATATATGTAGCCCAAATTTCAGATAATCAAAAACCGAATCGCAAACGAGAACACCCAAATCCAATACACATATACAGCTGGTAAATCTTTAGGCTAATTGAGCGAAAAACAACGAAGAATTAAAAGAGTAATCAATTGAAATTGAAAAGCCGAAGGAATTTCTGACAATTAAAACAAAAACGAAAAGGGTTACGAAGCCTACGTACCTTGATTGAGCCCAAACCGCGACGGAAGCGAAGATAGTGAGAGAGACCAAACTGTTGAATGAGTTTTGGGAATTTTTAAGCTCTTTTGAGAATTGCCGCCTTAAATTTTTTACACGAGTATATGTATTTAACTGTTACTAGCATCACGCGACGTTAATTTTTTTTATGAGTATCAATTTGTATTTACACAATAGTAACAAAAATAAATATTAGAGATTTTTGTCTTAATTTTATTATTATGGTTCTTATTTTTTCCTACATTCTTCTCTCCCGTTTAGAAAAGAGTGTGATATTGAGAATTCAAAAAGTGACAGTTTGTTTCCATAGCCTATCTTTTCCTATTTTTTTGTTTTCTCCATTCTTCTTAATATCTGTTTCCGGATTTGTTTACAAGATTACAAAAATGTCATTCGTTCAATATTTATGCATATTTAAACAATAATAAACTTTAGATTTTTTCAAAAGTTCAAAAATTTAACATTTTTCTTTTATTTCAATATTCTCTCTAACTTTATTAATATAGATAATTATCACTTGTCCTTAGAATTTGATATGTATTTCACTTGTAATTACCTCTAATAATTCGTTTTTCTTTTCACTAAATACACTTTTTGCTCATAATTACAACTAGCAAAATTTCCATCTAAGTTGACCGGATGGATTATGTTGATTAATAAATTACAAAATTGTGATTTCATCCTTCTACAACATTTTTAATGGTCAATAGCATTACATCATTTTTGTAGTCATTTATAGTACACCATGTTTTAGTGCAAGTGCGTACGGGTGTTTGATGTTTCAAATGAAACACACAACAATATTGAAACTTTAGTAGCCCATACTGCCTCGTATGGATTGGTGAATTCCGGCAACCATTCACAAGCTTTTCTACCTTTTTCACTCAGTTTACCTTTCTTCTTTGGTAAAATAGACGTGCAACAGTAATTCAAAAGGTAGACATGATAATCATACTATTATTATGTTTGCAGTAAATTCGAGTTTACATACACACATCCTGAGCGTGTTGCTATTTTAATGGAGGATTTTCCTTAGTATATTCAAAGACGCCAGCACATTGAGCATGGAGTGTTCATCATTGCTCCTCACGTTGTTAGTTTTCAACTTTGGAGTGCCTAAAAGATGCAACACAATTTTAAACCAAAAAAGGGAATAACTTGAGGGGAGATAAAGATGTCACTAAAATAATGTGCATCATTCATATTAACTAAGTTTAAAGAAGGGTATCTTAGAGAAGAAACAAAGGGATCATCAAAGTGAAGTCAATAATGAACAATACTAGAGTCAATGGATGTGTGATTTGTTAGGCAAGTTCCAACTGAAAAAAAAAGGAAAAACAAGAGACATAATGAGGGCACCAAATTATAATGGACCCAAACATTAGAATCTACTAGCATAAGAAGCACATTGGAATGGTTGAAGTTTTTTTTTGAGAGCAATCATGAAACACAAAATTGGGGGTCACCAAACCCATATCTATCCTATCATTACATGAACCATAGAGAAAAGAACAAGAAAAGGACTTTTCTTGCACACAAAAAAACAAGAAAATGACTATTATGCCATCCTAAACACATCAATACCTCACAACTTTCTAATAATCAACTACACAATTATCAAACCAGAATTAAAAAAATCCCCTTTACCTAATAATAAGTCTGTAGGAGAGTGTTAGATACTGTTATATTGTTGCAATAGTCTCATCTACATATAGAAAAAATGAACATAAAGTGATAAAACCACGACCCCCTCAAACAACACCATGACTCATCTAACCCATGAGATTTTAGTTTAAAACCAAAAATCAAATCCCAAATATGCCCCTCTGTCTCTAAATCGGATCAGTAACAAAATAAAATAAAATAAAATAAACGTAGAGAGACAGTTCGTTCATTCACTTTTTCTCTCTCAGTTTACGTCTTCTCTGTCTTTAATGGCGACGAGGACGGCCTTCTTTTACGTTCTCTCGTCTTCGTCTTAACTCCGCGATCCCCGAGCCCCATTCTCTCTCTTCTTCTTCTTCTTCTTCTTCGTCTCTGGAGGTTCGTCCTTCTCTCTCTCAGCTTCTGATCTCTCATTGTTTCTGTTGCACATTTTGCCGGGAAAATCAGATGTCGGCGCGACGCAGGCGAGCTCCTTCAGTTTTCCGGCTTCTGATTCTCCCGGAGCGTCGCGTTTCTGCATCGAGTGCTTTGTTTTCGGTTTCTGGCGTTGATCTTGTGATGGATCTAGTTGCGGATAGTTGTGATTCGGCTCAATTTGCGTCTGGAAATGAATTAAGTTTTTATTTTTTGTGTGGTAGAGTACCTCTGGTGCTTGATTTACTGAATTGCATTTCATTTCTCGGATCAGCTTTGAATTGTTTTACTATTTTTAATCCTGTTGATGACTTTTCTGATTTATGTGCTGTGTGTTCGATTTAGTTGAAATGAGAATGCTTTGTGTTGATATTGTGTGATATGGTTTATGGATGGAACTAGCGGTGTCTGATATTTGTGTGTGCTTGTTCTGTGAAGATTGAGCGGTCAAGAATCTGTGGGGATCAGTTGGAAGATATTAGTTAGTTAAAGATGAGTGCCAGCAAAGGCGATAGGAAGGCAACTCTTGACGCCGCGTCGTGGCTGTTCAATGTGGTTACTTCTGTTGGAATCATCATTGTCAATAAATCGTTGATGGCTACGCATGGTTTCAGTTTCGGTATGTTTATCTGTCCTGCGTGATCTTCTTTGTTTTCATAGGCGGTCTAATTGTTTTTTATCCCGGAAATTTTTGTGCTTCGATGCTGTGTAAACTGTAATTATCCATCCTCTTTCATCAAGTAAATGTAGGGTAATGCCATAGCCATAATTGTCTCAATGATGTATTACATGTATAATCATAGACTAAGGGGGAGGATTGGGGAAAGAGGGTAAACTTGAGCTGCTAGCTCATTTGGAAGAAACATGAAACAATTCAATCACTTTATACATTTCCTTATTATTTGAGTAGCAAGTTTATAGTTGTATAGACATAACTCATGAATTCCAGTCCAGTGTCTTAGCAATGGATAGATAAACTTCTAAAACAGCTCATTGGGTAACTTGAATTTGAGCCTACCCTTGCAGCACTTTATAGTTGCCAAATGCATAAATTTGACGAATGAGGTTATAGTTATCAACAAACATACAGGGAGGGTACTGCGCCCTAAATACACAGTGAAAGGACAAATCTAAACTAAAGGCCTAAAACATGTATGCGCAGGATGATATATTCTGTAACAATTATGCTGATACGTCTTTAAACTGTAGTTACCATCAAAATATTCCATTTGAGTTCTTGCATTGTACTTATAACTTGTTAGGAGTTAGTTTATTATATAAAGCTCTAGTAAATCGAGTGGGCTAAAAAGAGACCTGATTATGTAATAGTAGCTTTGCACCTGAGTTCGTTTCCTCAGTTAGAAAGAAAAAAGTCAGTCACGAGCTTGTCTGGTTACGAGTAAGATATTATTTAACCTGGGAACATATCTATGCGTTATGGACATGACCAGCTTCTACTGTTGTCCATGATTCATAGTCTAACAAAGTGCTGCTTCTGAAAACGGAGACTTTTATTTTAGGGACTAATTTCCTGAAAATTTTCATACATCCTGATATGTTATCTATACATTGCAGCCACAACATTAACGGGTCTGCATTTTGCCACAACAACCTTATTGACACTTGTCCTTAAGTGGCTGGGATACATCCAGCCTTCCCAATTACCAATGCCCGAGCTTTTGAAGTTTGTTTTATTTGCGAATTTCTCCATAGTTGGGATGAATGTGAGCTTAATGTGGAACTCTGTTGGTTTCTATCAGGTGTGTGCTCATAAACTAGTAAATACTTTTCTGCTTTGTCATATAGTTATAATAATTTTCATGTTTTGGTGTTAATTTATTTTCAGATCGCGAAGCTGACTATGATCCCAGTATCATGTTTTCTAGAGGTTGTCTTGGACAAGGTGCGATACTCAAGGGATACAAAGCTTAGCATAACATTGGTTCTCCTTGGTGTTGCAGTTTGTACTGTTACTGATGTGAGTGTTAATGCCAAAGGTTTTATAGCTGCTGCAGTGGCAGTTTGGAGCACTGCCCTACAACAGTATGTAAGTAGTTCCTAAACTTAAGTTATGATTATATGTACTGATTGAGGATGGAATGGGATAGGGGTCATTAAGAGTGACTCCTGATCTCTTAGGGATGCACAGTTGAAGTTTCTACTTAACTGTAGTTCTCATATTTGCGTATTTTTTTCCTTATTTTTATTCACGTCATTAATGTTAACATCCTTCAACCACGTAACCATTATACAATAGGCATCCTGTGTCTAAGTGACTGATCCGGTCAATCTGTTCTCAATATATAATATCCCAATGAAGGATTGAATTGACTCATGGTGTTTAACTTCAAGCCCGACTTGCTTGACATTGTTCATTATCTATGTTTCTGCAGTATGTGCACCATCTTCAACGGAAGTATTCTCTAAGTTCTTTCAACCTTTTGGGACATACTGCACCAGTACAGGCTGCATCTTTGCTGATAGTTGGCCCCTTTGTGGACTTCTGGTTGACAGGAAAAACAGTTTATGCATATGACTATCATTTTATATCAGTGGTGAGTTCAATACGATAATTATATTGTTGCTAGATTTACCATGCTTATTTGCATATGTTCATTAAATTCAATTACTTTTCTGAGCCCATCCCTCATATTTTGCAAGTTTCAATATGACTGTAACTGTATACCTTCCAAATAGTGCTGGTCTAATCAGGTTGCCTATTTAGATTTATTGCATTCCCCGACAAGTTTGCATCTCCGCAAATTTAAGAAATTCTATTTTCTATCTGATTTGCAGCTTTGGTTTATAATTTTGCCCCGTTTAAGGTGTTAATTTTTAACTTCATAATATTTTTTATCTATTCAATGGACAATGGGCAGCTCAAATCTGGTGAACCTGAAACTTTGTTCTTGACAGATTCCATGCGAATTTGTGGTGACAAGTTCACAATTAAGTAGTTTTGGCAGTATTATCTAATAGGAAAGAAAACTATTCGTCTGTTCTGAGTTGTGTCAATTGGTAGTAGCCAATCCATAGCCATGCAAAAAACCTTTTGCCACTTCAAGCCACCACAAAAACCTTGATGACCTACAACAGACATATGAGCATTGAAATAACCATTTTCCACTTCAATCCATAAATCCATCATGAATCATTAACTTGGTAACCTTTCACAATCTTGTTTACAAAACCCTTCATTTATAGAAGTCTGTTTCTCCATTGAAATAACAATGTGCAATGTGCAACATTTTTTAATCCTCTGGTGATTATGTTTTCTTCATCGTACATCATATGGACCAAGATAGGATAATTCTACAACATATAAAGCTGTAAACATGTATGCCTATGAGCATAAATGCATTTACATTCTTGCTTACAGCTACCTGTGACTTGTCTCTACCATTATTGATTCTCTGTGATTGTGTTTTCTGCAGTCTTTGATTCTCCTATCTTGCACCATTGCAGTAGGAACCAACCTCAGCCAGTTCATATGCATCGGCAGATTTACTGCTGTGTCATTCCAAGTCCTGGGTCATATGAAGACGATTCTAGTCTTGATATTAGGATTCATATTCTTTGGGAAAGAGGGTCTCAATCATCAAGTAGTATTAGGTATGTTCATTGCAATCATGGGAATGATATGGTATGGCAATGCCTCATCCAAACCAGGAGGCAAGGAGCGTCGTTCCGCTCCAAGCAAATCCCAGAAGAAAGGCGCTGTATCAGAGTTCTCAGAAGTAGATGACAAGGTATAAAATTTCAGTAAAAGGCTGTGCCAATAGTGAGAGAAAATGAAATAGAGAGCATATTAGATCAGCTGATTCAAGGAGCTTGTTCACATCTACAAGGCAAATCCCTCAAATTTTTACTTTTTTTTTCTTTTTTTCACCATATTTGATATTTGTATTCTTGAGTTTACCAAAGTGAAAGATAAGTTGCATGGGTGTAAAAGTTACCTTGTACCACTATTATTTTTTATATTAACTTGTTAAAAAATCAATTTCAGGGACCATCCCAGTCCTTCACCCCACTCCATTTGCTTGAATTACTTAGTGACTATTGTTAAGTGTTCTCTCCTAAGGAGAGCTAATTCTAACATTTTATCAGATAACAACCAGATATCTACATCTTTTTCTATCTCCCAAGTGATGCAATCTCATGTAATTCCATGTATACAGAGGAATCCTTATCTCTTTCTATCCTTCACTACACTACTGATAGGAGTTTTTTTTTTCTGGGTAAATTGGAATCCTACTCCATTATTTCGAAGTTGGGCATCTTCTAAAATGGTGTCTATGCATGTGAGGCATGAAATGAATTCAATTTACCAGAACTTGGGCTTTAATAATATAAGTTGTACTCTATATATATCATGAAATGAGGAATTGAAAGAGCATATTAAATGTCTATACATATGTTTGGTGGATTTACCATATGAAAAACCCAGAATTATTGAAGCCTCTTCTTCCTCCTTTGAGCTTCACTCTATGTGGTCCCAATTCACATCTAGATCTGGCTATTTGGAAAACACCCTCCATTAAACTAAGAGACTATGCTACTGTAAAGGCCCAGAACCTGTCTTAAAAATATTATGAATTTGAGATATGGGGAATGATATGTTTCATTAAATTCATATATATTTTAACTGGAAAATTTATTTATATCCTGCATTGCATTTCCCTTGGAGCCACTGAGCTTTCTATTTAAGTATTAGAATTTGTGGGAAAAAAATTCCCCAGTATCAGAAGATGAGTATGTTCTTTGAGTCAAAGTTGATGCAATTATAACAGCATTGAAATGGAAGGAGGGGATTTCCAGCCTTTAATGTTGGCTCTTCACCAACTTCACTGTTTGCTATTTGCTATTTGCAATTGTGTAATCAAAGGGCAGCTAATGCTGGGTTGGATTTGAGGGGAAATGGAAGACTTTAGTAAAGCATAGAGAACCTACCTGCAGTTGTTAAATGATGTTTAATTTGAGTTTGCTCGAAACCTTCAAATGTATCTCGTATATTGTAGAGTACGTATGGATAAATATTAACCAGTTACTACAGTTTTATCTTTAAAATCGTAGTAAAAAGAATTTTTAGTGTTTTGCTACATGCTATATTTGACTATGATTAAGACCCTTTTTTTAATCATTTAGTCTTTGAAGCATGAACACAAATGACAAAATCTCATTAATTGAAGAGAGAACAACTTCAGCTGTATCTCTCTTTTAATTTGGGTGCAGCTGGGTTTTGCTGAGTTAGTTCACCATAATTGAAGGGCCACCCCAATCAACACAAAATTTTGCTCTCTATAATAATTTGGTGGAGGGGTCACTCCTCTCGTGTGGCATTAGGTTTTTTCATTCTCATTTTCCAATTTGTACTTTATGTTTTTTTGATAGGAAAAAAGAGAGACATAGAAAATGAAAATGGGACCTATACATTACTTGATGACCCTCATCTTTCTCCAACCAAACATTACATAATCACAAACTAATCATCATCTAATCTTCATTAACACCAATCAATGGACTCTACTTTTTTTTATCATTGAAGCCATTACTTAGATTTTTCCCCTCTTAAATTTTTATTTGTCTTGTCTTATTGAAAAGTTTATTTATTAGATAAAAGCTTATCTATCCAATTTTCTATAGTTCACAACTATTCATGAGTAGCTACTCACAATGATTTTCTGTTTTGCTGAAATGATGTAAGTAAAACAATTAATAAATTTAGCAATAAATAGAAAATTTAACAATTGATATAAGAATATGACTTTAGGATATATAAATATGTTATATGTTTTAACAAATTATAAATTGACACTTGGAGAAAAAAATGGAGAAAAAATATAGGTGTTTCTTTGACAATTCAAAACTGAGTTGATAAATTTATCCATTTTGTTTAACAATGCTTAAATTTAGCAATAGTTTCGGTATACTGTCAGCTCTTATTCATGTCAAAAGTTATCAAGTCTCAAAAAATAATTGATTTGGCAATACTACTGGAAATATTGTTATCAAGTATAACTATAATTGCATTTCTTTTTGTTCTATTTTGCAAGTGTTTGCTATATTTTCTACCAAACAATTAATTATTTGGTGTAATACAATTTTATTGTGATCTCACATGCATGAGTTCTGTGTCGTTTATAAAATACAAATATTAGTGTAATGGTGTAATCAAAAGTATACCAACTCAAAGAAATTACATACGGCACCTCTATGATTGTATGGAGCTTCTTAGTCTTCTAAAAAACTTACACAAAACAACATTAAGTTACATATTAAAGCCGTGAGGACAACCACAATATACAATGTCAAATAAATACGGCTTTTATTTGTCTCATTTAGCACTTTGCCAACCCACATTACCCTATTCTTATAACTATGACCTAGACTTGCTATAACATCAGTAAAAAGTTTGTCTCTCTAAATACATGCTTCAAATTTACATCCTTAAATATTGCAGTCTTGTCTTCATTTAGGCTTTGAAATCTACAGGGAAATTTGAAGGAGTCATTTACAACACCAATCACCAGCTTCAAATATCATTCAACATCAATTCTTCTAAGTCCTTTTCAAGGTTCTAAAAGTCGCATCGGAATGACGCCAACTAGCGAGTACTCGCCGAGTACTCGGCCGACTAGGCCGAGTTTTGGAACACTGGTCCTTTTACAGTTGCACGAAGTAAACTGTCTCTCGGTGAATGACTTCAACAATAAAAGCTAAGGTTTTGCCAACATTCCTTAACAATGAATCATGAAACTGATGAAAGTTAATTTTGACAGAGTTTCAAGAAGATGGGATTCCACACATTGGTGGATATGTTATTTTGAGTGTTGTCCCAAATCTTCCCTCTAGTCGAAGGTGTAGTGGCAGGTAGATCTGTATAACTTTTTTAATCTGTATAACTCAAACACCACAACTAGTCATTATTGAATCAAACTCACAACCTCACATTCGTTGGTTGGTGAGCCGTGATTTGATTAGTTAAGGTGGTTAACTAATAATTTTAAAGTTACGTGTTCAAACATCACGCACGTATTAATAATAAAAATTTTAAAAAAACTCACAACCTCACATTTATGAAAAAGATATTATGCTACTATACGGTATATACTAAATGGTAATGGGCATATAGTGTATGTGTGATTTGTTTTTTTTTATATTACAACTGCGTGAGTTGAACTTACAACCTCTTACTAAAAATGAGACTATGCCGCTAGACCAATCGGTACTGGACAATTATTTTCATTTGTTTTGTAGATCTTTTTTTTTTAAAAAAAACTTAATTATTAAGATTATTAAACCCACTCTTTGAACCACCCCTCTACGGCCTAAGTTAGGCTGATTGAACTAGGGGCGGCTAAGGTATGGTGATGCTGGTGGATGCATTCCCTTGGTCGCCGTCAATGTGTCAAAAACACTGAAACAACTTTGTTAGGTTATGGGAACGGGCTCAGGTCTTTGGGCCTGGGTCTAAACCTGAACCCAAAAAATGTCAGGTTTGAAATTGGGTCATTGAGCCTGATTTTCAAACTAAGTCGCGGTATTTGTATTGCTACAACTAGATGGATTTATGAAGCTTAACGTACCGAAATTGAGTGTCTTTACTCCGGTTTTATTTTGTTTTGTATCTAGTTTATTCATCTACTAAGCTAACTGAAATAAGTGAATTAATTGTCTAATATATGGTATGTTTACTAACTTGGAATGAAAATCATCATGAATCGGTATCAACAAGTATTTGTTTCAACAAGAATCAGTATGAGAATATTTCATTTCATTTTACCGTTTACTTACCATATGGAATCAAAACAAAAATAAAACTAATTGTCTACTAAGCTCACTGAAATAAGTGAATGAATTATCTAATGTAGGGTATGATTACTAACTTGGAATGAAAATCATTATGAATCGGTATCAACAAGAATCGGTATGAGAATATTTCATTTCATTCTACCGTTTACTTACCATATGAAATCAAAACAAGAATAGAACTAATAAATGATTTATGTTGTTTACTTATCATATGAAATCAGAATTAAAACTAGTTTGATTACTAAAATACTCATAAAAAAAAAAGAAAACTAGATTGGTTGGTTTTAAGGTTAGGTGATGTGGAAATATTAATTATGTGAGGATATTTTAGGGAGAAAAAATTGATTCCATAAACATGATTTTGATACCTATCTCCTCCTTTGGGTATCAGATTAGGGGGTTTGTAAGGAATTGATTACTGATAAGTAAGTGAGACCCACATCCATTCTAATAAACTTGATATGTTAGTAAACGCCAGAATTCACTAATCCTGTAATCAACTCTGCCACTTTCAATTTCATTCCAGATTAGTAAACATGTCCGTAATGGTGTTATGATACCATTTCCGCCTGAGTTTTATAAATTAAATATTTTTTAAAAAAAAATAAGCAGACCATGACTCACTAAATTTTATTTTTAATTATCGAATCTATAAATTTTGATAGAAAATTTACAAATTAATACTTTGCTACGAGAGTTGGAGCCATTCTGATGCGGACCTTTAAGTTAAGGACTAGTTGAGATCTTTTAAATTAATTGATTATTAGACAAACTTTTCGATCAGTTTTTGACATCTTAACTTTTTAAGTTATAGATTTATATAAGTAGATTAATGTCATAAAATTTCAGCCAAATTGATGATCGGTAAGAACTAGAACGATCAAATCAATGGATGAACAAAATATGTCAAACATCAACCGTTCAAGTTTATAATCTGTAAATCGCATTTATGAATGTCTTAACTACTTTTAATTTAATTAAAAATTTACAAAAATAATCTATTAATAAATATTTATAAAATAAACAACTAACATATAGATATAAGATCAAACAACAAAATAAACCAAAAAATTCTCAATTTAGAATTCCGCGCTAAAATAGGGGTACGTGACTATTTTCTCCCCTAATCATCCTATATTCCTATATAACGATTGCATTACGTGGGCCCGCCATACCTAAAAAATCATTTTGTTACGTGCTTGTGCACGTGTGCGGTTCCGCATCTCATCGTTTTCCATCTTTCAATTTCTGTGTCGTGCGCACTCGTGTGAACCGCACCCGCCGCTCACGTTAGCATTACCCCTTTAAAGCCCAACAGTAACTAAACACCTAGATCCCAACAGTAACAATTAGGCCGTAAACAGTAAACCATCCCCTCTCTCTTTCTCTCTCTCAATTCTCCACGAGGAGCTTAGCTAGCGTAACAGTGACAGCCTGGCCACCCCTGTCGGTGACGCTGGGTCAAACCCACCCGCTCCCATTGGTCCACGTCACCACCACGGACATCGGCACGTGTTGGTCGCTCCGTCCTGGGTCCCTCCATCCCCTTCCCTCCAAATCAAGCCCTCATCATTTTCTCTTTTTTTCCTCAATAATCATTCCATTTCTAAATTCAAAAATAAAAATCTCTTCCATTTTCAGTGCCCATATTTACTCATATTGTGATGAGAAGCTCATCACTCCCCTCGGCCCCACTTGAATGAAAATGACGTGTACAATGGTGGGCCCAGTTATTACCTAGAGGATGAGAGAAGGAGCGTGTGACAGCGACAGACTGATCATCAAGGACCAATTTTCTCTCCAAGTGACAGCTACAAATTTTATACGCCCTCACGGTTAAACGACACGTCGTGTGAGATGCCCCTGCTTTCGTGACTGTGACGCGCGGGAGGACGAAGATGGGAAAGTTTGTTGTAGTCTCGTGCGTCAGTGGAGTCAGTCAGTCTGTTTTGGTGAAATTCGGATGTCGTTACCGGAAGTTGTAACTTTATTTGTTTTTTGCCGGCTTTTGGTGAGGAAGGTGACAAAAGTAACTGTGGTTAACTGATTGGTAGCTGGGGCACTATGTCACCTTTTTGGGGCAGTATGCCGGGTAGTAGAACATCCTATTGAGGGTAGTAGGCCTCTCCTACTAGAGGCCGTAGGCCTTCAGCAGTATGACCTCTTATTAGAGACATTAAGAGCATCTGCAGTGGTGCTGTTTTGGGCACGAGCAGAGGAGCCGATCGGTGAGCTAGCCGGAAAATAGCAGGAGCAAGGGAGAAAGCAGCGTGCAACGGGGGAGGTGGAGGCCGACGACCGCTCGTTGACCAGCTCGGCGAGCAGCTGCTCGAGCAATCTCTGCTCGTTCTTCAGCACGAGCAGTCCCGGTGGAGCCCACACACGTGGGTGACCGAGACATGTCCAATTCAGCCGGCGTTTGAGAGAAGAGACAGAGGAACCCACATAGAAAAAATCCAGCAAGATCAGACAAAGAAACCCCCACTTGAAATGGGTTGCGTCTCATCCAAACTGTTGAAGAATGATCTCAGAGAAGAAGTAATCATCACCCATGCGTGGGAACTGATGGAGGGGCTTGAGGAAGCGGTGCCGGTGAAGCGAAATAGTCCTAAGTCCCGGTCTGTTCTTCTCGGCTTTACAGATTTCGATGCGAGAAGTCCGTTGAAGATGCTGAACCAGTTCGGGTCGCCGATTAAGGGGAGGCGATTTGGGGGGAAGGAGAATAAAGGGAGAGGGTATAGTCCCAAAGGAGGTGTGAAGTCGCATATTGGGCCGGAGAATTCTTGCAAGAAAGCTCTGAATATGAGTCCGGTGGTGAAAGGGTCTCCAGTTTCTCCACAAAGGAGCAGTTACGGGAGCGATTCAAGAAGGAGGAGGAGTTTTAGTCCTTTTTTTGATTCGGCAATTGTTGCTGTGGAATTGGTTTTGGAACATAGGCAGAGGTTTAGTGTTCCTGCTTCGGATCAATTCTGAAGGTGAGAGTAGAATTATGGTGTTGATGTTGTTATTGTTGTGTCTGGTTGCTAATTTAATGTTGTTTGATCTGACATGTCGAGAACTTGAAGTTTGGAGAAAGCGGAGAGACTATGGCCGTTTTTCTGAAAAGTCATCGAAATTCGACGTCATACCGTTGACTTTACTTATATCTCGCAATTGGGGATTTTCCGGCAAGTCGATGAATAGTAATAGGAGGTGTTATTTTTTCCTATCGCTGCACGAAAAAACTGCACTACATCTCCTATTGCTCAAATAGTAATAGCACTTGCTCAAATAGTGCTTGCTCCTCCTCAAAATAGGAAGAGCAAACCAAAAAACGGGTGCATATGCTCTAAGACCTTCTATTAGGGGCAATATAAGGTCTCTCATGAGACAACTAGGATTCTGTATGAAAGTATATATAAGGTTTCGCTCCTAATAGAACCTCATATTGTCCCTAATAGAACCACCTACTACCTCCAATACAACCTCCTACTACCCCTAATAGACCCTCTAATGTTCTCAATATACCCTCAATAAATCTATTATCACTCTCTATAGACCCTCTATTACCCCCAATAAACTTTATATTGCCGTCAACATAACCCCAAATTTGAATTCAAATCAACAAATAATTAAAATATCAAAGTTTTAAGAGGCGTTGACTCATAGTTCAACCAAAATTCCACCATCCACAACGTATATATGTGATGAGGATAAACCAAATAAACTAACTACAAAGGAGAAATGATATACTGTATCATTTTCTAAACATTAAACAATTCAAGCATGTTAACCAATAGAAAAAACCATGCAATCTTAACATACACCTTATTTCCCAACTATGAATCAGTCCAATTTGGGTAATGACAACTTAACATACACCTTATTTCCCAACTATGAATCACAGATGAATGGCTCTGGAACATAACTTACATATAGTTAAGTCTCAATATGGATAATTCATAGGGGAATCAAAACAATCATTTAACTACTATATTACTCATATCACTTGGCTTATTTAAATTCAATCAAACACATATAGTTAAGTCTGATTTTGTTTTCCAATTATTTTTATTAAAGCATATATATAGTTCATAAGAGCTAAAACAATCATCAATATCGATCATGCGACATAAAATTTTGTATGTACTTGTAAGGTGCATAAATATTTTTTCCCAAAAAAAAAATATTCCTATCGATTATAGAAAATATATAATTATTGAAATAAATTATTATAAGATACAAAATAGAGATCAAATTATTCAAAAGAAAAAAAAGAGAAAAATTAACACGTACAAAAGAGAAATATAAAAGTTAAGAGGATATATACAATAGTTCATGATAGAATATTTTCTTACATGAAAAAAAAATAATAAAAAATGAACGTAGGGATAATAGATGTTCAGAAAAAAAGAGGCAAGTCTTCAACCTATCATTATTAACTACTTTTAGGACCACCCTATACAGATGGGGCAACCCTAGAGTATCAAAGAAACCTAATTAAAGATCGAAACCAATAATTAAGAAAATGCTCTAGACCCACAAATAACTGAGTCTAAACTATGGAAAAACTAAAACAAATAAAGCAGAAAACAAGCTAGGTAGTTTCGCATAATCTATTTCTTTATGTTATCTAGCTGGACCGCGACAGATTGTGTTTTGTTGTTGTACTTACTCTCAAGTTGTGATCAATAAAATTAACGTTATTAGATAAAGTAATTAATTAAAATATGTCAATAAATAACTAATGTTATGTTAGGCATTTGAAATGAGGTATAGTGAGCAAATGCTTATATAGAAAAAGTAAAAAGGAGACGTAGAGAGAATGAGAGGTCTAGTGAGCAAACTTGGAGTCTCAATAGCCGAATTCTAATGAAATTGTATTTTCTTGAAAATTAATACGGGTTTTTATTTTCAGACTAAAAAAGAAGAAAAGGGGTTTCTACTAGTGTTTAAACAAAAGAAAATTGTAGGTATCCTTAGGCCATCTCTAACCAAGGGGCTAAAGATGTGATTATAACACACTTTTATTTTCAACCGACGAGTCAAAGTGCTAAAAAGCTTTAAGAAGTGTTAAAGTGCTATCATGAGAGCCAAATTTGGCTCACTACATGACACTTTAGCAAAATTCATGTACCAGCATATCACTGATCGGGTGAGATGTGCAACACCTTTTGTCTTAGAAGTATGAAAACGTGATAAAAAATGCAAAAAAAAATCTTTCAAATGCATTAAACAAATGGACACATGAGATACAAATTTTGTGAACATCCATCTTTTACAAAGGTGATTTTTATTGATTAATTTAAATTTTAAATTGTTAAAGTTATAATTTATATTATCAATAGTTTATAAATAAGAATGTCTGAACGCACACATACATACTAGTCCAGACGAAGGTTTCATTATAATTAAATAAGAATAAAGGTCGTTAATATATGCAAAACAATAAAATATCAAAATGCTTTAAATGGGCATTAATCGATTGAAAACGATGAGCAGTATTTTGATCAAAGTGCTAAAACTGACCTTTGTGTTATTTTTAACACTTTCATTGGAGATAGATTTACCGGCTTACACTATGATTTTGTTTGAAGAAAATTAAAATCTTGGAATTTTCTTTTACCTTGAGCTCTCTGTGAGAGTTATTTTCAGACAAAATAGAAAAAGAAAAGGAATCACATTGATTTCCCCAACGTCACAAAATTTTCACCTGAGAGTTATATTGCCATAAATACCCTCACAGGCTATAGCCTACCACACTCACCAATAACGGGCATTTATGTACTTGTAACAGTAAGTACTTGTCTCTAGACTCTCTACTAGATTTACTGCTAGATCCGCAACACAACAGCCGGTTGGTATAGCCAGTACAATCAATGCTTGTTCCACCCAGTTAAATTCTGACCGTCAAAATTTACTGACGGACATGTTCATTGCCTACGTGTACCCCCTACGTATGGCCACACACTGCGTACACGTACGGTTAATAATTACACAGCCGGTGTACTTCCTTTGCATCCTAGAGCGCGTGTTAGTAGAACGCAAGAATGGGGTAAAATGTTTGGACTGGAGTGCGAATATACCCGCTGTTTCGAGCGTGAGTATGCAATGGGGTCTGTTTTTACTTATTACATCTTGGATCAAACGAGATTTTATTTTATTAATATATAAAGCATATCACTTAAATTTCCATAAAAAATATTTAAACCTCAGTCAAAACATTTTACAAGGATAAATTTAAAATTAAATTTAACCTAAAAAAGTAAGAATATTATTTATAATCTTTTTAGTTTACCCTATGCTCTCACCGTATGCTAAATCATAAGTCAAATTTATAGCTTTTTGACTTAAAAACACTCTCACAATAAGCAAAATCCAAATGTAAAACCATTTTCTTTGTCATATACTCATATATTATCATCTTATCCGCACAATGTGTGTGTTAATTTGCTTTTCTATTTTCATAAAATCCTTTTGCAATTAATATTTGAATATTCTTTTTATTTAATAATATTTGAAATTTCTCTCATTCCAATTTCTATCTTCACATTTTTTCTTTCAAGGAAAATGAATCTGATTTTCAGGTTGAGTGTTAATTACTATTTTACTCATGGTTACTGATAGTCTTATGTTTTAACCAATTCTTCACCTGTGTCTTGACCTCTTTATATAGTAGATACTAGGGTTTATTCTTCCTTACAGACCAAGGTGTATCAAATCTTATTCAGATATCTGGAAGATCCTTTAAGCAACCACAAATCCTTGCTAAGCATGACCTAAAACAGGAAAGAGAAAACATTAACAATAACATAGACCGCAAGAATCGGTCCAATTGGCTCTCATGCAAAGCATTTGCCGGAAAATATAATTTTGGCCTAAACATTACCCCCCAGGCCTTGAGATTGAACCCAAGCCCATTTGTAAAATCGAAACACTGTATCGTTTCACCCTTTGTCGTCGTCCACCATTTGTAAAAGCCAAATATAAATAAAAACACTTGACTGTTTTATTTATCTTTGTCTATATTAGAACAAAAATTGGTTTCCCAATTTTAAACCACAGGTGTTGGTTCAATGGATGAAATTGCAACTCAAATAGTTATAGATCGAATGAAACTCTCAAAGTTTCAAAAAATGCAAAATTTTTGAAAAAGTACCAAATCCAGATAGTATAGTGTTGCCCCCAGTTTGATTTGGTTGCCGTGAACGGGTTCCAGAGAAACCAAACAAACTCGTCATTTGTACCATGCCCCCAGGTCAAAAATGTGTTAGAGAAATAACAAAGTCTTGTATGGAGGTTGAACAACTGATGGAGGATCCTCATACTGCCAGATACTAGGAAGATATTTCTTCAAATGACGACCATTAATAGGATTAGTATGAATCTCACCATCCAATTCTCTGAGATAATAAGCATCTTTACCAACAAGACGATCAATAATAAAATGCCAATCCCAAGTTGGAGACCACTTTCCACGTCCGCGAACGTGTTTGTCAAAGGGCAAAATAGCTTTTCAAACCAAGTTTCAAACTCTAAAACTTCGTCCTCTAGTGCGTTTATCATAAGCTCGAGCAACTCTTTTCTTCTCTATGATGAGATTATCCAAATCTTTCATTCGCTTGGAATTCAGATCTTCATATTCCTGATACATGACTTGAACATAATCTTCACCAACTAACTGATGCTGTTCGCAAACGCGTAGAGAATGAACATTGATTTCCATGGGAAGAACTGCATCATGACCAAACATCAAAGCATATGGAGTGGTTCCGGTAGGAGTTCTTTTGGACGTTTGATAAGCCCACAAAGTGTGATCCAACTCATCATGTCAATTCCTAGGGTTATCTGCCAACATCTTCCGTAAAATATTCAGGATAATTTTGTTGCTAGCTTCTGCTTGTCCATTAGACAAAGCGTAATAAGGTGTAGAGTGTAGAAACTTAATTTCATATCTTTCAAGAAACTCTTGAGTCTCTTTGGCCATAAAAGCTGCCCCCGGTTCGCTACCAAGCATTCTGGTATGCCATATCTGTAAATAATATACTGAAACACAAGCAGCAAACTGTTGTGGCCGAAGCATCTTTCACTGGGACTGTCTCCACCCACTTAGTAAAGAAATCTGTCCCCACCAACAAGAACTTATGCTGTTTAGAGGAATAAGAATGAATGACTCCCACAAAATCTAATGCCCAGCCTCTGCTAGGCCAAGGTTTAATAATAGGTTGCATGGGAATATTTGAAACATGATGGACTGGTCCATGAGCTTGACATTCGAAACAACCCTTAGCTAAACTGATGCAATCTTTAAGAATAGATGGCCAGAAGAAACCATATCGACGAATGAGTCACCTCATCTTGGGTTCAGCCTGATGAGATCCACAGACTCTCAAATGTACCTCTCTTAGCAATCTTTTAGCTTCTTTTCCATAGATACATCGTAGGTCAACACCTTCTTCTCCTCGGCGCAAGAGCTCGCCTCCTTTAAGAATGTAATTTAATGCAAAATACCTAACATTTTTATCCACTAGAACAGATGGATTTGTCAGATACTGTATAATAGGCTGCCGACAATCAACATCAATAGGATCTAGTGTTGCCACAAACCATTCATCATTAATTTCCCGGTGAGCCATAAGAGAAGGTAAAGTATGTTTCTCCACCTTAAGAATACGTTCACGAACGCCATCAGCCTAGCTGACACCAGTAGAAATCTATGCTAACTCGTTTGCCGTAAAATTTTTCTCTCTAGGAATGTACTCAAGCATAACGCCTGCAAATTCATCCAACAACTTCATTGCTCTTTCCCAGAAAGGGATTAGACCAAACACAATACTTGTAACTTTAAGTTAGTTAATCACTAAAAGTGAATCTCCCAACACTTCGACTTCTCTTACCCCCATCTCCAATAGCATCTATGCCAATTATTACAGCTTCATACTCTGCCTGGTTATTAGTACATTTCCATTCCATCTGAAAGGAATAAGAGAACTTGTCCCCTGCTAGATTAACCAATGAAATACCTGCTCCTGATAGAGAGTGTACAACTTCCATCAAAGTACAAGACTCATGGCTGTGTATAAACCAAGTCAACTGCTTTTTCCTGACATTCCAGCTGGTTCTGAATAGGATAATGCAAAAGGAAATCTGAAACTGCTTGTCCAGTTTGTGCTTTAAGTAGGGCATACTGGAGCAAAAATTCAGACAAAGCTAGCATCCATTTTCCAACCCTACCTCTCAAGAAAGGCCTAGTGAGCATATAGTTCACTAAATCAGTCTGTACTATGACCAATGTACTAAATGACAAAATATAAGGCCAGACAAAGCTTCTCAATTGGCGAATATCTGGTTTCTGCATCCGGCAATGTCCTGCTAAGGTAATACACAGCGTATTCGATGATCTTACCATCTTCTCTGGTCTCATCCTGAGCTAATAATCCTGCAATAGAATAAGAAGATGCTGATATGTATAACTTCCAAGGAATGTCTGGCCGTGGTGGCCGTAACACAGGAGGACTTGCCAAATACTCCTTGATCTTCTCAAAAACATCCTGATGCACTGATTCCTAAATAAACTTTTATTCAGCATGCAACTTAAGAAGGGGAGAGAAAGGAGCAATCTTCCCTGCAGAATTAGAGATGAATCTTCGCAAGAAATTAATCTTGCCTATTAGACTCTGCAACTCCTTCTTATTCCTTGGAGCCGAAGCTTCTATTACTGCTTTATTCTTATCTCCTGAAACCTCTATACCACGTTGATGCACCATAAAACCTTAAAAATCTCCTACACGAACCCCAAAAATACACTTGGCTGGATTCATACGAAGTCTGTGCCTTCTCATTCGGGGAACACCATTCGCAAGTCTTCAATATGATTTTCTTTCTGTTTTGACTTAACTACCACGTTATCGATGTAAACTTCTATCTTGGTGCTGAGGATGTCATGGAAAATAAGGTTCATGGCTCGCTGGTAAATGACTCATGCATTCTTAAGACCAAAAGACATACCTATATATTCAAAAGCCCCTGTAAAACCTGGACACCGAAAAGCTGTTTTATGTTTGTCTTCTTCATGTACAGGTATCAGATGGTAGCCAACTGTTCCATCCATGAAAGATAGAATTTCATGTCCTGCTACAACATCTACTAACATATCCGCCATGGTTATACGATACACATCCTCAAGTGTTGCTGTATTCAAATTCCGGTAGTCGACACAAACACGTATCTTCTCATTCTTCTTCTGTACCGGAACAATGTTGGATAACCAATGTGTGTACTTTTTTGGCTTGATTATCCCTGCCTTGACCATGTTTTGCACCTCTGATTTGACTGCCTCCACCGTTTTCGCATTCATTCGCTGTTGTTCTTGCTAAACTGGCTTATAACCAACCATTATAGGTAACTTGTGACAAACCAGCTCAGGTGCTAGACCGGGCATGTCTTCATATTTCTCGGCAAAACAGTCTTTAAATTCTTGCAACAACTCAATCAGTTGCTGTCGCTGCTGTGGTTCTAAAAACTGATTAATGCCAACCTCCATTGGTTTCTCATAAGAACTTAAGTTAACTTTCTCAACTAGATCTTTTACTTTAGGTGGAGTATCATCCAAGGCTGCAGGAGCTGGCTGGATAATCTCCTCCTCACATTCACCATTGACTAACTCGTCTTCAATACACTCCACTAAGGCTATACCGTTCCAGGCTTCTTGTTCATGCTTAAAGACAGACAATCTCTGATGTAGGAACGCATAAGTCTCTATCTCATCTTTGCCTAAGCTTGTTGTCATTTCGGATTATTGGAATGTGGTACGATGAAGCTAGGCCTGCTAGTATCAGCGCGAGCTTGGACTAGACTCCATCGTGAAAGTTCTGAAGAGGTGACCCCGTACGGATTACCTTTGCCATCTACCCCAACAACTCCAAGAGGGCACATGTCTTTATAGTAATACTCAGAATAGAGCATACATGCAACTACTGAATATGGTCGCTCGTCAGCCTTGACTATTTCTGGTTGATCTGTTACTGGATTCCACATGAGTAGTTCCTGGTGCATAGAGGATGAAACAAAATATGCCCGATGAATCCAATCTCTACCAAGTATAATACTATAAGGAGCAGTGCAATCGGTTAGGAAAAATGATTGGAAGAAATCAGATGGTCCTAACTTTATCTTGAGCAACAAAACTCTAGAGGTTTTGGTCATATTGCCTGCAAAGCTTTTAACTTTCAGGTTGTTATTGAGGATATTCTCTTTGGGAATCTTCAATGCTTCCATTGTTCGCACTGTAATGATGCTAACAACAACACCATTATCAATTAAGATCTTGTTTTACCTTCATACCTTCCATCTCAGCTGTCATGTATAAAGGTTTAAGATGTTGGGTCATGGTTAAGGTTGACTTAGTAAATGTCATAAGCAATTTCTGGCACTCAGATCTCTCATTCGCGACCTCATGCTTCTTAACCTGATCTTTCTGTAGATCTGAAGATAACTGCTCTATCTTTTCTATGATGGGAAGCTCTTTTTCTTCAATGTTACCTGAATTTAAGAAGACATGGGATGATATGAGTCTTGACAAAGCATACTTCTTGGAGAGAGTATATGCCATGTTACATTCCAGTTCTGTGGACACTAGAGGTCAGATGTAGCATGCCACACTCTAAGCGTTCTACAGGCTCTTGTGCTTCTAACCATTCCATGTTGTCATCCTTGCTGAGGTCCAAGAATGCTTTGTCTTCCACCGACTTCTCAAGGCTAGACGCAACTAGCACAATTCTGTCATTGATGATAGGGACCTCAAGAACAGATTCCCTTTTTAAAATAGCCTCAGTTGTAGGATTATGAGTAACTTGCAAACAAGTCACTCCTTTATTTTCTTGAGAAACCAGTTTTAGTTTTCATTTGCACCTCTGACGGCGCTCCACCTTATTCAGAGGTGTATCTACCCTGACTCTCTTACTTTGAGCCTCCTCAGATGTAGTGTCTTTTACGAACGACAACCTATCAAGGACTGAAACCCTTCACTCGTGCTTGTCATCCATTGGTCGTTGTGACAATCTATTAAACACACTCTTTCTTTGACAATCTACTAAACCCCAACATTCGTTGGCTCGCTTTGACTGGTTCCATGGCGAACGTGCACAGAAGGCCTAACCTTTAAGTTTTCAACCACCCTTCGTAGTTGCTCTGGCGTTCGCCGTATTTGGTCAGGCTGAATGTCTCCTTTCTCCAAGGTCCCTAGCGTTCGCTTTGCATGACCATATTTTTTCTGAGCATTCCTAGTCTGAGTTGGTGTCACCTCCACCACTCTCCCTCTTTCTCGTACGTACCACTTTTTCTCTTTGATGACTGCTTTTGAAATAGGGGTATATATGGCTTTGTTAGAATATCTGGTTGAGCTTTCTGCTGAGTCCTAACTCCATGACAGGTGCTAGTAGAGGCTTGGAACTGCTGAACTGCCTTAGACCCCCGAAGGATCTGGTTCACCTGCCCTGACGTCTTCATATTTCGTGGACTAGAAGGTATATAATGGTCTAATGATGACTGCAAGGTAACGGCCTTCGATGACTTAATAGTCTTTTCAAACTCTTCATAACTCATCTTCAGTCCATATTCCACCTTGCATTTAGAGCACAGCACCACTATTGAACCCTCCATAGCTGGTTTCACTTTCTTGATTACCACCGGTTGGTCTGAACACTCTTCTTTGTGCAGATCCAATGTCAACTTTTGTGCCCCTTTTTGGTTGAATGTGACATCCACCATAGACACCTCTGCTTCTGGCATGTCTCCAAACTTCAGGTACCCTTCATTTAGCCATTGTTGGATCTGGTCCTTAAGCTGTATACAAGTTGCAGTGTGATGAGTCCAAACATTATGGAATTTACAGTATGTTTTACCTGCAGTAACCTCTTCAGCTAGAATTGACCCCAAGGTCTACATTGTTCCTTCTGCAATTAATGTATCCAGAATGATATGGGCTAGATTAGCATCGTATGTGTAATCTGAGAATCGAGGCCTGACATTCTTCCGTGAAGGAGTTGTCACAGGTTTGATGTCAACCATGGCGACTGTAGGGAATCGACCCAAGCTGCTGTCTTCTTGCCGTCAACATCCAGTTTGCCAGTATTGATCCATGTCTGGAGTTGATCTTTCAATCTGATACATTCAGAGGTATTATGATTCCACTTGCAATACTTCTTTCCCCTGATTTTTTCTGGCTTTGGAAATACTCCGAAGTCATGTCGCACCTTTCCTTGAGCGAACAGCTCGCAAGGATCTCTGGAGCCTTGTGAGTATTATAGGTGTAAGACTCATATTCTGGCTTGACGAATGCTTCAATTGTTACCTTGACTGGGTTCTTTTCCATGCGCAAGGCCCTAGACTTGGCTACTTGTCTCCCAGCTAACTCCACTGCCGCTATGTCCTTTTCATCATCTTGTTCAACATATCCTTGTGGCTCTACATAATGATGTTGTGAACTATAAAAAGGGTCAAAGTGTGAGTACACTGTTGACATCATCCTGCCCCGGTTGGGACCATATCTGTGATTCAAAGTTCCTGGAATATAAGATGCTGGTGAGCCTTGTGATACCCCAAGACCTCCATCCAGTTCATCTAAGAAGTTTTGGTAGCTGGCTACCTTGCTCATCAGATCTGTCATGCTTGCAAAGCGAACGTAATGATATTTAGCTATCTGACGACGTTCTAAACCTTTTATAGCTACGCGAATGACATCCTGCTCTGAAATTGGAGTCTTACACTTGGTCTGCTGAATTTTAAACCTCTTTAAATACTCCACAGGAGACTCCATTGGTTATTGATACATGGAAGTCAATGAAGATAGGTCAACCTCGGGCTCCACCGTGTCAAAAGTTGTTCTGAACATAGCTTCCATGGTTAGCCAATTAGGAACTAATCTAGGAGTCAATGAGGACCCTGCAAGAGAAGACCCAAAAACTCTTAGTTTAAAAATATCATTGGTCCCATAAGGACCACATTCGCTCTGAAAGCGAGAAATATGGGTGGCGGCATCTTCTGATCCCTCTCTAGAAAAAAGTAGTAAATTGAACTTGCTTATAATGTTCAGGCCATGACATGTATGTTACTTCGTCTGGGTATGGATTAGAATAATTCAAATTAATAGGTGGTTGTCCCTGCATTGTCCTTATAGCTTCTTGAATCATCTGCATCACCTGATCTGGTGTGATACGAGACCATTCGCCACTCCATTAGGGATTTCCATCCTTGTTTCAAGACCTATGGGTAGATCTTGATTCCTTTGACGCCTCATAGTTAACTCCTGTCTAGCAGGCGTCTCTCTTGCGTCTGTTCGAACCAACGTAAATGGCCTAGTAGTCTTAATGGTCATAGTCTTGGCCTAGTAGGCGTCTCCCTAAGACCTTCTCCACCTCTCGAAGGCATTCGAATTGCCTGTCGATCTTGTCATCAGTCTCAACACTGTCCTGGGTAGTAGAATTATGCAGCTTTTCGACACTTTGACTTGTTGCCTTGATTTTCTGGTCATGCTGTGTCTGAGTTCGCTCAATCTGTTCTATGGTTGTTTCAACTCGCTCCATCTTCTCGAAAAACATTGCTATCTTGGCGGTCAGATCTGCTAGTAGGCGCTTTGATTCGTCGTCCATGATAACATTCTCACAATTGATGGACTCTGTTGGTTTTCCTGATAATAACCCAAAACGCAAGATCGTTTCTTCAACTGATAAACCTCTACAGTTCGCTGAGTTATGCAAATTAACTCGTGAATGTTGTGGTTTATTGCAAGATGGGTACAACTTCGAGTATTCGTTGATACCCGTGATTCTTAACATGTTATCCCACCGGGCGTGCCAAATGTTCGGTGTGAAAATGGATTTTCTTCGAACAACCAAGCTTGAGGCGTGCTAGTACCTATGGGTCAGGTACAACCTATGGCTTTGGTGGTATAAAAAGACTCGAGGAATCTTTCTGATAGAGGTGCTCCGGGGAGGCTTGTTTTGCAGCGTGCAAAAGTTGTATTGATTGAGATATCAATTCTTCTCTTTTCCTGTGCCTTGACCCCTTTATATAGTAGATACTATGGTTTATTCTTCCTTGCGGACCAATGTGTATTAAATCTTATTCAGATCTCTGGAAGATCCTTTAAGCAACCACAAATACTTGCTAAGCATGACCTAAAACAAGAAAGAGAAAACATTAATAATAACGTAGACCGCAAGAATCGGTCCAATGAGCTCTCATGCAAAACATTCGCTGGAAAATATAATTTTGACCCAAACACCTATTTCATTAATCATAATTTGAAAATAGTTACAACAACAAAAACATAAAAATCGAATCTCTAAAGGACTCTAGAAATTGTGTTATACATTGAATGTTAGATTCAAAAGTACAAACAAAATGAATTGGATAGACAATTTGAAAAAAATACACATGTAAATACCCATAATCAAACTAAATTAAGTGTAAAGATAAAAATGTAAAGTATGCTCTGACGATGGTGCTGTAGCGTAACCAAGCTCTCACCTAAATTTTTCAAAATCTTGAACTTTCTAATTATTATAAAATCAAAACTGAATGTAAAGTAAATATTCATGAAATTAAAATATGACTGAGAGGCAATTACTTTTCATTTTTGCCTCTCATTTTTGAGGTTTATCCAAAAAAACAAAAAAGAGTTTTTTCAAGACTCTTACTTCTTTTACCGTGTAAATTGAACTTATCTAGATGAATTATTATTTAAACTGAAAAAAAACATTACATTTTAAATTGAAAGTTAAAACCATACTCCTCATTTTACAATCCATTAGTTGATTATCCATAACTGAAACTTGGAATGAGGTCGTCACCTTAGATAAAATCTATATAGGTACTTGGAACTCTAAGTTCAATAAATTATAGTGATCTAACACTAAAAAATAGACAAAACCCCAATTAATACTTTATTAAAAAGAAAAAAGGAAAAAGCAATAAATTAAGAGATGGAATCTTGATAAATTGACAGTGATGGATCCATCTACGTTTTTCCGATATCACGTACGCGCATAAAGCCAGAAAAAGCTAGAGAGACAAGCTCATAAAAATAATGGTAGAGAGAATAATCACACTCATTTTCCCTCCATTACTTAATTAACACCCTCCCCTTTCGTTCATAGAGAAACAAAGAAACCATTTTCTCAGAGAGCTAAGGTTAATTATACAGCGCAAGGTAAAGCAATTTTGTAATTGCAGACAAACAGCCAGAGAAGACTGAGATAGAGAGAAAGAAGAAGAAGAGGGTCACATGCCATGTGAGTAACCTGGCCTTTGTCCACTCCTTCCCACATACCCTCCTTACCTTCCTCTCTTAGGCTTTTGACTCCCCTCTCTCCTCTTCCCCTTTCTCTCTCTACAAACCCAGCTCAGGTTCTCAGAGCTTCTTCAATGGCAGAGCTCAGCACCTAGACCACAACCCATCTTTTCTAGCACCCAAATCAGATAAAAGATGAAACCCTACAGACCCATTTCACCACCCTCCTTGCTTCTGCTTCTTCTCTTCTTCTTCTCTGCAACTCTTTCTTCTTCTGCAGCTTACAAAGACTCTGAGCAGCTCCTGAGCTTCAAATACTCTCTCCCCAAACCTACCCTTCTCTCCAATTGGCTCCCTGACCAAAACCCATGTCTCTTTTCCGGCGTCTCCTGCAAACAAACCCGAGTGTCCTCCATCGACCTCAGCTTCATCCCCTTGTCCACCAACCTCACTGTCGTCTCCACTTTCTTAATGACCATCGATTCTCTTCAATCCCTCGTTCTCAAATCCACTTCCCTCTCCGGCTCCGTTTCTTTCGCGGCCAAATCCAAGTGCAGCCCTCTCCTCACCGCCTTAGATCTTGCTCAGAACACCTTGTCCGGCCCACTCTCTTCCATCCCCACCTTGGGCTCCTGCCTCGGTTTAAAGTCCCTCAACCTTTCCTCTAATCTCCTCGATTTCAATACTAAAGACTCGACCCGGTTCGGCCTGTCGCTCCAGGTCCTCGACCTCTCCTTCAACAAGATTTCCGGCCCCGCCGTGCCGTGGATCTTATCCGGCGGCTGTGGTGAGCTCGTTCAACTAGTCCTCAAGGGTAACAAAATCACCGGCGACATGAGTGTCTCCGGGTGCAAGAAGCTTGAGGTTCTTGATTTTTCATCTAACAATTTCACCGGCGAGATTCCGTCATTCGGCGACTGCTTGGTTCTCGACCGCCTCGACATTTCCGGCAACAAATTCTCCGGCGACGTCGCCCGTGCTCTCTCTTCCTGCAGCCACCTGACCTTTCTTAACCTGTCAATCAACCATTTCTCCGGCCCGATTCCGGCCATTCCCGCCGAGAAGCTTAAGTTCCTCTCCCTCTCCGGCAACGAGTTCCAAGGTACAATCCCACCCAGCTTGCTGGGTTCATGTGAGTCGCTGCTGGAGCTCGATCTTTCGATGAACAATCTCTCCGGTACTGTTCCGGACGCATTGGGCTCATGTGCTTCGCTGGAGACGCTCGACGTTTCCGGCAACTTGTTCACCGGCGAGCTGCCCGTCCGGACTTTATTGAAGCTGAGCAAGTTGAAGAGTCTGTCTCTTTCTCTCAACGGCTTCGCGGGCACTCTGCCGCGCTCTCTCTCTAAGCTTGCGCATTTGGAGAGCTTGGATCTGAGCTCGAACGATTTCACCGGTTCTATTCCGAGCTGGCTCTGTGAAGATCCTAGCAACAGCTGGAAGGAGCTGTATCTTCAGAACAATAAGTTCGGCGGGACGATTCCTCCATCGATAAGCAACTGTACTCAGCTTGTTGCGCTCGATTTGAGCTTCAATTACCTCACTGGGACCATCCCTTGGAGCTTGGGGTCTTTGTCGAAGCTGAGGGACCTGATCATTTGGTTGAACCAGCTCAGCGGGGAGATTCCGCAGGAGCTCATGTATCTGGGGTCACTGGAGAATCTCATTCTCGACTTCAATGAGCTGACTGGGACCATTCCTGTTGGGCTGAGCAACTGCACCAACTTGAGCTGGATTTCACTGGCGAATAACAAGTTGAGCGGCGAGATTCCTGCCTGGATTGGGAAGCTTCCGAAGCTGGCGATACTGAAGCTCAGTAACAACTCCTTCTATGGGAACATTCCCCCGGAGCTGGGTGATTGTAAGAGCTTGATATGGTTGGATCTCAATACTAACTCGTTGAATGGTTCAATCCCGCCTGGGCTTTTCAAACAATCTGGCAACATTGCGGTGAATTTTGTTGCTTCCAAGACGTATGTGTATATCAAGAATGATGGAAGTAAGGAGTGCCATGGAGCGGGGAATTTGCTTGAGTTTGCTGGGATTAGGCAGGAGCAATTGACCAGGCTTTCGACCAGAAACCCCTGCAACTTCACTAGAGTGTATAGAGGTATTCTCCAACCAACATTTAATCACAATGGGACCATGATTTTTCTTGATATTTCACATAATAGGTTATCGGGTAGCATTCCGAAAGAGATTGGGAGCATGTACTATCTCTATATTCTGAATTTGGGCCATAATAATATATCTGGAGTGATTCCCGAAGAGCTGGGGAAATTGAAGGACCTTAACATTCTTGATCTCTCCAGCAACAGCCTTGATGGAAGTATTCCTCAGTCTTTGGTTGGGCTTTCCATGCTGATGGAGATTGATTTGTCAAACAATCATCTGTCGGGAATGATTCCTGATTCAGGCCAGTTTGAGACATTCCCTGCTTACAGATTCATGAACAATTCAGACCTTTGTGGCTACCCATTAAACCCCTGTGGAGCTGCTTCTGGGGCAAATAGAAATGGGCACCAGAAGTCTCATCGACAAGCGTCCTTGGCAGGCAGTATTGCAATGGGGTTACTGTTCTCCCTTTTCTGCATCTTTGGTTTGCTTATTGTTTTAATCGAAACCAGGAAAAGGCAGAAAAAGAAGGATTCAACTCTTGATGTTTATGTGGACAGTCGTTCCCACTCGGGTACTGCCTGGAGGCTTACTGGTGCCCGAGAAGCATTGAGCATTAACCTTTCCACATTTGAGAAGCCACTTCAAAAGCTCACGTTTGCAGATCTTCTTGAGGCTACTAATGGTTTCCACAATGACAGTCTTATAGGCTCTGGTGGTTTTGGTGATGTATACAAGGCCCAATTGAAGGATGGCAGCATTGTAGCCATCAAGAAATTGATTCATATGAGTGGACAAGGTGATCGTGAATTCACAGCTGAAATGGAAACTATCGGGAAGATCAAGCACCGAAACCTTGTTCCCCTCCTTGGATACTGCAAAGTAGGAGAGGAACGGCTTTTAGTTTACGATTACATGAAGTATGGGAGTTTAGATGATGTTCTACATGACCAGAAGAAAGGTATCAGGCTGAGTTGGTCTGCAAGGAGGAAGATTGCCATTGGGTCTGCAAGGGGACTGGCCTTTCTTCACCACAATTGCATTCCTCACATAATTCATAGGGACATGAAATCGAGCAATGTCCTGCTTGATGATAACTTGGAAGCCAGGGTCTCTGATTTTGGAATGGCAAGGCTTATGAGTGCAATGGACACTCATTTGAGTGTAAGCACTCTGGCAGGCACACCTGGTTATGTCCCTCCAGAATACTACCAGAGCTTCAGATGCTCTGCAAAAGGCGATGTTTATAGTTATGGTGTAGTATTGCTCGAGCTGCTAACAGGAAGACGCCCTACAGATTCAGCTGATTTTGGTGACAATAATCTTGTTGGTTGGGTGAAGCAACATGCTAAATTAAAAATAAGTGATGTTTTTGATCCAGAGCTCATGAAAGAGGACCCGGCCCTAGAGATTGAGCTTTTGCAGCACTTAAAGGTAGCTTGCGCTTGTTTGGATGATAGGCCGTGGCGCCGCCCTACGATGATTCAAGTCATGGCAATGTTCAAGGAAATCCAAGCAGGATCTGGGATGGACTCCCAATCAACCATAGCCACCGACGATGGAGGTTTTGGTGCGGTTGAAATGGTTGAGATGAGCATAAAAGAAGACCCCGAGCCGGGCAAGCAGTAGCTTCAAAGCTTAAAACCAATTTTCAAGTGAATTCGTTGGAAGAAAGAACCAAGGTGGGGGGATGATGATGTGCCATAAGTCTCCCCAAAAGTTTTCCCTCTTCTTTCCGACTTCAAATGCTGTGGAGCTGCTTCTGTATGTGTACCAGTTAATGTATGTAATCTTTTCATTTTATACATAGGAGGTTGTTTAACTTGTCATAAATGTGTATATAAACAGCTTCAGTTGCTTGCTTTAAACTTGGTTCTCAGTTCTTCATAAGAGTTCAGAAGAGGGAGGGGGCTTTGGATTCAGATAATTTCCTCAAAACTGAAGTAGTTGCTTCTGTGACTTCATTGATATGATTAACTGGACAATCTTTTGGCACCTTCCTCCTAGCCAAGCCGATTTGTTTGCATTACTCTATTCTGGTACCCCAACTTTTACTCAATTATATTGATGTAGCGTGCCAAAACCATGTGCCTTGTGATATAATACCAAGAACAAATACAATACTATACGAACATGACGAAATGTTTTCATAGAGAAATTGTTTTCATCTGCTAACTTCGTATCGACTTCGTTAGAACAACGAACATGACGAATGTGGATCGAAATTGCAAAATACATAACATGTAAACCGAAATTGCAATCGAACCAAAATACATTGCCTTTCTCTGTCAATTCAATTTCCGGAAGAACAAATATCGGAGGAGCAAAATATTAACATCAACGCAGACGTGTGGCACACATCAAACTCAAACGAACCCACCAAAAGGATAATGTACATGAATGCAGAAATCCCTAGTTACAATACAAGATTACGAGGCTACATAGCTGGACCATTTTCTCTCTTAATCTGAACCCTTGTTGATCCTAACCTTAGACATATTGGTAGCAGAAGAGAGCTCTTTCACCATTCCCATCTGTGTCTGGTATGGACCATTTGTGTGAGGAGGAGGAGGAGGACAAGTCCCAATCCCATAATTGCAAAACGTAAGCGCAAAATTGGCATGCTCTCAAAGTTGTCAAGCACTTTGTATTCAACGTTTTCATCCTTTCCAAACAAGATCCATAAACAAATTGAAATTTGTCTCGTTTTCTTCGACAATGTGCAATGGTGCTTCACACGTGCTCCTGGGTCTTGAAGATCATGTAGTTTTCTCCCCCATCCAGCTAGGAAAATGTGTTCCTCTAATTTAAGCACGTAGAATACAACCCCCGACCTCCAGAGGAAAATAAAATATAAACGTTGTTGCCTTGAGGAACATTATCAAATACATCAACTTGTGAGGTTTGAGATCTTGACTCGATTCCATGGGGGTTGATAAGGGCGTGTTAATGTTTTACATGTAAAATGAAGAGAGTTTAACCAAACTGGAATTTGCTAGAGTTCTTCTAGGGTTCTATCACTTCTGTCCCAAGGATTCCAAGGAAGAGTACTCGGGGGTCGTTTAAGTATGCATTTACTTGATCTTTTGCGAAATCCCATTTTAATTCGCCAACTTCAATTGCCACAAGCACTATCATCGGTTGGAAAAATGCTCTAAATGAACATTAATTAAACTAAATTAAAGTAAGTTGCATTTTAATTACATGATTACATGCATGAATTTGTAATTCTTGTAATGAGGGCTATAAAATTATGTATTCATATGCATAATTTGGCTGTGGGGTGAATGGAAAATTGTCATCGAAAGATGGTTAGTTCAAATGAGAAAAAATGAACTTTGTCCCACAATGAAAAAATTGGAGAGAAATAATTTTTTAAATAAAATCTCACACCTTGAATGTGTAACTATAACAAGCATCCATGCTCTCTCTCGCGCAGGAGGGTGCGAACCCAAGGTTAGAAACCCAATTTCTTTATTTGGGCCCACGCGAGACTGTTTATGATTGGTATGTAACAAACACAAAGTCATCAATTCGTATGTGATTCCTAACACTATGCAGCGCAAATTTGTGGATTCATTTTGTACCAGACTGTTTATGATTGGTATGTAACAGACACAAAGCCATCAATTCGTATGTGATTCCCAACACTATATAAAAGGCCACCAACCTTCATTCTAGACACACCAACAACAAACACTTCTTCTCCAAAAGTTTCTCTACTTCTACTCAGTTCTCTCAAAATTCGGTGATAGTTTGAAGACATTTCCTAGTTCGTTAAAGCTCTTGTTCGTAGTGCAACAACTTAAGCTTGATTGTCGTTTTATCCTGAGAGACCAAGCGGCATTAAGGTCCTTGCACCAAGTGGGACGCCGTAGTTCGTCTTAAGGACACCGTGTGATACAGATTGTTTATGATTGATATGTAACAGACACAAAGTCATCAATTTATAGGTGATTCACAACACTATATAATGGTCACCAATCATTCATTCTAGACACACCAACAACAAACACTTCTTCTCTAAAAGCTTCTCTACTTTTACTCAATTTTCTCAAAATTCGGTGATAGCTTGAAGACATTTCCTAGTTCGTTGAAGCTCTTGTTCATAGTGCAACAACTTGAGCTTGATTGTCGTTTTATCTTGAGAGACCAAACGACATTGAAGTCCTTGCACTAATTGGGACGTCGTAATTCGTCTTAAGGACACCGTATGATACACGAGACTCGACAAACTTCCATTGGTTGAATTATTCTTCTCAAATCCTCAATTTGTCATTTTATGATTTGTTCATCTTCATACGATTTGATTAATTAGAATTAATTTTTGTTATTTTATTTTATTTTATTAGTCTATAAACAATATAATCACTATCTTTTCTAACATGATGAACTCACTCTCGTTGAGAGAGGAAGGCCGACGATAAGGATAAAAGTTTCTAACATGTTTCGAACTAGTGTTGAAAAAGAAAACTATTTTTCGATCAAACCAGAGACATATTCCAACTTATTGATAGCGGATGGATCCAGTTGATTAGCATGCTATCATAAGTCTGATGAATTTTCTTGTAATATACGTTTACAATATATATTGAGAGACATCGAATCCGTTTAAATGTAAGATATACACACGATAGATAATCCGTAATTATATCATGATAAAAGAATATAAACTTCACATCAAATCTATTGACAATTGATGAAATTTATCAAAATTATTATAAACTTATGCAATTTCTCAGTTTTTCCATATGAAATTCGTATTCTTAACACCCTATGCATTGTAACAATTTTTCAAGTCATACATGCACACAACTTATATAAAAGGAATATAAGGTAATGTGGAAACCGTGTGGTCGTCTCATATGCACACGAGTGAGACAACTCGCTCCGGTACTGTGAGAAAATAATTTGCACTTCTATATAAGAAACTTCGAATTCATGCTCTTAACACTGATTAACTTCAAAGCCTACTTTCATGATTTGTGGTTGATCGATTATACATAAGTCGTTTTGATTTAATAACTCAATAGGACGGAAAAATTCATCAATGAACCTTAATATTTTGAAGCATATCGTGAAGACTTCCCCACCAATCAAGAATTATAGAATGATTTCTATTGTTGCACTATTGTTTTTGGCTCGTATGTATGCGAGTGACAGCATTTCTCTAGGATCAAATCATGCAGAGGAATTTAGTAGAGTTAATAATTTACTGAAAAAGAAATATAGAACAAGGAGATTTAGAATAGGGATGGATAGTGCCGAATGGTTGCGATTGAAAGTGAAGGAGCCAACTGGTATTGTCTGTGGGTTTGCACAACGTCGCCCTCTCTAAGACAGTGCTGTCTTTCTCCAGTCCCACTTAAAAGGACCTAATTAGCATTTAGGAGGGACATTTCAATCTTAATTAATGAGAATTAGGGATGATAGTTATGGATCGACCCTCAATATGTTCCCGTGCAAAATAACTTATGGTGCCTCGCAAGAAGATGATATGCTGACCAGGGACAAATTTTATGTCTATGCATTGTATTCTTATTCAAGGTGACTTAGGTTTTCAATTTCTGTAAATTTTCTTATTAAAAAAGAGGTAATATACTAATAAAATATAGTTATACTTTATGGGATGAGATCTATTAAGAACATTCCTGAAAACTGACGGTTCCGGTTAAACAGTTCAGGAGCCTTCCGTTTTCTTCATAGTAAATCACAGATTTAAATGTCTTAACGATCACCAAATGAGATAAAATTTTACAGGGATGATCTATACATATATACCTAGATATTGAACGGTTAAGATCTAAAACTACGATTGAAAAGTGGGATAAAAATGAAAATCCGCACCAAAGTTTGGTGCGGACGTCCGCATCTAAGAAAGACTATATATACAAGTTATACAGTCAAAATGTGAATATAAAATCGAAAAGTAGGACAAGACGAAAAATCTTCAACTTAGTAGTTGGCTTTGATTCTCTATTAGGGTTTCTCCCTAGCCGAAAAATTGATCAAGCACTCTGAGAATGGTGGCGTCTTCCCTTCTAGCGGAGGAGGCCGTGGTGGCTCTTGAGGGGGGCACCTAGAGTTGATCGATGACCCTGGTTTCTTCTTCTGTATCAAAGAAGTCGGTGATGGTGCCGGCTTTGATGAATGGCGGAGTTGTCAGGAGTTTGGAGATTGAAAGATAATGTGCAGGTTGATTAGTCCGCTTTACAAAAGGAAGCTAGGACACCATCTAAGAAATTGTTCGCTTCATGACGTAAGTCAGCTGGGAAAGAAATTTATTAGAGATTTTGTGTTGTAGTATTTTGTTTGTTACTTTGCTTAATCAAAAATGAAAAAAGTAACGATCTATTGTAATTTAACTGTTTCAATGAACAGGAATATCCATTAACATTCCCAAGTTTAATCACTTGTAACCCTAAAAAGTGAATAAACTCCATAAGCTAGTTCTCAAAAGTAATGCAACTACGGAACTACTACGTAGTCAAAGTTTTAAACTATCCTTGAAGAGTTGGAGAGCAGTGGAGAACCGAAGGGTGTCGTAGACCTTAAAATTAGGGTTTATATAGAGGCTGCGAGTCACGAGGGACCACGTGGTCGATCGTCTCCTACTCTCCGGTGGCTCGGCGTTTGGATGCATTCTAGGGTTTGTGGTTCCTCCTTTTAACGTATATTATCATAATTTTGTGATTAATTTAGGGCAAAAAATGGGAATCCATGTAGTTGATTTGGAAGTATGCGACTACAAATACGATGCTAGCTGCATCATTAGTGAGAGATAAACCAAGATTAAGCAGGGGGGTTTAACGCATAAGTTAGTAGGTATCACGTGATCGTGTTGTTTATATATGTGTTTCTGCCTCAATTTGTTTTAATTTCCAAAGCCCTGCTTTGTTTAATAATAGAGAGCTCCTAGCTTTGTCTTGTAATAATTGGCATGGAATGGAGGAGGAGGAGGAGGAGGAGGAGGAAGAAGGCTGGTGCAATAGGAGTCGATCAACGTGAGCAACTTGGTAAAGGTGGCATGTAATTAATGGAAACATAGGTGAGAGTATTCTAGATAGTTTGTCCAAGAACAAAAGTACAGGTGATTATAGAAATAAAAAATGATATCTCCCCTCATCTGTGGGGTTATTACTAACTAAAAAAATCTTGATATATCAAGAATATATTAAATTTTGATGAAATTTTACTAAATTTTATATAAAATTTATATATTCTATTAAAAATATATTAAATATAAAATATTAAAAATAAATAAAAATTAATATAGATTGTTGAAAAAAAAAATTCGAGGTTAGGGTGAAAATTTTCGTCCTTGAGTTTGCCCCAACGTGCAAGTCTCTCGATCTCCTTGGTCTTTGAAAATTCTAGACACTTGGTGAACTGTTGTTTCATATATGTTATGGCTTAACATCAAATATTTACGAGAATATCTAAAGGTCTTATTTGATTCATGCACGGAAGATAAACATTAATGAGAAACAAAAATTGGTCATTTCTTGCATTAGCATATAAAATTAAAGTAAACACTTTCCTAAATAAAGATATAAGTTGTTTAGATCATATGTTACCAAACACCGGATTAGAAAATTCTTGAAATCTTCCATTTCTATTTTTATTTCCGCGAGAAAGAAAAACACATTAGTGTTATTTTCGTGAATAAAATGCCTTTTTTTAATTAATCAAACGAGACCTGATTTGGTACAAAGACGATATCAATATTAATTTCTAGGATTAGCACTATAGTTTGAAGATGAAAACTCATCATCTATAAAGCCTAAACAATGGATATGTGAGACCTAAATTACACCTTGAGTAGTATAACTACTAGCCAAAAGTAAAGTCAGAATTTACATAGTAACAAATAAGTTATTTGGCTAAGACTTAATTTTAGTTAATTAATCAACACAACAGGATTTAATTCCATTCGCTTAGTGCTCTTTAGTTCTTTAATTTTTGGTCCTTTAAGCCAAACATGCATCTGTATACAATATAGCCAAACATGCATCCTGGTAATTGCCAACGAATAAATATCCTCGATGTTTAGCTTAGAGTTGAGATTATATAATTCACACAATACAAAGGTACATCGATCGTACCATTTTCATATAGACATGTACGTACGTAAACATAATTCCAATCAAGACGCTCTCACAGTTGTGTTACTCTTTTCTTAATCACAAACTTTCAGAGTTCCATATTACGATCACCAATATAAATTCAAAATTGTTAGAGATACCCAAAATTTGTACTCGTGGTAGTGAATTGTAGTTTTCAAATTTGCATGCCAGCTGCAACCAAAGAAGTAGCAGCAATAATTGAATATATATTTTGCATGTTTCTTGGGTCAATGGTAGTTTAACTTCTGCTACGATCTGTCTAATTCCAAGTGTATCGAGTTGGCAAAACAAATAAGAACCCTAGTTTTATTTGAGCCACTTGAATGATGTGCTCCCCACGGGTTTGTTTAGCATAAAACAAAAACAGCATGACATGCATCCATTCCCAATTTATTCCCTTTCAAAATCGAGCAAATAAACTGAAGCATTTCAAAGAACTTCTAATTTCAAAATGTAAAAGGAGATCTGATTTCAAACCCTACTCAAACGATAATTAAATCAGATTATGTGTGTATATATGTAGTTTCTATCCAGAGTGAGATCTTGTTTTAAAATTAAAATGTGTGACTCCTTATTTGTCTCACTTTTAGGTTATATTTTCACATCTCTACTGCTCAGTGTTGAACGGGGTTGTGAAAAGCCGATTTGGTTATCATTAATGCACTTAAATTCAGTTATATAAATGGATAAGTTGAACTTGAACCGTTCATGTTTATAACAGAAAACACAGTTTTAAGTGTCTTAATGACAATCAAATTGGTTAAAATTTTGCACAGATGATCTATACATTAATATTCAAAGACTAGATGGTGGAGATGTGAAAATCCGATTGAAAAGTGAGTCAAAAATGCAAATTCGCACTTTAAAAATAAATAAAGACATCCTTAACTGAGAGAGTCTTTCTATCTAGAGCAGAACTCCGCACTGAAATTAAAGTGTCCTTTATTTGACTCACTTTTGAGGTAAGATTTTCACAACTACGCATTTCAATGTCTAGAACACAATGTATATATCATTTCTACCAAGTTTCATCCAATTTGAACATCATTTGAGCTTCTGAAATTATGATTTACACAAACGGTTTTGCTTGAACAGATTTTGTTATATTAACTTTTTTATCTAATTTGATACCCAAATAATCTCGAAATTACTTGAAACTTTGTAGATATGTTATACACACTATAATATAGACACTGTACGGTGGAGATATGGAAATCTGACCCGAAAATGAGTCAAATATGGAGCCCCAAACTTTAATTTCAGAGCGGGGCTCCGCTTTGGATAGGGACTATATATATAACCTTGATTTTTTGTCAGCGAGCCGTATTTTGGTTGGTTAAGATGTTTAATTGACAATTATGAGTTATAAATATTTTTTAGGGTTTGTTTAGATCCAATTTCTAACTTCTGGCTTTATCAGTGATCACTTAATAGCTTGACATATATAAAGAGTCGATGTCTGGATCAAAATACAAGAAATTTCAAATAATTAGATTCTATGTTGACAATAGGCTGAGGCGCAAGTATCTTGCTCTCTTTAAGGAGATTCAAGCCCACTGCAGAATAACACCGGTGCACTACACTCTTGACTTGTCCGCTCCATGATACAACAGTTCAACAAGTTGTATGACTCTCTCCAATCGGCACAAATCGGAGAAACCCAAAGTTCCACCACAAGAACACATTTATTTTGCTGAATAAACACAAAAGACACTTTGGGGAAGCTGATGGGTGAATAATTTGGTTTTTCTTCTCATACATTCAACCCTCATGATTAATAGGGTAGTAACCAATAGCCATAAGTTACAAGAAATAAAAACGAGTAAAAACAAGTAACCACCAAGAGTTACAAAAGTAAATGTCAAACGGGTTTTTTTCCAAAAAATATAAATTAAAATGTAACACCCAAATAAATTCACCCAGAATTAAATTCAAAAATAAATAATTGACGTAGAAAGCATGAAAGAAGAAATTGAGGAGCAGATCGATCATTACAAATCCAAACCCGGTTTACTGTAGATTTGACGTCCGGTGTCCGAATAACTATTATTATACCTTTCTGGAAGCGAAACGGCAGGACGAGGCAAACTCATCGCTTTGCCATGACCTATGGTCTTTTTCAGCCATCCGAGTTTGTCTTGGACCTCATAACAACAATTTACTAGTTTTTCGATATTTTATGTATTCTAGTTATTTTTGGATTTTGTTTTAATTCAATCCTTGGAATTTTGGATCCGGCTTCTCTACTTGAATTTTCGTTGCTTGGATGATTTAAAATCATTAGATTGAATAAAGATGACATGAGGATGACATCACGGGACAACATTGTACTGGACTTTTAGACTTGGTTGTTAGTCTGCCATAGAGTTTTGTTTCTCATATATAAGCACACATATAGGTAGCAGACAATCAGTTTATCGATTTTAATCAAAACCCTAAGAACTCTTCTCTTATTTTCTACTTTGCTCCAGACCTATCCTATAGATTTATTCGCTTGAGATCTCTCCATCTAATTTAGGTGTAACAGTGGTTAACTCTTCATACTTCTACTGCGTCATAAATTAAAACATTAAAATGTAACAACACTATCAATTCCTCTCCTTTTTCTATCAGTTTGAAAGTTCAAAACTAAATGATTAGAAGTGTTAAGACTATTCTGCATCCCAGTGTGTTAAGCTTTCAAACTTATAGCTAGTTTAAGGTCCTAAATTTTACACAAAGAATGGGGAGATTCATCCAAATAGAAGAAGGTAGATCATAGAAAGTATATGATGGGGTCAAGCCCAACCGAGACTTAACTATTAAATGTGCGAGCACATTAAAAGTCTGTACATCATTAAGTTTGGTCAAGTGCTCGAACTCTCACCCAAGTCCACATGGGTTCAATTCACATCAACCATATTTATTCTTCTTTTTTTGGACTTCTTATTTTGTCTTCTTCTTTTTCCCAACGTGTAGCGGATCTGTTGGGCGGTTAGTTTCTCTCCAATGTGTGGACAATAACATTAAAACATCTCAACAATTCATGTAAAATTGAAATATTATATATTTTGAAGGAAAAACATTTTTTTTGCTCTAACAGCTCATGTAAACGATTTTCTATAATACATAAAGTGAGAAGAGAGAAACATATCCTCTAAATCTATAGAATTTTTAAAATTTGTATTTTCATGTAAACTTTATTGCTTGTATTTCTGAATTCATTCTTTTTCCTAAAAAAGAACAAAACATCATAAACAACAACCAGATTTTTAGGGATTGATTTGAATAAATTTTTATATTTCTATATATTCATTAAATTATATAAGAAACATTTAATTTTGTATATAAAATAGAAGAGCTGTTGAAACTGATCTTATTTTCTTATAGAAATTTTGTGATTTTCTCTTCTATAATAGAAAATTAATACAAGTTCTTTTTCCTTTTTCTTTTTTGAAAATTAATTCAATTATGTGAGTTTTGGCGGTGATGTGGATGGTCTGGTTCTGGGATGGAATAAGACGGCAACGTCGGTTTCTAGGATTGAGAACAACAAAGGACAAGTGGAGTCAAGCTCAGCATAGATCTGGGTTCAGACTTGCGCTTTGGGTCAGATCGATCTAGATCTGAGCCTGGGGTAGAGTTTGAATATGTGATCTTTGTAAGACTTATGGGTTTTGGGAGTGTGACCCAACATCCGGTTTCTCTTGGAACTATTGCGAGTTTCTTTAGTTTTGGCCTCTGACCAATTTTTGGTATTAGTTGACGGACCCAGACCTTTGGTATCTGTTCGTTCAGGATCGTCTGCCAACACGTGTAACATCTCATACCTAAAAGTTACCTTTTTACAAGGGCTTGTGAGTTAATGAGAACTTTTAATTACGACCGGTAATTTGATAAATTATCGCTCGAGTTAATTTTTGAGTTTTTCTAAACTCTCCAAATTCCTCATTTAATGACTCGATGTTGTAGTAAGTGTCAACACGAGTCTCCCGATATTTTTGGAATATTTTTCGGAGCTTCGATTTATTTTCTATGAATTTTCAAAGTTTCTGGTAACTTTTAATTATCAATCCGGTAAAAAGAGTTTTACCATTTTACCTTTTACTTTTTACATTCTTTAAATCTGGGCCGTTGGATCTATTCCAGATTGAATCTGGACCGTTCAACCCTTTATAAATAGAGGGTGAGTTTTGACTCAGTCAAAACTCACCAACTTGGTCAACATAGCTCCCCGAGCTCCGCTTCTGTCTCCACTGACCTCCTCCCGGCGCCGGCAACTCCGGCCACCATAGGCCGGCGGACCACCCTTATTCTCTCCCTCCTCTCTTCCTCTACCTAGCCCAGCCTCCAAAACCCCCATACAGCCACCACAGCCGGAGATCGAGCGAGGGAAAAACTCGACTGTTTTCCGGCGAGAACTCGCCGTTCAGGCAACAATTTGGCGCGTGGAAGGTATATTATTGTTCCTCTTCTCTTCCTTCCCTTGCCTCTTAATGTTTGATTTGATCTCCAAATCGAAAAGCCTCATTTCACTGTTTTTACTGTTTTTCTGGGTTTCGGGGTTTTGCTCCGGCGACGTCATCTGGTGAGCTTCTCAAGCTCAGGCGAGGCTAGAAGTCGAGAACTAGGGCTAAGGTAGGGCTGTAGGAGGCAGAGGGGGTCCTGGTGGATGAGTTTGGGTAGTGAGGAGCTACTGTGCTCGAGGCAGTGACGCGCAGAGGTGGAGCTGACGTGGTGGAGGTGGTGACCGAGGCAGCGTGGAGGCAGGCAGCTGCTGGAATCTCGGTTTGGGGCAGCTGCAGTGGTTTTGGGGCAGAAGCAGAGGGTAAGGTTTTTCCTCCTCTTTGAACTGTGGAATTCTTCACTGTGTTGTTGTGTGGTTCTGTGTTGAATTTGTTGTTGAGATGTTGATTTATTGTTGGTTTCTTACATGTTGTCGATAACTTGGTAAAATGGAGCTACGGCGAAGCCATGGCCGTTTTCCGGCAAGTTTACCGGAATCCGGTAGGATATTCCGGCAACTTGCCGGAATCCGGCGAAGTGGCAAAAATTTCCGTGAACTAGGTAATTATAGAAAACTTACCGTAAAGAGGAAATTCCACTTTGGCAAACTTTCCCCTTTTGGAAAGTTTCCATTTCTGTTAAGTTGTTAAATTGGGTTGAAAACCCTAAACGAAGTCGAAACCAAACTTCGAGTCGATATTTGGAATTAAGCGTAATGATTAAAAAGTAAGGAAATTGGTCAACTCTTGGTAAAATAGGATTTCCTAGTCAAACTAGGAAAATACCAAGTCAACTATAGAAAGACTCATTTATTAGTTTATTTCTACAGCCAATGGTCGATCGTGGGATTAGACTCGACCATGGGGATATTTAGAGTTGGCGCTCGTGGAGTGTTCCGAGCTTTGAGGAGGTTGCATTAAGTACTGTGAGTGGACTTTATTTCTAAATATAATGCATGCCATAGACTTTAATTAGTTTCTCCTTTATATATGATTTCCTCCATTTTATGTTTTATGGTGATTTTGGGAAAATGAGAATTTAATACTTTTTAAAGATAAGTGAGTCGGGGAAGAGGTACCTACCTTTCCCGTGATTTTAAAGGATTTTCCCGGAATATGATTTTACTATTATCACCATTTTGGGTTATGGAGGGGGATGAAATTTAAAAAGGGAAAACTTGGCTCTTTGATTTAAGGATTTTAAAGTAAAGTCAAAGAACCGGTTTTGGGTTCCTGGAAATGTTTTAAATCCAATATATTTGGGGTAAAGTCATGGGAATTTTGACTTGGATTTCGAATTATTTTACCACGAGGTTTTTAAAAGATTTTAAAGGATATGGTTATATGTATTGCATGCTAGCATGGACCCTCTCTAGATGGAGATAGGACCCTCTCTGGATAGTAGCTGGTCTGACCCTCTTCGGTGGTAGCTGGTCAGTATGACCCTCCTAGATAGAGCTAATCAGAATCCTCTTCGGTGGTAGCTGGTCGGTTGGACCATCCCGAATAGAGTGGGTCATGGGACCCTCTCCGATGAGCTGGTCATGGGACCCTCTCCGATGAGCTGGTCAATAGACCCTCTCGTGGTAGAGCGGGTCGGTTTTCTCGTGGTTGAGGTTAATACCCCACATCTTTAATTATGAATTTGAGCCAAGAGAATTATTTAATGATTTATTTAGTCATTGTCTATTGGTTGCGTGCATGTGAATTTTGGAAAACTAACGGAAGAGCAGAAAAAGATATTTATCTTTTGTACTTTTATTTTTGTCCACTCACGCTAATGTGTTTTTAAATGTTCTTCCCTGGACCCTTCGTTTTCAAATGCCCAGTGTTGCAGGGTTCTTGAGCGGAGGTCGCGCGTACAAGAGTCAGGGCATAGTCGATTAATCTGTTGCTGCTTGCAAATTCATTAGGGTAATCTTCCATGTAGACTGCTCTGACTAACCCAACTTAGATAGTTGAATAGGTTAGTGAAGCGTAGGTGTGATTTGGGGAGCAGGATGACTTCATGAGTTAGGAGTTGTTTTTAAATACTCATGAAAGTGTTTAGTTAGTCTTTAGGAAGGGTTGTCCATTTCAAGGGGGTTTCATTAAGAAGTTCCCTTGAGGTGGTCCCCGCAAGATTTACTTCAGGTTAAAGGAGTTGAACTCGGGATGGGTCCCGACAACACGACCATGTATGGAATCATCCTTGGCCGGCTTCGATTCTACAGGTGGAAGATTACCCTCATCTCGATGCCAAAATAATTTTAATCTTTTATGCATTGGTTTTTGATAGGTAGTCAAATCATCGACTACTCATCTTACTCAACGTCTACAATACATAAGCGTAACCTGTGCACTGGCGTTCTTGTTTTAGCAATGTTGTTCTTATTGCAATTTTACTTTCATATGTTTGTATTTCTTGATTACTTATACATCGTCTCTTTGTAATCTTTTGTTTTATAATAATGTTATGACTTATTTCATTCAAAAAATATATTTCATATTATTTTTGACATTTATTACCTTTTTTCCTCTATCATGCCTTCAATTTTTCTTTTCATAAGAAATGATTTTGAAAACTTTCTTTCAAGTAATCGATTAAAAAATAATTTGGAGTGCCATCAAGAGATTGTGAATTCAAATCATAAAATACTAGTTTTAGTGGTTCTAATGTGCAGTGCATATCAAAACAATGAGCTAAATTTAGTTAAATATTGACAGTGAGCTAAATTTTCTTATCATCATAATCATTTAAGAAAAAAAAATCAAACCCACCCGACTCTTAAATCCTGAATCCGCCATTGATCTACTCACGTGATCGACTCTATAGCCCTATATGTAACCAAAGGGAGCTGGATGTCACGAGCTTACTTAAGTAGCGGATTGCTCGTGCGGCACGTAGCACTCCCCAATGCTAAGTCAGCCTTACTCGCACAAATGCTCGAGCTAGAACACTGAAAGAAAGCAAGAGAGAACACTTTGGAAGAGAGAACTTGTATTAAGCTTAAGTGAACTTTACAAAGCTTTCCAAGTGTGCTTGGATGCTATCCAACTCTCTATGCCCAAATAAGAGGGGTGTCTCCCTATTTATAGACATCCACCTCCTTGTCTAAGGTTCTAGAGAATTCTAGGAATGTACAAGTCTACATAAATCTAGATGGTTCTATACTTCCCCAAGTATAGCCTTGCACCTTCTAGAAAAACCTAGAGTGCTCTACGGTGCTCTAGACTCATGAACATCCCTTAAAATTCTAGAGACTTTCATACTTCTCGAGAAAATACCTTGAGTATTCTAGTGCCTTCCAGAATGATCTTGACCCTTAAGCCTCTCTAGGGTTCTAGAGAGTTCCGGAGTGGTCCAAAAGCCTCTCCAAGACTCTAGAGAGCTCCATAATTATCTAGATGCTTCCCGATCCTTCTAGAAGCTTCCAAGACCTTCCATGATATTCCGAATGTCTCCAGCATGTTCGTGTTGTCTCCAAAACCTTTCTTGAGCCATGCTTGCCTAAAAAAATGCGGAAGGAAACTCCTCATAATTTAGACGGGGCGTGACATGGAGCTCAGTATCAATGAAATCATCCGTTCATTTTTCTGTTTTTTTTCCTTGAATTCCTAGTGTAGTTGTTTTCGGTTAGGGGTTGGTTCCTAACATTTGGTACCAGAGCCATGAATCTGGGGCAACCGCATTTCTGCCATCTCCGTCGTATGGCGTTCCACTGCAGCAGCATGGAGGCTGGTACTCAAATCAGTACCAGTATCAGTCTGTACAGTGCTCTTCACCACTACCGATATGGGATCGAGCTTTTCTCTCACTGGATTATCACCCACCACCACCAGACTATTACCCGCCTCCACCGCATAACCCTTATTCTGTGTATGCGTACCCTCCTTACCAACCAAGCTACCCAGCATCATCTCAGCCCTACAACCCCATATGTTCCACCTCAAGCCGCTCATAAGCCACCACCTCAAATTGTTGAGCCTTGTTCAACTCCACTGCAAGTTGACCGAGGCACTGATCTAGGGATCCCAGTCGTTGATTTTAGAGGCTCTTCCTTCAATTTCTCAGATGCAAAGATGAATGAATTCCTAGAATCTATGAGCAGAGTTCTGGACAAATGCATATCAAAATGTATGAAGGGGATAAAATCGTCTCAACGTTCATCGCCCTCTCTGCTCGTCGATGTTCCTTCACCGATCGACACGTCAAAGTTCCAGACCTCAGAGACCAAGAGATATTCCCCACTACAGCCACAAATATGTTCAAGCGGAGAGGATTAGAACCAATGCAGTTTGTGAGGTGAAATTAGTGAAGGCCAAAATTTCTGATGTTGACAATGATACCAGAAGAATGCAAGCAACAATAAAGGAGATGGAGACACAAGTGTCCAAGTTGACTGTTGAAAAGGAGGCTAGTATGGGTGGAGAAGTGAAGGCTGGAGAGCCCATGATTGTAACACCATACAAATGCAATGTGGTGCATTTGTCTCAGGCTTGTCATCTATGGAAAGACCAAAGAGCAGAAGCTTATGTTGGGATATCTTAACTTGGACTAGGACAAACGTGGCCCGTGAATCACTATTGTACCGATATTGTCCCAACTTAACCACCTTTAAGGTGTTGGGTTTTACTATAAAATGCCTCGGTACAATTTGTCTCTTTTCTAATATGTGATCTTTCCTCTCCAACATCTTATTTCTTGATTTGGTCTTTGATGATGAATTTGAGATATCCCACAACTGGAAAAACGGCAGTGTCCACTTACCTGGCTATCAATCTGTGATGGATGATGATGATGAGAATTTATTCAACTGTTGAGTATGCTTCATCAGATTCATCAGATGAAGATAAAGAGGAGGAAGAACTCCCAGTGAATGCTACAGAAAATGGTGAAGTTGAAAATGCTAAACCAGCTTCAACTAAGAATAAGGCTGTAAAACCTGAATCTTCTGAGAAGCAAAAGGTCAAGATTGAAGAACCAACCAAAGATGAGTCTAACCAATTAGATGCGCCTTCACAAGTTATAGTGAGGGAAGTGCCTATATGTCTCTTAAGGCAAAGAATGGAGCTCTCTTGGAATTACATACCACATAGTGATGTTATCTTTCTTATGTGGATCATTGAGTCATGCTCAACTGTCAATGAAGTTGGTGAAGATATGAGGGATGTTTCTGAGGGGAGCGTGTTGGAGGGAGTGGGGAGCCCCCATTCAAATTACTGTTGTGCAGAGCTTGTTTCTCGATCACATCTATTGTTGTGGTTCATTGTTTTCTTTAAACTGGGTAATTGTGAGACAGCAACCGAGCCACCCTCCTGCAGACAATTATTATTGACAGAATTTAGTAGAATTTAGTCAAGTGATCCATAGCTCAGTTTCTCAGGTATTCAGTACCATCATTTTCAGTCCTTAGTGCTTTCCAGCAGCTATTGATAAGGTATTATGTTATTTGGCTATGATCTTTGTCATGATTTATAGTGCTTTTAATGATGATGTTGGGCAGTTGCTCCATGATGATATATCTGGGATAATGGGATCTGCTGTGAGCTCTCTAGTTGATATGTATGCACGCTGTGTAACCTTGATGAATGCATATGACATGTATAATTGTGTTAGAAACAAGGGTCTAAATTGTTGGACCATCATGATCGATGGGAATGAGATGCATGGTCAAGTATTATCAAGAAACTGCTGCTCAACCGAATGAATCTTCCTAATCATATTACCTTTCTGGTTCAAGCTTTTGACATTAAGGGTCAAATGGAAATTCATGATGGGTCGGCGAACTTGGAGACAAGCAAGTATGTTGCTACACAAGATGACATTGTTTTGCATCCAATATTTTCTTGCTTTGAAGATCCAGCTGACACATTGGATGGTAATGTAGCTTCTCTAATTCAACGATGTCAATCAAGAAGGTTCCTTATTGATGAAGTTGTTGAGTTATCTCTGATGATGCACTTGGCTGATACACTTCATTCAATACATAATGGTCTCTTCTGCATGAGAACTATCAAAGCTCCAGGACAGATTATGGAAGCAATGTCATCATCCACAAATGGTAAAGTTGTGAAGGTGGTGCCATCTATGGGAGTTGGATTTACTGTTTTAGAAACCTTGCATGTGACTGCATGAACTAAAGAGGACTTGAAATTTGAGGTCATAGCTGCATTGTGCAAGGATGTTGATGATTTGTGTTTGACAGCAAGTGCAATAGAGTCATCATTTTTCTACTGGTAGCCAACACCACTGATGATCATTCATAAATGTTAGTTTGCAAGTGCTTATTTGAGGCCAGGCAATCTGTTCCATCTGAAACAACATTCAGGGGTCTGGGGGAGACTGCAACTGAAGCAAAGACTGCTCAAGCGAGTGATAATGCTATTGTGCATGTTGGGGACCAAATTGTTGAGATGCTAAACATAGGGGAGAAGGGAGATTGACAACTTCAATTATTCTCACATGATGTTATTCGACCAACATTGGGGTCACTTTAGAAGTCAGCAGGGGCTTGGGAAAAGTGAACATATTGAAGAAATTAGTGAGGCTTCCTCTTCAGAGGCCAGGACTGTATGGCATTGTTGCTCATGGACAACCTGATTTCATCTCGGACAGGATTACTGGCACAGCCAAGGCTGATTATGCTGCTCTCATTGTTGACTCCACCTCTTGGGGAGTTGAAGCTGGTAACTTCAAGGAGGGGCAGGCCTGTGCTGAGCACACTCTGTTTGCTTTCACTCTTGGTGACAAGCAGATGATTGTTGCTGTAACAAGACTTCGTGGGGATGTCATACTCTCTTTCAGGTGGTTGTTTGAGCTCCATTTAACCAGCAGGATATTACTCTTATGCTGGTATGACTATTTCCAAGTCAGTACACACTGGAACCTCTGCTGCAACATTCTTCAGTTTCTCCTTGATCACTAGTGGTGCATTATTTGAAGATCTATGTTTCTTGTTCCTGCTGTTTAATCTGACGATAGTATCTTTTGTGAGTTCTTTTTGAAACTTGAGGTCAAGTTTTTCTAAAGGAGGATGGATTGTTATGATTTTTAAATGATCTGCTCAGGTGATGGACTCTATAGCCCTATATGTAACCAAAGGGAGCTGGAGCTCAGTATCAATGAAATCATCTGTTCATTTCTTCTGTTTTTTCCTTGAATTCCTAGTGTAGTCGTTTTCAGTTAGGGGTTGGTTCCTAACATTTATTGTTATGAATTGAGTCGAAAAAACCAGAAAAATGCAGGTTTCCTGCCTTGACTAGAAGAAGACTGAGGATTAGCTCTAATCAGTCGTTAATTACTGTTAATTCATGTTTAGTTGGTTAATTAGTTAGTTAATCAAAAGGGAGCACGTGTCGGCTCATGATAGGTGTATTTCGGATATATGAACCCTAGCTGTGACTGTAGTGATTATCGAGAATCACAGTTTGTTTTCTTCTGTTTTGATTCCTTCTGCGTTAATTTGTTCTCATCCCTAATACATGCATGATTGGTGGAGAAGTTTATATATGATCGATGGGCTCCAAAGTTGTACAAAAGTTTTCACACGTTTTGATGGACCCTTACGAGAGGAAACGAAAACTGGAAAGTAGTGTTAATGGAATTCCAATATGAGTAAATCAGTGAAAGTCTGCAGGGATGCAGACACTACCAACACAACATATATCATTGCATATATCCTGGTTTCAGTAAGATACCATTGGAAAGTGAATGCTAGCTAGCTCATCTTATACATCATTGCAATCTATTGCTGCCCCTTGATGATCTCAGACATGAGAATCTAAGTTATATTTTGTAGCAAGGTCAATGATCACCATCTGGTTACTGAGAAAAAGTCAGAAAACGAAGATGATTTTTTTGTTGCCTGTATGTATAGACAGGCTAGTCACGGAGAACTGGTATAAGATCAATTATTCAGCCATCGATGGAGTGCATCGATCGGCAAACTAAAAAATATACATGTATTTTTTGATGTACATGTACATCATCTTCTGTGATCTCCTTAAGTTAATTATGTTGATCAATTCCTCCGGCCTCAACTGCAATTTAGAGACCACCACCACCTTCCGTCTTTGTTCCGCCGCAACAACAAAATCAACCTCAACCTTCTTCGATTCTCAACAATGACAAGAGTCCTCCGGAGGAGACAAAGAACACAAGATTGAGTCTGACATCACCACCACGAGTTCAAAGGTGGCGGTGGGAGTGGTGGGGGATCAAGGAGTCATATTAGCGGTCGTCAGAAGGGTTAGAGAACAAGCCCACGCCTCCGATCATATATGGTTGGATTCACCAAACCGGTTGCTGGGTTTAATCATGGTTTGATTGATTATAAAAGAAAGACATCCAATATGATAGAAAGCAATCAATGATCTAAAGCTTTCTTATTCATAATCATTCAAGTGGAAGAGTGTTATTTTTTGGGGTGGGGGATTGTTCAGGCTGATAGAGAAGATGATCAATTGAGTACGGAAGATTAGTGAAAGTGATGTACGTGGGGAGGCTGGGGATGTACGTGGCGAGACCACGTTTCAGTTTTGTAGGTGAGCTAATGAATGACTGCCACGTCGATTTGTCCGAGAATCTATCTATCTATATATAAGGAGAGATTCTTAGGTGCGGACGTCCGCATCAACGGGTTTGGTGCAGATATGTGATTTTGCCTTAATTTTGTTTATCTTAGTTTCAGATCTTAACCGTTCAATATCTAGGTATATATGTATAGATCATTTCTGTACAATTTCATCTCATTTGGTGATCGTTAAAGCATTTAAATATGTGATTTACCATGAAGAAAACGGACGGTTCCTAAACTGTTTAACCGGAACCGTTAGTTTTCTTCATGGTAAATCACATATTTGAATGCCTTAACAATCACCAAATGAGATAAAATTTTACAGAGATGATCTATACATATACCTAGATATTGAACGGTTAAGATTTGAAACTAAGATCGAAAAATAGGGCAAAATCACACATCTGCACAAAAATCTTTGGTGCAGACGTCCACATCCAAGCATCCCTGTATATATAAGCGTAAGTATCATTCTATTAAAGGATTCATTTTTTTGATATATATGAAGGATCGAAGGTTACACTAACTATTACATATCAATATCTTCACTGTTCAATATTTAGATACATATATGTAGATCATCTCTGCAAAATTTCATCTAATTTGGTGATTGTTACAGCTTCGAACTAACTGAAATCAATTGACAGATCAAATCTGTCAAACCTGAACCGTTCATGCTTTAACTTTTAATTCGTAGTTTTGAGAACCTTAACTATTAACAATTTGGATGAAATTTTGCATAAGTGATCTACTCATATAGAACTACATATTAAAAGGTAAAGATGTGATTTTGTGATCAAAAAGTTGATATAAATCCGACCCCTCGTATATATATGTCAAAAAAGAGGTCTCTTATAAGAAGGGCTGTATATCCATAATCTATATCTAAAATGTATTTTTTTAGATGTTATGCATGCAACTGTATGTATATATATATATCACTCATGGTTTATATACGCATGAAACTTCAAGTAGCTAGTAATTTAAAAGAAAATACCAGATCAAACTATATATGTAATACACTCCAATTATTTTAGCACGTTTGACCAAAAAAGCTCTCTAGTTGCTAGAAAGGGAGTTCATCGTTGACATGCCATGCAACTTTTTCATATATAATTATATATTACCTACCCGGCTACCTTCAGTACCATTAGAAAACTATAAATTTGTTTTACCCATTCCTGTAGTAGTGTGACATTGATTATGTTATCTAACCAACACGAACAGACTCGTAAGCAATTACGTACATTGTAGTCATTCGTGTGTAGCTATAAATCAAAATTAACATTCATGATCATAATCGTATTAAGCAGATTCAACAGGGAGCTAGCAATGACAGAAGTGAACAACAAACAGGTGATATTGAGGAACTACGTCACCACCGTCCCGAAAGATTCAGACTTGTATGTGACCAGCACTTCTATCAGTACCAAGTTCAAGCCTCCTACTGACACTACTACTGCTGCTTCAAATTCAAAGCTACTTGCAGTAATAGTGAAGAATCTCTACTTGTCTTGCGATCCCTACCAGCGGCTTTACATGAAAAAGATCGTTGGAGTCAGTACATATACACCAGGCTGGGTAAGCATATTTTTTTCCTCTCTATTAGATCCACGATGATATATATCGACGTTGTAGCTAGTCCTATTTAGACAAGCCAAACCACATTCATGTTGAACATAAGCATTAGCTGATTAACGCATGGTACTCACTCTAACACTACCTACTATTTGAGATTTCAGATGGTCAGGGCTGATCCTGTGTGTTCAGAGGCTCTAAATAAAAAATATTGGGGCCTCCTAATTAATGCTTCAAAAAATAATAGCATAAGACATTCGAAAATAAAGAAATTATAAATAAAAGTCTAAAAAAATATAATAATAAAGAAATAAAAAAAACTACAAAAAAGTAGAAAATAACAACTTTGAAAGTCAAACCCAATTATTTTAAAAATTAAGACATTTGCGAATAACTAATAACACTTTTACATGAGTTAAAATATATAGGACCCTTTTTTTGGGGACCCTTGACCTGGGTCTTGGTTGTCTTGACCTAGAGCCGGGCCTGCGGATGGGCTAGGTAGTCATGATGAATTTGTTCTTTATTTAAGTTTTTTGATTGGTGTTATGCATGGAATTGCTCAATTGCAGCCAATATTTGGGTATGGAGTGGCTGAAGTTTTGGACTCACGGCACCCAGATTTTAAGGTAGGTGACGTAGTTTGGGGGACTACCAATTGGGAACAATTCAGCCTTATAACAACACCCAAAAACCTCATCAAAATCCAGCTTACTGAGACTGATGATGTACCCCTTTCATATTATGCTGGAATTCTTGGCATTACTGGTTTGACCTCGTACGTAGGTTTTTACGAGGTTAGTTCACCCAAGGAAGGAGAATATATCTTCATTTCAGCAGCAGCTGGTGCTGTTGGACAGATTGTTGGGCAACTCGCAAAATTGATGGGATGTTATGTTGTTGGAAGTGCCGGTACTAAAGAGAAGGCAAGTCTAAATTTCCTTGAGATTTCTGGGTTTTACGAGTATCATTATTTAATGCAACATCTTTCTTCTGATATTTTGTTTTAGTACAAGTTTAGCTGATTGAGAAAAGATATTCAAAATCTATGTATAGGATCCAAAGAGGACCTCCTTAAACTCTCATAATGAGGATGATTTTAGTTCTAGCATGTATTTTGACAATCAAAGCCACTAATTTTCTAGTTACCTATCCACATATGAATCTTACAAAAAAATTAGCAAAAATGGAAATCGTTTAACCATTTGATTGGCACAATATTCGTTTTAACTTTATCTAACGGTTTATAATTGTTTACTTCATTTTGAATGACCAAATGAGTATGGAATTAGTTGAAATTTTGTAAACATGTTTCTTGCATATGAATTTAGAGGATCAACGGGTGAGATCGTTAAATTAAGTCATCTGTTAGGAACTTAGGATGAAATAGTACAAATCCTCAAAATTTTAAAGTAAGGAGATTCTCTTTACATCTTGACTATGTATTTATATATATATAGTGTGTGTGGAACTATTAATAGATTATTTCCAAAAAAAATCTACCTGTTGATTAACTATTCATATATGCTAAGTACTTACAACTTTGAGTACATGGTACTTTTTTCTTTCTTCTGCTGCAAGGCAAATCAGAAGCATATATCTCTGATGTGAAAGCAAGAAATTGTCTGATGTATCTGTGCTTCTTATTTCCTGTCCATTCATTTATCAATATATTTGCTACTGCACTCATCTTTTTAATTAACCAGGTTGATCTGTTGAAGAATAAGTTGGGGTTCGATGAGGCTTTCAACTACAAAGAAGAGAATGACTTGGATCTGGTTTTGAAAAGGTACTTCATTTTCGAAAAAAAAGAAGTAAAAATTCAGTGAAAATCAACATGTAATTTGATATATAGTAAATTGCCATGCAGGTACTTCCCAGAAGGCATTGATATATATTTTGATAATGTTGGGGGCAAAATGTTGGATGCAGTCCTCCTAAACATGAGAGTCCATGGACGAATTGCTGGTTGTGGAATGATCTCGCAATACAATCTTAACCAGCCGGAAGGGGTAACAAATTTGATGCAACTCTTAGTCAAACGTGTAAGCTTCCATGGATTTACAGTCCGCGAGTACTATCATCTCTATCCCAAGTTCTTAGATTTCATTCTGCCTTACTTACGACAAGGAAAGATCGTTTACATAGAAGACATGGTTAAAGGTCTCGAGATTGCTCCAGCAGCACTATTTGGACTTTTTAAGGGTCACAACGTTGGAAAACAAGTAGTTGCAGTTGATCATGAATGATTAATGCTGTATGATCAATCTACCAGACTGGTGCGCACCACCAGGTATAACTGGGTGCCTATTTGAGCTAGTACTAGCACCACTAGTTGATCATGACTGATCAATTCTATATATATGATCAATATGCCCATGCAGCAAATGAAAGATCGAATTGGCTTTTAATGCGGACACTATTAAGGATCGATGCAGAGACAAATTAAAATCCCTTTGCATATCCAAGCGGTGCAACAAAGTACTACTTAGAGTTCCAATATTAACAAGTACTAACGCACATCGTGTACATGGCAGCGGATTGTGAACAAAACAAACTAAGGCATACCGATGCATAAAGAAATAAAGAGAAAATGTCCATTTGCTACAAATTTGACACCTTATTTTTCATTCAAACATTTTTTGTAATATATTAGATGAGATGCAGATGCAAACTGAATCCTGCAGCATAATGCAAAAAAGTTGTAGATGATAATGCATATAACCAGTAAGAGAGAATCTTTTTTTTTCTTTATTCAAAGCAGGTGCAAAGTAATCCATGGACCCTAACTATTTTACAATACTTAAACTGCTGTGGTGTTTCACTGAATTGGTATATAGAACTGACATAAATTATAAATCCCCATTGAAATCTGTAGTAAGAAAGATGAAGCAAAATGATTCAACCGAAATTTACCGAGTAATTGATGTTGTCAATTTTGAGGAGACGCTTAATATTAACTAAAGTTACTACTAGCTAGCGACGTTACGATTCAATTTCGATAAAATCACAAAAATTGACTCAAATCAACTTATTAAAGTTACTACTAGCTACGATACGATTCAATAAACAATCGAATGAGTTAACCTCGACTCACTCTTACTTTACGATAGTATCCTAATGTGGTCATAAGCACGTAAAATTTACCCCATGGCTCACAAATTGTCAAGTAGATCAATTTCCCAACCTAATGCCGATATCGAGCTGGATCCTTTAGAGCATATCACTTCCCTTCATTGTTAATACCAGGTCAAGCTTCATTGGTACTGTTAAAGGTTTCACTCCTAATAATCAAGTTTCTTCTAAGATGTCCAACATGTACTTTCATTGACAGATTGTAATTTCAGCTTTAGAACGTAGTAGTTCGCAACATATACACTTCCTCAAGTAGTTCACCATGTAGAAAATCATTTTGAACTTTCATCTGGTGCAACAACCAATTCCGTATAGCAGCAATATGCCAATAGCTAGAAAGCAATGCACAATGATCAATTTGGCCACTGGAGTAAAATGTGTCCTTGTAATCAATCTCTTCTCTTTGGATAAAACCCTTGGAAACTAGATGGGCCTTGTAACATTCAATTGTGTCATCAGAGTGATACTTGATCTTGTAGACCTATTTGTACCCGATAAGATGCTGACCTTGGGGCAAAGGAACTATCAACCAAGTACAGTTGTCCTCACGAGCCTGGATTTCATTATTCATGGCGGTAACACACTCAGAAGTCGGGATCATTACGAGCCTGCTCATAGTTAGCTGGTTCTACCAATTGAGAAATATTGTGCACAAACGATAACTAGAGGATAATCCAGAGTAAGAGAGATATTTTTGCAACAGGTACCGAGTGCCGGATGCAGAGGAAGGAACACTGTCTGGGCCAAGTCATATGGCATGATGGGTTTGTAGTCTCGAAGGTATGGTAGTGGTTGTTGAATGTGTTCAGATCGACGTGGAGGCTCAGGAGGTGGTAGAATTAGGGCAGGTGAGGGGTTGAGAGATTGTGGTGATGCAAAAGGAAGAATATTTTCATAAAAATAATATCCCATGAAGTCAAAAAGTTCTTTTTGTCTATATCATAAACACGATAACCATTTTGTCCAAGTGGATACCCAAGAAAAATACAACGATGTGTCCATTTGTCAAATTTGTGGGTAGGATTAAGATTGGTGGCATAATAAAGACAGCTGAAAACTCGAAGATGAGAGTAAGTGGGTGAGGTACCATGCAGACATTTGTACGGAGTTTTATGAGAAAGAAGAGGTGTAGGAAGTTGATTTTTGAGGTAACAAGCGGTTTGTATGCTTTCGCCCTAAAATTTTATGGCTAAGTTCGCTTGAAACCGAAGACCATTGGCAACATTTAAAATATGCCGATGTTTGCACCAACAATTCCATTTTGTTGAGGAGTGTAGACGCAAGTGTGTTGAAAAATTGTATCACGTTCATCAAGGAAGAGACATAGTGACATAAATTCATTTACATTATCAAAACGAAAGATTTTGATGTTAAGATTGAATTGAGTTTTGACCCATGAGAAAAAAGATTTGATCAATGGTTGTGTCAAACATAAATCACATGAGATGAACCCAAGTAAAACGAGAAAAGTCATCAACGATGGTGAGAAAATAACGAGCACTAGAATGAGTGCGAGTTTTATGTAGACCTCAAGTGTCACAATGAATCAAATCAAATGGTGCAACTATTTTTATTGTGCGAGTTTTATATGGACCTCAAGTGTCATAATGAATAAAATCAAATGGTGCAATTAGTTTTATTGAACTTGATGAAAAACACAAACGAGATTGTTTTGCGAAAGGACAAATATCACATACATGTTGAGGATTAAACATAATTTCAGGAATGTTTTTGGACTAAAAAAGGAGGGGTGTCCAAGTCGTTGATGTCAAAGGTCTGAGATACGGGAGACTTGGTGGGCTAGGTGAGGGTTTTGGCTTGATGTGAATTCTTAGAGTTCATAAAAATGTTTGCCTAAGCCAATTGTCCTCTTTGTATCCATTTCTTGCACAACACAAAAATCTGGATAAAATATCACAATGTCTTTCAAGGCTCGAGTTAATTTACTCACATATATCAAGTTTACTTAAAATTTAGGAACATACAAAACACCATCCAGGGATAAGTATTGTAGCAATTTGATAGATCCAATGCTCTTAATTACAGCTTGACCTCCATTAGTAAACCAACAAAATCATGTGAAGTCTTGATGTTATTGTGAGTGGGAGTTAAAGTGTGATACATGGTATGTCGCTTCACTATCCAAAATCCAGTATAATGTCGAATACGAATCATGATGTGTAACATTACAAGTAAGTGTGACTATGGGTCGGAAATATATAGGATATAGTAGGTGAGTATGTTTGTTTGGCTTTGGCTTTGGACTGAGTATTTGTTAGGCTTTGGATAGTGTGTCCTTATGTGTTGGCCATGATGCCGGTTTGGAAGTGTCTACTTGGAGTGCTTGATGTGTTTGCGGAAGATGAGTGAGTCTCTAGAGTCACCAAAATCGGTGTTCTAATACCATAAGAAAATGTGAATGTAGTAGTTTTTGTATTGATGTCAAACATTGGGTAGTCATTCTTATTATATAGAAACAAGAAGAACTAATATAGCTTTATTCTTTTAATGAAATAATGCTAATTACAACATATCATGATCTAAAAATTACTCAAACCAGTTTTCTAGGATCACTACTATGTTTAGAGAGAATCAATTTCGATAATAAAAGATAATCAATGCAATAAATTAAATCAATGACCTGATTTTCTTTCAATACAAACCCTTACAAACCCACAGACAATGTCTCTTTTCTCGATGTGGGATTTATATCTCAATAAGCCCCCATATGTGTAGCGAATTTTTAAGCCCAACATGTGAAAAATATTTAGGGTTGACGTATAGTTTGTATTTGTATTGTCTTTGAGCTTCACACGTAGACATGAGTAACCCGCTCTAACAATAGATAAAGTGGCTCAAACCCTTAATCGAGGGTTCACATCCAAAACCAATTGGCAATGAATAGAGTAGTTCAAACCCTTATAAACTCACAAGAAAAGTTTTCTCCATTGCGAGCTAATATTGTCTTGATGATATAGAAAGACTATAGATCATTCCACCAACTAGATAAGACAATCGTTTGCACGACAAATTTGAAAGGTAAGAATGAGAGTATGACATGCAATATATCATCTGGGAGATCACTGATTCTGTCAACCGCATAACCAAAGTCTCGATCATGATACTTGTTTTTGTCCTCCATATGAGTAAACAAATAGTTGACAACGATATTTCCCATGACAAGGTTAAAACTTACAAACTTTAACTGATACTGTTGGCACGTAGACCTATATATAACTACGATTAATTTAAATCCTTGACAAACTCTGAGAGCTTTATCTAATTAATAAGTTCAATAACAACAATAGGGAGCAAAGGCCACACAAGAGAGAAAACAACACCTTGTGTGACCTTTAGGAGTGTTGCAATGCACATACGTGTGGCAATTCTCTCATCATATTCTACAAACACCTCACTTGCTACACTTAAGAGAGAAAGCAACACCTTTAAAAGTCACACGAGATGTGTGGCATTTGCGCTAATTTTTGTTGATATACCAAGTATTACAAGGAATGGGAACCAAAACCATCAAACCAAATTCTATATAAAATCTAAATAGTAAACAATAGTTAAGTTACTGACAAAATATCACTTGACAATTAGATCTATTCAAGAAGTTTTTAAACACATAAGGACTAAATTTTACGAATTAGGACAAGTTGTTATATTTTTTTTCATGTGGTAGCAACACATTTACAACTTTGTCCTTAATTAAAACATACTTCACTTCCGATTGGAAATCCATTGTGACTTCACTGCTACTGCATCTCCGACGAGAAATTCATTGCTACTGCCTCTCAAACTGACAGAACTGGAAATCTATTACTACTGCCTCTCCGACTGGAAAACCATTACTACTGCCGCCAACATAAAAATATGATGTTATTGTTTCCTATCGAAAACATGTTGCTACTATTGTAGATCATAACTTGCTGCTACTGCGTCCGATCGAAACCTGGTGCCTCCTAGTACTGACTAAATAGCTTTACCAGAATTCACCAGAAGAAAACTTCTGCTACTACCATGAAAAATCTTATTGCTACTACAACATTCACCAGAAAAAGTTTTTGCTACTACCAAATTCACCAGAAAAAAGCTTCGGCTACTACCAAATGTACAGTAGCAGACTCTTACGCATCCAATAATCAAAATTCGAAAAGAGACATGCTACTGTTGAGTGCCGAGTGAGATGCTATTGACTATGCTACTGCATGTGCTACTGTTGGCATCCAAACTACTATTGTTGACTTAATCGACTGAATAACTACTGTCGATAACCATCACTCATACTGACACCCCTGAAACATACTATAGATTTGCTACTCTTGAATGTACAGTAGCAACACTTATCATCACTCCCAATTTGATCCAATCTCATCCCACAAATCTGATCCAAGCCAGATATACCAAAATTACCTGAGATGTCATCGAATTATGACCGAAGAGGTGATCGTTGTTGATCAGGACGCCTTGTTTGGATCTGACCGGGCATCTTCAAGGTCGAGAATAGAGGCGATGGGGCCAAGCGTCGTTGATCTAGCACATATCCCATTACAACTGAGCAATAATGACCCGAAGTTTTATCCAACGCCATCAGAGATGAAGGTATATTAAATCATGCCGGAATAGTAGATATACAGAGTGTAACGTCCAATACCTAAAATTTACTTTTACTGAGTTCATTACGGTTACTAGGGATTTTAACAGTGCTCGATAATTTTCTAAGTGAATGCTCATGTTCATTTTCATGTTTTTCTCGAAATGTCAAATTCTTCTTTTAAGGCCCTAATGTCGTAGTATGCATCTACACGAGATCGTCAATGTCTTCAGATTATTTTACGGAGCTTCAAGCAATTTTCTCCGAATTATCGAAATTTCGGTATATTAATTCAATTTCTAAAAATTAAAAATATCATTTTAAATCTAGGCTGTTTGATCAACTAAGGTTTTGATCATGGCTGTTTGTTCGAGTACAAAAACTGTAAGAGAGAGTTGACCCGAGTCAAAATCTTAACTCGGGCGTTGACCTGAGCCCAGTCTCTTATTCGTCTCTCTTCTCCACCACGATACAGTGTCGCCGTCTGGCTGCCTCTGGCGAAAATATCACTACCAAACTCCTCATCTCCTTCTCTTCTCCCTAGGTCAGCCCTCAATTTGCTTATATATCCACACTAGAGAGTAGGGGTGGGCACGGTTCGGATCTGTTTGAGGCTCAAACCGAAATCGTACCGTTTTTTCTTCAGTTTTATAATATTTCAAACCGTAACCAAACCGTTTTTTAGGATTTCAAATAATTTGGTTACATAATTTTTCGGTGCGGTGCAGTTCGGTTTCAATGTGAACCGATTTATTTATGTTAATAAACAAGGGATGTCCAAAACTTTGTCCAACAATTCCTATAAGGCATGAATAAATTTTGAATGCATTTAGAGTGCATACAAGTCTACAAATATCATCTGAATATCAATTAACTAACAAAAATATCATATGTGATAACTTAATAAATCAACATATATCAACCATCACGCAAACACAACAACTTGCAAACTACAAACTTGAACATAAATAATTTTTTTATATTACAAATCCAATTCCATCAATGAAAAATTTAAAAAAATAAGAAAAATGTAATTCGGTGCGGTTCTGTTTAAATCGGTTGAATTATAACCTCAACCGAACTGTTTTTATGCGGTCCGGTGCAGTGTGACCATAAAACGACACCATTTTAGTTCGGTGCGGTTACCGAATCGTGTTTTTAGCACGGTTTGGGTCGTTAACCGTATTTTCAGTGCAAAACGCCTACCCCTACTCGACATAGATTGACTCCGAGAAGAAGCGGTGATCTGCTTCTATCTCAGGTGAGTGACGACAGGCACGTCAACACCGATTGGTAGGGTTTTGATCCTTCTTCCTTTTATTCAATCCCATGACTTTGATTCCTTGATTCAATCCCTAATTTGAACATCCATAATTCATTATTTTCTGGGAACGAGCTCTAGCTCTGGTGACGGTGCGCTGCGAGTTCCAGCGGCCCTTGTGGCTTCGACGGGCACAGTGATCCCTGGCGAGGCCAGACAAAGAGTTAGGAAGCATTGGTTGGCAGCAGTGGGTGTTCTGTGTCGAGGCTAGACTGCATGTGATTTTGATAGAGGGAGGAGCTGCCGCATGCGTGTTTTCGGAACAAGGGAGAAGGTAATTTCTATCAATCTTGGTAAAGTGATGCTCTTGTGCTTGTTATCAAAGTGTTGAGTTAGTGATTGGACTGCTTGTTTTGCTACACATTAAAGTCTGACGAGGAGGAGGTTGAGAAGCTGCTTGATTAATGATTTTGGCAAAGTAAAGGTGTTGGCGAGATCAGGTGGTGTTGGCTGTGGACACACCTGTGACTTGGGCTTGCGAGGAACCCATAATTCAGTGAGGAAATGGATGCTGGCAAAACAGCTGTGGTTCTCTGTTGAAGGTATCATATGTTAGTGAATTGTTGTTATTTTGCTGTTATAATTGAAAGGCTTAGGCTTTGAGAGCTAGTGGTTGTTAAATTTTGTGTTATTGTTGTTGCATAAAAATAGTGATTGAAAATGGTATTTTAGTTGTTTGTTGTCGAGTACTCAGAAATTGGAAGTTACAGGCAGACTATGGTGAAATTCTGGTAAATTTGCCAGAATCCGGCCAGGATTCTATCGAGGCTGCGTATCCGGCTAAGGTTTTTTTTCTAATTAAGTTGAAGTTTCCATTTTTAAGAAAACCTGCCACATTTGGAAATTTTTTGTTTTGGAAAACTTCCTTTTTGTAAATTTCCCAAATGTGGAAACCTGGACAACTGGTCAAGTTAGTCAATTCTGGTCAACCTAGGATTTCCTTGTTAAACTAGGGAAGGTCGAGTCAATGTTAATTTAGAGTCTGGTTTAACATATTGTTTCTACAGCTTATTATCAGACTCAGTGTATGACTCGAGGAGTTGGACACGTCAAGACGGTATTCGGAAAGTGTGTTGAGCATTGGATTATTTGAGCATAACATGTGATCGAGTGAACTTTTATTTAAAATGAAGCGCATGCAATGAGTTTTATATTAAAATGAATGATTTTATTTTATGGTAATTTTTAAATGGAGAAGTTGATTTTACTTATGTTATTTATTTCCACAAAGTTATTTTCGGGATAAAATGACCAAATTTTATTGGATAACCTTATTATTTGAAAATTTCCAAAAACAGGATTTTTTGATAGAATTCATATTTTGTATTTGTCTATGACCATATAATTTTATATACTTTATCAAGTGTGGATTTAAGTTTGAGTTTAAATTTATTTAATGGATTTTGTGCCGGGAAATAGGATTTTGAGTTTAAATTCTTTGGTTATAGAAATTACACTTTTAGTACAGTCAGGGAACCGTACCTGATGCCTTTGGAAAAAATATTTTTGGGGAAGTGATTTTTGTAATTTTATTGTATATATATTTTTTATTTCACCATGAAAGGTCGTTGTATACATATGATTATTGCTAGCTAGCCTTATAATGACTCTTATTTGAAGATGAGCTGGGCGCATAGCGTGAGACGCTTTTATTTATAAGCGGCCGTCACTTGATGGTGAGCCGGAGACAATTAGAGCCTTAGTAGGCTCCGACTCTAGTTTGGGAGGTTCATCGTTATGTTGAAACCTCTTCCCCTTTTATTATTATTTAGAGTCATCCCATTTATTTTCATTTGAGTAATTGTTTAACTAGCGGGGCTGGTTCGTCCCTTTTACAAGATATCAGGATGTGGAGTTTAATACTTGATAACATTGCATGCAATGCAGTTTTTAAGCTGGACTACTTGGGAAAGTATATTCATGCTGTTTTTACGAAATTATTCAATCTATTTGATCCACTCACTCCAACATGATTTTTAAATACTTTTCTTTAGACCATTCATTTTAAAGTGCCCAGTTTCCAGGTTAATTTAAAGGCGTTTGGACGTACAAGAAAATGAGGCATAGTTATAACACCGCTTTTGTTGCTCTCTGATTAGTGTTTTTGTTATCCCCTATAGAAATGCTCTGATAACTGTTAGATCCAAAAGTAAAAGCCCATTTATTGAAAAGCAAGTGGACCGATGCCTGCGGTCAAGAAGGTCAGAGGACGCTTAGAGAGTCAAATGCGCTCGCGAGGAGCACAGTGATGAAGCACGCTCGCGAAGGGAGATAGTTTGCTCGCTGAAGGAGACGCGCTCGCGGAAGGGGCTGTGTATTAATGAAACATGCTCGCGGGACGAAAAGCGTTCGCGAAAGTGTTATAGAAGATGAAGCACGTGGTCACGAGAGATTAAGTTACCAACAGAAGAGTGTTGGGCTTAGAGGACTGGGCTTTAAGAGGTTGTCTTGCATTGCAAGAAGAATTCTTAACCCTAGTAGTATGGTGCCGTGCCTTGATAAACAAGTAAATATCTACCCTAATTTTCACTATATAAGGGGGTTAAGATACAAGAAGAAACACGACGACATCTATCAACAAACAGACAACAACTTCGCCACGCGAAAGTCTTCAAGCCTCTCCGGAGCAATCAAGCCTGATCCGTCAGCAACCGTAGCCTGATCCGTCAAGCTGCACAAGGGACTTAATCCGTTAAGTCTGACAGGTTTCAATCCGTTGAAATCTCACTACTCCCCTGTTCAATCCGTTGAGCAGTTTTACTCCCGCAACCAGTTCTGGAGAATCCGTTCACCAGTCCATATCCTGCATATCTTGATACCCGCTGCTTAGTTTCGTTGCATACTAAGTAAGATTCGGCCATCCGCAAAGGTTGGAGAAAAATCCTAGAGGGACTTTTCCCTTGTAGGTCTGAAGAGAGAACCTAGCACAGAGGAAGAAGATCGGCGTCTGTCACGGTCGCTGTGAGAAGAAGTCAGAAGAGGGACGCGAGCAGCATCCAACTTCAAGGTTGTACCTGACCCAAAGGTACTGGCACGCCTAGCACAAGTTTACAAGCCGGTTGTTTGAAGGACTGCAAATTCTACACCAAACATCTGGCACGCCTAGTGGGACAGTGTCAAGATTACAGGCTTCGGCGAGTACCAAAAGATGTACCCTTCTTGTTCGAAGCCGGAACACGTAATTGCAAAGCCGCACAACTCGGCTTATTGTAGGAAGCTATCTACAGAACAAGCTCTTAGCAAGTTTGGTGCCATGGCTAAAGAAGGTCAATCACAAAACCTTGCTGAGCAAGTAGGAGCATTGAGCTCATCATTGGATAACCTGGCAAAAGGTTTCCAAAAGGTCCGAGATCGAGCCCGGCAGCAGGACAAAAAGGCCGAGACTCAGGACCAAAGGTATAAAGACTTAGCAACTAAGATGGACGAAAATCAGCAAGCACTGAACAAGAGGATGGATATGTTCATGGAGGCTTTAAATACCATGAGGACTGAACAGCTTATCCACCAACAGCCTACAGAAGAAGAGTTGCTAGAAGACATAGATCACCAGGTGGATAGAAGAACTGTGCACCGAGAGGGATTTGGTCCATTGCGTGTGGGTGATGACCAGTTAGCGGTGCATAATAACCAGAACCCTGGAGGACCTAGAGGACGACAGAGGGCTCCAAGGCAACAACCACGTCGTTCGCCTACACCTATTCAGAGGAGACCTCAGCTGGACTGGGATGCAGTTCAGAATATGATACAGGAAGCAATAAGGGCAACTTCCATTGTTGCTACTGTGAACACTACGTACGCGCATCCATATCCAGAGTGGGTGGCTGAGAGCCCATGGCCAGAACATTATCGACAGATAAGATTCACTTCATTCTCGGGAGAGGGATCTGAAGACGCAGCCACCCACATCGCAAGGTTCACAGGCGAGTGTGGACCATATGGTGCGGACACTGTTTTTAAGTTACGCACGTTCGGGGCTTCATTGTCAGGGTCAGCACTGACATGGTATACCAAGTTGATACCAAGATCAGTTCCTGACTGGAACATGATGGAGACCATGTTCAGAACCATATTTGGAACTGTGGAGCCAGAGGTTGACTTGTCTTCTTTGACAGCTATGTATCAGCAACCTATGGAATCATCTGTAGAGTTCCTCAAGAGGTTCAAGGTTCAGCAGGCCAAGTGCAAGACTCCAATCCCAGAGCCTGACCTGATCAAAATCGCAATCCGGGGGTTGGAGAAGAGGCAGAGAGCAAAACCCCACGATGGAGTGTTCTCTAGCATGGCTGACCTAATGAACAGGGTTGGCAATTACCAGTACTTCCTGAATGAGCTAGACGAGGAAGCCAACAATTCCAGGAACAATTTGGCTCTCATCCCAGGAATGCTGAGACCCAGAATGCCTCCAGCCAGGCATAAGACAGTAGGGGCGATATATTCCCACATGGATCCTTACTACTCGGCGCCACAAGCTATGCCCTATGCAGACCCATACATGATGGGATATGAGGAAGAAGTGGCAGCAGTAGAGTTGGCAGGGAGACAGCCTATCAAGTCCCAGGTGTTGAAAATGTCCAAGGAGCCAGTGAAGATTTCGTTCGCCGCGTTTGCAAAGCCGGAGTACGAATCTTATACGTATAATGCACACAAGGCCCCGGAGATTCTGGAGGATTTGACAACATTGGGGAAAGTGAGGAATGACTTTGGACCTCCCCCTACCCAGGAGCAGCTCAAGGGAAAGAAGTACTGCAGGTTCCATAATCTTTGGAACCATAATACATCAGAGTGCATTCGCTTGAAGGACACTATCCAGACGTGGATCAACGAAGGAAAACTTGGAGCGAATGAAGAAAAAGACTGCAGCTTGGGTGGACATCGATCCTTTTCCCACAATCAATATGGTTGACTTAGTGCCGTGTGAGGGGAAGAAGGAGAAGCCACTTCCAGCAAGGCCAAAGTTCAAAGAGTACACCTACGATGCTAGTAGGGCTCATGTTATTCTGGACAAGTTGATTGCAGCCAACGAGGTGGCCATTCCATGGGGAGTCTACCCTCCAGAAGAAGCAATAGCTGGTAAGACCTATTGTAAATATCATAATCTGTGGACTCACAAGACTTCTCAGTGCATGCAGCTCAAAGACCAAATACAACAGTGGGTCAATGAGGGGTCAATTACCTTTTGTGATCCAGCAGTAGCAGATATTACGGTAATCGACCTGGTGCGGGGTGGTAGAAAGCTGACTCTTGACCTGAGTTCTGGTAATGAAGAAGTTGTTAAGCGGAAATAGTCAGGAGAAGGTGCATCAGCGGTCATGTTGTGTGCCAGGTGCAAAACTGAGTGCGGCATTGTTAAAGAGCCACAACAGGAGCAGAGGAGTGTTGTTATTACACCCCCCGAAGTGTATCAGCCATACAGTCCAAAGCGGGTGAGAAGATCAGCAAGTCCTAGTCAGAGGGATTCCAACCTCTACCTTCGATTACGCCAGGCGAGAATGGAGGGGAAGCAGCCAATGGTCAGCCCACAGGACGTAGTGACCAAACCTTACATACCACCAGCTTCCCGGAATATACTCAAGGACAATGTCTGGATGGTCAGAGAAAGAGGAAAAGTGGTAGAGGCTACGCCTACTCAGACTAGGAATGTGCAGCGAAGGTACGGCAAGACCAAGAGGCTTTTGAAAGCGTTGGATAAAGGTCTGGTCAGCCCAGACCAAATCAGAGAGACTCCAGAACAGCTAAGGCGAAAGCTGGATTTATTGTCAGCTAGACCTTATTTTCCTGTCAGGAACGTTCGCGATATCCCCGAGACTCCTACCACAAAGCATAGCGGACAGAAGAGAGTCTCGCGAGAAGAAAATAGCGACGAACGAAGGTCTGTATGGTCGAGGGTTGGCGTCGACAAAAGTCAACACACGCGGGGATCAGTCTGGGCGTGTGTAGGTCAAAAGGTGGTGGGTAAAACATCTACTTCCACCTTCAATAAGACACATGAGACGTCTCCAGCAAAAAGGGTTAGGATCTCAGAAGGTCCTAAGAACGAAGACAAGAGGGAGATGTCGAAAACGAGGTTGGAGTGGAGACCAAAAACAGTTCAGCATCAAGAACAAGGGTCTCAAGAAAAAAGCAAAGTTGAACCTATAACTGAGGTTGTACAGCAGAAACCTTCTTCAGAGGTTTCTTTAGTAGAGCAGATGGCTGAAGCGTTTGCTCGTACAGAAGAGGAATCAGAAGTTGGTGCACTCCGCGTTACAGAAGACGAGATGGAGGAAGACGAAGAAGAAATCAGGGGCATGTCATGCAGCATGCTTTACGTAGAAGACGAGCATGGTGAGATGATCGCAGACTAATCTGAATCTGCTCAGGTTTACGTGACAACCGAAGCTGCGATACCAACCCCAGAGACAAACACTTATTGCAATATGGTGTATGTTTTGCCTTCTATGTACGCATTGGATGAGCCAATTTTGTCTGAGGTTTTCCTTAACATGTCAGAAGGTGAGACTGAAGCGGAGTCATCTATTCGCGGAGAAGAGCTTGCCGCGAGTGAAGATAAAGAAGACATGGACTCTGAGTTGAGAAAGAAATATGTTTTGTTCTCCAAGCCCACATTCGCCATGAGGCAACATTTGTGACCATTGTACGTTTCTGCTGACATGATGGACAAAAGGGTCAGTAAGATATTGGTGGATACAGGGGCTGCCTTAAGTGTGCTCACCGTACAGACTATGAATTACCTTCAGATTCCAAAGGAGAAGATTCTAGAAAGCAAGATGAAGGTAAAAAGTTTTGCCGGTAACATAGCTCAGACACTCGGAGTGGTGATACTGAAAATTAAGGTTGGTCCATCAGCGATGTATCAGACCTTTTTCGTGGCTGAGTGCACAGCTCCTTATACTATGATCCTGGGTAGAGATTGGCTTCACCAAGCCGGTTGTGTCCCATCGTCTCTCCATCAAGAACTTGCCATTTGGAACCAGGAGACTGACGAGTCCGAAATAATCAAGGCCGATCCTAGACCATTCTCAGTAGCAGCTTGCTTTGTTGATGCAAGTTATTACAGTGAAGATATGAGGCCTCTGAAAATCAGTGGTGTTACAAAGAAAGGACATCCATATGGGGTGACCTCCACTGAACTTACACAATGGGGATTGGCGCAACTCCAAGCAGACGCCAGTAGACCAATCTCCATGGTTTTAACCCAAAACAATCAATGAAGCCACAACTCAGCAAGGAGGAGTTGGAAGCCTACGCTTCCCTGCACCAGAGATTGTCTATTTTTAGGCAGGAGCAAGAGGCTTACCAACAGGTGGCAGCAGTAGAATGCGTTAACGATGATGTTTTGGAATATGACGAAGAGGAGGAGGAGATTATCCAACTAGCTCCGGCAGCTTTGGATGATACTCCACCTAAGGTTAAGGATCCAGTAGAGAAAGTCAACCTAGGGACCCCAGAGGAACCAATAGAGGTTGGAATAAGTGTGTATTTGGAACCTGAGCAAAAGCAGAAGCTCATTGAGCTACTACACGAATACAAAGATTGCTTCGCGGAAAAATACAAAGACATGCCTGGACTCGCGCCAGAGTTGGTTTGTCATAAACTACCAATTATGGACGGTTATCGACCAGTCAGGCAAGAACCTAGGCGAATGCATGCCGATACAGCGGCTTCAGTAAAGGAAGAGGTCGAAAAGATGCTCAAGTCTGGAATTATTCGACCTGCCAAGTATGCCAAATGGTTATCTAGCATAGTGCCAGTACGAAAGAAGAATGGTAAGATGAGGGTGTGCGTGGATTACAGAAACTTGAATACAGCCACACCTAAGGACGTGTATCCTATGCCAATGGCGGACATGTTAGTTGATGCAGTAGCAGGGCATGAGCTGTTGTCATTCATGGATGGAACCGTAGGATATCACCAGATTCCTGTGGAGGAAGAAGACAAACACAAGACGGCTTTTAGATGTCCAGCTTTACAGGAGCATTCGAATACCAAGTCATGCCTTTTGGACTTAAGAATGCTGGCGCCACATATCAAAGGGCGATGAACCTTATCTTCCATGACATACTAGGGAAGATACTGGAGGTTTACATTAATGATGTGGTAGTAAAGTCCAAGATTAAAGCAGACCACGTAGAGGATCTGAGAAAGGTCTTCATGAGAATGCGAAAACACAAACTCAGGATGAATCCAGCTAAGTGTGTCTTTGGGGTTCAGTCAGGCAATTTCCTAGGATTTGTGGTTCACCAGCGTGGTATCGAGATTCCAACGGACAAAGTCAAGTCGGTAATAGAAGCTCCAGCTCCAACTAACAAGAAGGAATTGCAGCAGTTATTGGGTAAGATTAACTTCTTACGCAGATTCATCTCGAACTCAGCAGGAAAAATTCAGCCCTTTACATCACTGTTGAAGTTAAAAGCAGATACGGAATTTCGTTGGGAAGCGAGTCATCAGGAGGCGTTTGATAGGATAAAGCAGTATCTGACTTCGCCGCCAGTTCTGATGCCTCCACGGCCTGGTCATCCTTTGAAGCTCTACATTTCAGCGTGTGAAACATCAATTGCCGCGCTTTTAGCACAAGATGAACGCCAAGATGACGATAAGTTGGTTGAGCATGCAGTATATTATCTTAGCAGGACATTAATCGATGCAGAAACCAGATATAGTGACATGGAACGACTGTGCCTCGCGTTGTATTTTGCTGGTTGCAAGTTACGTCATTATATGTTATCTTTTACAACCGTGGTGGTGGCACAAACGGACTTGGTGAAATATATGCTGACTCGACCTATTCTTAGGGGTCGTATTGGCAAATGGGTGTTAGCATTGTCTGAGTTCTCACTACAATATACACATCTGAAGGCACAAACCGGACAGGCGGTTTCGGATTTCTTGCTTCATCATCCAGTGGAACAAGATTTACAGTACAGAGAGTTAGACGTAGTGGCTATTCTAATGCAGCCTTGGGAGTTATATTTTGATGGAAGCAGCACAGAGAGTTTGTCTGGTGCTGGGATATCTCTGGTAAGCCCTCTGGGGGTTCGTCATGCTTATTCTTTCCAACTGGAATGGAAATGCACCAACAATCAGGCCGAGTATGAAGCGTTAATAATCGGGTTGGAAATGTTGCTCGCGATTGGGGCAACAGTGGCAAGTGTGTTTGGCGATTCTTTGTTGGTGATTAATCAGCTTAAGGGCTTATACAAGTATACAACCTTCACCTTGGTGCCATTTTGGGAAAGGGCTACAGAGCTTCTGGAGCAATTCAGTGATATCACTTTAGATTATATCCCAAGGGCACACAACTTCGCAGCGAATGAGTTGGCACAAATTGCCACTGGCATAACATTGACTGATGGAGTCTGCGAGCGGATTTTGAAGGTTGAAAGGAGAACGTTACCTTCCTTCATGGCTCGTAGGGTAGATGCGGATGAATGATATGTTGCTACAGTGGAAGCTATCGATACAGATTGGCGTCAGCCACTCATTGATTACTTGGATAATCCATCTGCTCCAGTGGATAGACAAGTCAGATACTTTGCCACTAACTATGTGTTAAGAGGTGGCGAACTCCTACGCAGAGGAGAGGATGGAGTTGATCTTAGATGTATCTTTGGAAAAGAAGCCAAGCGAGTGATGAGAGAGGTACATTTAGGAGTTTGTGGTTCACACCAGGCTGGACCAAAGATGAGGTGGCTTATCCGTCGTTATGGTTACTTTTGGCCTTCGATCTTAAAAGATTGCATTACGTTTGCTCAAGGATGTCAGGAGTGTCAAGCGCATGGACCAGTGCGGCATGTTCCAGATGTGCCCATGCAGCCCATTATTAAACCATGGCCAGCAAGAGGATGGGCATTGGATTTCATAGGAATTATTCATCCAGCTTCGTCCCAGCAACATAAGTTTATCCTGCTGGCAACAGATTATTTCACAAAATGGGTGGAAGCTGTACCCTTAAAAGATGCATCTGCTCGTACAGTTTGCAGCTTCATCTTCAGTAACATCATTAGCAGGTATGGCATTCCAGAGTGCTTAGTCGCAGACAGGGGGCAGCATTCCTAGCCAAGGAAACTGAAGACTTCATTGCTGACTATGGGATTAAGTTTCTACATTCCACACCATATTACGCTCAGGCGAATGGCCAGGCTGAGGCTAGCAACAAAGTCATAATCAATATCTTGCGAAAGATGTTGGTTGATAATCCTAGAGATTGGCACAACGAGCTTGATCATACTCTGTGGGCGTATCGGACCTCTAAGCGGTCACCTACAGGAACCACACCCTATGCCTTGATGTTTGGGCACGATGCAGTTTTACCTATGGAGATAAGTGTCAATTCCTTAAGGGTTCGCGAGCAACATCAGTTAGTAGGGGAAGACTATGTTCAGGCTATGTTTCAAGAGCATGAACAGCTGGATACTACTCGTTTGGAAGCCTTAGATCACATAATGGTTGAGAAGCAACGAGTTGCCCGCGCGTATGATGCCAGGACACGTGGCAGGAGTTTTGGAGTTGGCGATTTGGTTTGGAAAGTAGTACTTCCCTTTGGCGAACATGTTCGCGGCAGGGGTAAGTGGTCTCCCACGTGGCAGGGGCCTTTTGTGATTGACCAGATCGTGGGTAAAGGTGCTTACTATTTGCGAGATTTGGATGGAGAAGTCCATAATAACCCTATTAATGGGAGGCATCTGAAACAGTATTTTCCAAGTGTTTGGGCTTCTGACGATCCTTTGTCGCCACAGACCACAGAACAGCCTGTTTCCCAACAAGGGGGGCAGAGTTTGGAGCTTTAGGGTTCGTTCGCAGAACTGGGGTCTTGTCAGTTTTATTCAGGTTGCTCAACGCTTAACCTGTTTGAGGTTTTGCTTTTTGTGCACCTGACAAAACTGGGGGGCACCATAGTTATACGGAAACCAAGTAATGTGGTTTTTCGAAATTTTTCGAAATTTTTGACATTTTTAGGGAAGAACAAGTTGTGTTTTTCAAGCCCTGATTTATTTTGAACCAACACCTGTGGTTTACACATTGAACATAAACAGTTTGTGTTTATTGAATCATAGATACATTTCAACAAATACAGTGTTGAACAAGAACTGATTTCAACAAATACAGTGTTGAACAAGAACAGAGCTGCTTGAAGAAAAATCTATTACAACTCCTTTCATAAAGTCTCTCTTCAAACTTTTACAGTTTTCGTTTCATCCTCCACCTTGCGCGGCCAACATGTTGAAAGTGAGCCGACGGTGGTGGAGTAGAAGCAACTTGATCAGACCAGACGCGAAAGAGGCTCGACGGAGGAATCTTGTCGGCACAGAAGCCTTCTTCGATCCAATATCAGAAGTCAATCCCCTCACCAATTGGAATTTGGCTCCAATGGTGTAGTTTGAATAAACTTCTGAGACAGGCGTATCAGATCTTATGTTTGAGGTTAGGTTGTGAAGCCTACCCAGAATTTGAGGTTTGGTTGTGAAGCCTAAAGGATGAGAAGATTGGAAAAAGAGGTCTGGAGGAACTGCTTTGAGACTGAAAGGAGAATCCATGTTCTTGGTTGCTGAAGGTAATGGGAAGAGTTGGCCACAATTTATAGGCGAAATGCTAGGTTTTCACCAAAGGGATTGGATGGTTTGCTGTTCGTTCATTGGTCAAGCATTTATCATGCGTGCTGGGTTAGTTGAATACGGTAAATGCACAAGTTAATGGTGCAACGTTGCAGTTAAAGTATGGGACAGTTTTCGAGAGGTCAAAGATATGGAATTAATTTGAAAAGACCTTCTGCATTCAGAGTAATATTCGCTGGCAAAGTTAGTACAGATGGTCAGTTAAATAAATTTACTGATATGTTTGATATTAGCTAAGGCAGTATCGAGGGCTTTTTGGATATTTTCTTCGTTGATCAGGGAATCTTCGATTCTGTCGTCCACCTGGTTAATCACTTGTTGAAGAGTCTGGTAGGAATTCTTCTCTTGCTCCAAGACTCCTAAGTTTTGTTGGGCTTCCTCCTCTGCAACTGCTAGCTGAGCCTCAATTTCAGCTTTTTGCCGTTTAAGTTCAGCAATTCGGTTAGGGAGCAAATGAGTCGCGTTATGGACAAGTCCAGCAAGACTGGTAGCTTTGGTTGCCCGGTCAGCTTGGAGTTTCTCAGCTTTTTGATGATATGGAAGGGCCTCCAATCGAGTTGCTTTGGCACGCTCAAACAAAGTTGCAGCACTGGTTATGAATTCCCATAGACGCCGCAATTTCTTCAAGAGTCTCTCGTCAGCCTGAACTCGAAGGATACGAATGGCATCTTCTACTTGGATCCTAGTATGTGGGTGAAGAAGATCCTTGTGCTCCAGGTTGCGAAGGAATGTTGTCGCATCAGCAATTGAGCGGTCTGCTTGAAAAGGATCCAGCATTTGTTGAACTTGCTCGATGATGGAAGACGTAGCATGATCAGAAGAAAAGGTAACTGAGAGGTTCTCCGGAATCTGGCAAGTAAAGAAACAGTTAGTGTTTGTAAAGATACAAACAAAAGCTGTAGAATAAAGAAAAGATTTACCTTTGAGTTAGTTTCAGTTGGGATTACCGGTTGAAGCACTGGTTGAGCAATATCATTCGCGCGATTGTCATTCGCGGCAGCGGTTTCGTTCAAGAGAGAGACTGCACTCGCGGGAGGAGGGACCTGCACGTGATTTTCGGTCGCGAGAGAACTTTCAGACGCGGGAGGAATGTTGCTCGCGGGAATATCAGCCACTATTCTCTGCGGCGAACAGGAAATCGTCTCGCGGGGGATTGACTCGTTTGCAGCGACAGTTTGGAGAGGAGCGAGCTTAGTACTTCCATTAAAAATTTCTCCCATCATAGTGGAGATGTCCTGAGAAGCAGCTGTTGAGTCTGACCCGGAGGAAGAACTGACCTCATATACAGGAATTGATCCCTGAAACTTCAGAAGCATAATTGAGCTCAAGTTTTTCAAGATATTTCTAATTGAAGAAATTAGCAGAGGGGTACCTTTGGAGCTGCTTCCTGGACCACGGCAGAGGTTGCTTCAGCTAGAACGGTTAGGTTTGGAGCACTGGAGACAGCAGGACTTTGACTGCATCCTTCAGGGGATCGCACGGCTTCAGGGCTAGATTGCATAGGCTGATCCACCTATAAGGCAATTATATGATTAGTTGATTTGGCCACATAAACATACGAGTTTTCAGATTAAATGAACTCATACCTGGGGTTGAGAAACGGTCTCTTCTGTAGGAAGACTTGGTTTGAGCCTCTTGAGAGGGCGACCTCCAATCTTGTTCGCACGCTTCTTGGTTCTTTGAGGACGCTGCAAGGAAAGAAGGTGGTCAGAAAAAGGTATACAGATCAGGAAGTTGATTATTACAGTTGAGGAGTTTTAAAATACCTGGGGGGCAGGGAGCACTTCTGTTCGCACCTCAGGAACCAAGGAAGGTTCAACGCTTTGGCGAGGGCCTTCGATAGCGAACACAGCCAAATCTTCAGCATGGCGGAAATGTTTTTGATATGGCTGGAAGATCTTTTTGAACACAGACAGGTGATCTGGGTTCCATCTACCCTCGTTAATTGAAGTCCACCACCTAGTGAACTCATCATTAGCAGCAAAGCTCAGACGTACTCCACCAAGGGGATAGGTGTTTACAGGCTGTATGATGTCCTTGAAGCGGGAGGGAACAGATTCAGGATCGGTTCCAGCATTGTAGGTTTCTCGCCACGAGGTGAAATAGTTGCGGCTAGCCAATGGGGGATATGGAATTTTTTGGCACATTCCAAATTGCCTGACGAAGAAGTTGGGAGCATAGATTTCTACTCCAGCTCTGCCTGGCAGTTTGAGGTCGCGAGTGGAGAGGAGGCGTAGAAAGAAAAAGAGTTGCAGAACGTTGTGGCGGTTACTATAAATAAAACCTTCATTTACAAGTAAGGGGTATGTCCATCTGCAAACAAGGGTAATAGAATCTGAAGGCAGGTTTTCCATACTATACAGATAGTGGAAACAACGTAAATAACTGATGGCTGGAGGATGTGAGGCAGACACAATGGTTTGGCCTAAGACCTTATCTTTCAGGAAGCTGGTAATAGAAGAAGAACGGAAAATGGGAAAATAGGTTTGAAGCCACAAGTCGAAGATCCAAAGAGGACCACTAACAGATCTGTGTTTGAAGGGTTCTAAGGATATGAAGTGTAACGCCCTGTATAACAATCTAGTGGCTAGCTCTAAGAGGTTGAGAGGAATACCATTGTAGAGCAGCTCAGCAGTTCTGGCCCAGACGAAGGTGGGTTTGTTGGTGGCGCTGCATTCAACATATTTGAGGAGCCAGAATTCCAGGAACGCTAGGCCACTTAAATCATCATCAGTACTCCCATAGTGATTGACCCATGCGGTGTATGAGTTGGGGCGAGGCTGATCAGAAGGGATTTGATGTTCCAACGCAAGGTCGTTAAGAGGGCTTGGTGCGTTGGAGAAAGGAAGTCCAGTAATTGTATACACATCCAGCAAGGTGATTCCTAATGGCACTGCGGGGAGATGAAAGGTGTTTGAAGAAGTGTCCCAGAAACAAATTGCTGCTGCCAGGGGAGCTCTGTTGCAGCCAGACTTCAGGGAGAAACAGAGGTCGATGGGATCGGCAATTCCAACAGCTTGCCATCGTTCAAGGTCTTTATTGCGGCGCTGTTGGTACCATTGGATTTCGGCATCATTGGTGTTCGGCCATTGCCCAATTCTGGTCTGGGCGTCTGACTTCTGCCAGTCGACAAAGGAAGTTTCATCTTCGCGAAAGACTAAAGGAGGAATTCGGGATGCATGTTGACGGTAAGGCAGTTGAAATTGGTCTGGGAAAAGATCGACCCAAGGACCCAGGTCGCAGGAATTGTCAGACTTAACTTTCAACCAAGAGCATTTTGGTCTTGGGGCGGGTCGGAAATCAGCCATGGCTTGGACGAAGTTTCTAGCTTCGTGCTCAGAAGGGGTTTTGGGTGAGGTTTTCACAGCAGAGAAAGTATGTTTGGGTGCCATTGATTTGGAAGCAGCGGAGGAAAGCAGAAGCGGCGGCGGTTTGTTTCAGGGAGGTTTGAAAAGAGTATGCATAGGGAAATGATGGTTGAGTGTTCTGAGGAGTTCGACAATGAAAAGACGTTTGCTTTTGTTCAAATCGATGTCTGGGTATAACTCTTTTCGATTTTCGCAAACGGGCTTAACCTCAAGAGCTGGGGGGCAATGTTAGATCCAAAAGTAAAAGCCCATTTATTGAAAAGCAAGTGGACCGATGCCTGCGGTCAAGAAGGTCAGAGGACGCTTAGAGAGTCAAATGCGCTCGCGAGGAGCACAGTGATGAAGCACGCTCGCGAAGGGAGATAGTTTGCTCGCTGAAGGAGACGCGCTCGCGGAAGGGGCTGTGTATTAATGAAACACACTCGCGGGACGAAAAGCGTTCGCGAAAGTGTTATAGAAGATGAAGCACGTGGTCACGAGAGATTAAGTTACCAACAGAAGAGTGTTGGGCTTAGAGGACTGAGCTTTAAGAGGTTGTCTTGCATTGCAAGAAGAATTCTTAACCCTAGTAGTATGGTGCCGTGCCTTGATAAACAAGTAAATATCTACCCTAGTGTTCACTATATAAGGGGGTTAAGATACAAGAAGAAACACGACGACATCTATCAACAAACAGACAACAACTTCGCCACGCGAAAGTCTTCAAGCCTCTCCGGAGCAATCAAGCCTGATCCGTCAGCAACCGTAGCCTGATCCGTCAAGCTGCACAAGGGACTTAATCCGTTAAGTCTGACAGGTTTCAATCCGTTGAAATCTCACTACTCCCCTGTTCAATCCGTTGAGCAGTTTTACTCCCACAACCAGTTCTGGAGAATCCGTTCGCCAGTCCATATCCTGCATATCTTGATACCCGCTGCTTAGTTTCGTTGCATACTAAGTAAGATTCGGCCATCCGCAAAGGTTGGAGAAAAATCCTAGAGCGACTTTTCCCATGTAGGTCTGAAGAGAGAACCTAGCACAGAGGAAGAAGATCGGCGTCTGTCACGGTCGCTATGAGAAGAAGTCAGAAGAGGGACGCGAGCAGCATCCAACTTCAAGGTTGTACCTGACCCAAAGGTACTGGCACGCCTAGCACAAGTTTACAAGCCGGTTGTTTGAAGGACTGCAAATTCTACACCAAACAATAACCTTTGGGAATTGTATTAAATTTAATTATTACGAGTGGCTGGTTAAGTGGTGATATGTATTTTGGAAGTGTTGGTAAGGTAGTAGGGAGCAGGATGTCTCTAGTGTTGAGGTTAGATTATCTGATTATAGGAGTGTTTTGTTAGTTTGCAAGTAGGGTTGTTCAACTCAAGAGAGGTTGTGCCAAAAATTTTCTTGAGGTAAATCTCGCAGGGTTCATTTCACATTTCACGGGAAAATTCAGGGTGGATACTCACAGAGAAAGAGAAGAAGATATGTGGCGGTGAGGAAGAGAGAATATAAGTGAGAATTTGATCAGAGAGACGCCGAAGAGATAAAGAAATGGAGTGGGGTATTTTAATAGAAACAAGGACATTTTCATCAATTAAATGTGAAATTCGGGTCAGTTCAGCTATTGTTTCGTTTTGGATCTGGCTCATGTCCTAATTGATATGAATATTATGGTAAGTGGTTTTTTTTGTGTAAAGATATTTGGTCAGTAACTTAAATGTAATTTTTTCCAATCTAAACGGGTGTGATGTATTAACATGCATGGTGAATTCATACATTATGGAGTGTTTAATTGAGGAGAGATAGAAACAAGAGTGGCATGACATGAGGTCTCCACAAAACCCTACCCTAACGAAAGGCCTTTGGTCATTGAAAGATTAAGAAGGATTACCGCAATTGTTTGGATATTTTACATGTAGAATTCAAATAACAAGGACTGCTAACACATTGCAGAGATGTGTTGTATGTTTTAAAATAATACTCGTAAGAGCATGATACTTGTAGGATAGAAAATGCAAGTACGAGGTCGTTCCCTCTATGGATTGATTAAAACAACTTACTAAGTCAATTATACTATACTTAATAAGATGACAAACCAATTTATTGATGTTGATGAATTAAAACATAAAATTAAAGTAATAAAATTTAAAAGATAACAATGAAATTCAAAGAGTTTAAGAACAAAATATAAAGATGCTAAAGCAAAAAATCCACTACATAGTACTCCTACCCTCATCTCTAGTTGAAAACAATTGAACTCCCTAGATTGCATGTTAAAGATTTCCGTACATAAGCCTTGTTGATCCCAGACATATGCCAAAACTCTTCTAACCAATGAATTCTAACTTATTGATCTCGTATAGAATCCAAGTAGCTAAACTATGATCTACTTCACGTTATGTTCAGGTTCAAGTAAAACATGTTTAACTCCATTAAGTACAAAAAAACTAGGAAATCATGCAAACAAGAATATCGACTATGATTAAACACTTGTATTCTTAACTTACAACTTTCAAACACAAGATTAAAAGTAATCTTCTGGAACCCTAGAAAACATCAACTCATTGATCAAGCCTCATGTTTTCAATCTAAATAACTAATAAACAAAACCTAAGTCTTATTAATCCCGTGCAAAGATTTTGAATAAAAGTTCAATTGAAATAGTAAATGAGAATTTAACATAGCAATCCATAGAATTCAAACAATCAACTAAAGAAATAGAGTAATCATACTAGGGGCTTCATCTGAGCCCTACCTAGAAGTTTAGAAATTTATAGTAGAAAAAAAACATAAAAGAACTTATAGAAGAATGGAACTCTGGTAGAGTGATGGTGAGGGATGCTTCCTTTTTTCTTCTTTGTTGTGTCTCTGCATCTTTATCTTCTTTTTATGACCTTTAGGATTTGCTTTTATTACTTTTCAAATCCCAACTGATATGGGTTTTTCTAACTTTCCTTATCCAACCCGGAATAACGTGCTTATCTCTAAATAACACAAGGTTATTATAATCAATGTAAAATAGTCTTCAAATATATATACACGTTCAGCCCCTTTCCTTGTAGTATTAATATTGATGGACTTGGGCTTCACGAATTGGATTCATGAGCAAAACCATCAAATTCGTCAGAATCTGTCTCCACGCTCAGCGTGCACTCAAACTTTCATAACTTCCTCTAGAAAAATGCAAATCCACTTCCGTAAAATTCCTTACAAAGCTAACATCCGTATATATCCAATGGTGTATGGCTCGCCTCCTGATTCCTTGTGAGCAGGTACAGTTTAATCCTTAAAGTTAACGCATAGCAGGGCAGTTTCTAAGCAACTCAGGATAGAAAACACAGTTTCAATCCCCAGCTCGACTTTTATCTCTAAAACCATTCTTGTCTCCAATTAGAACTACAAAACATAAAAACCAAGTAAATGACTCACAATTGACAAGAACTAAGCATAGAATCTAACATTTAATGGTATAAAAATGTATGAAATATGAATATATCAAATACCCCCAAACTTAGATATTGCTAGTCCTCGAGCAATACAACAAAACAAAACACAAACCTAATGTCTTCCAAACATACCAGATAACTATAATGTCCACACATGTGATCGATCAAGATTCAAACAATCCTAATATCAATTCACGACCTCACTTAAGAGCTAATCCATTTTGATAACCATCATGCTAAAAACCATATGCAATGACAACCAAACCAATGTAACAACGGAAATCCAGCATCTTCGATTCATCTTTCAAACAAGCATAAACTCAAATCTTTTCACTCATGACTTTCTGACTTTTACACACATCCTATGTACGTGACAGAGATAATATGTACAAAACAAATAGCTCACGTAAAAGACTAGAAACTTTTTTATGGATATATAAATTTATTCAATAGGTTTCACGAACGATACTAAACAATGACCAAATGAAACCTAAGTCATAGGCTCATCTCCACACACAAATCTCCAACAGACCAACTGTCACCCTCAATGATCAAATATGACTTTTCAAGGTTGTAATGGGGCCAAAATGGTATAGGCTTTTATGAAAGAAATGATAAGAAAACACAAAGATTCTAAGGAAATTTAGTAGAGCACTTATAATGATGTCTCCTGAAGAAATTCAACTCAAAACTTCATGAAGCAAGTGATTCGCTGAGGCCGAATTTCATCGTTTTGGGCCTTTGCTTTATTCTAATCTTCCTAACTACACCAACAATGAATTAGATTCAAAGAAGTTTACTCTGAATTTTTTTCTTGAATTTTTTATTCCTTGGCTATGCATAATTTTTTTCTTTCTTTCTTTTTATGTTTTTTTTCAATAGACAGCAATTTTATCATTTTCTTGAATCAATAAGTACAATAAAGCTCCTCCAAACTTGCTTACAATAGTACCACCTTAACCATAATGATTCTCTAAATATATTGTGCTCCACTAATTCCTTAGGAAAGGGTAAAGATATATATGTACTAAGCTTAAGGCAATGAATTTGTGGTTTAGAAAGAAACGGCTTAATATAGGCTCAAGAGGTTAATCTAGGAGGTAGCATAACTTGTGTGCAACAATGAGACACAGGCTTATATGTCTTTGGTGATTAATCCTAATGCCTATATACATTCATCGGTTTCAGCATTAATCTGATATAAAGCTTCGATAGGTGTGAAGACAAGTTCTGACAATTCTCTAGTTTCATTAAAGAGCTGTGGTCAATGACTAGTCAAGATGAAACGAAATGTGAAATCAACAAAAACATGTTAAGAAATAAGGATGGTCTAAGTAATCACTCAAAAAAGAAAACCACAAATAGGCTCAATAATCTCACATAAGGTTTAAATCAAGTTCATCTTATCTTAGCAATTCATCAACCAAATTTCAATCGCTTCACCAATTTAATTATCAACACATAACATATCAAGCATAATAATCATAAAAATCCATTAGCAATTACTTAAGATGATGAATTAACACATGCTTGTTCTCATTTCTTGACCATGTAACTCATGTAAAGGTTCTTACTCATCATAATGTTTGGAAGAATCCTAAGACACAACTGAAAATACACCTAAAACTACTCTTTTTTATAATTTTTTGAATAAAAATACTGAAAACAAACCTAAAAACAAACAAAAACAAAAAAATGAATTCCCCACCCCCAAACTTAAATTGAGCATTGTCCATAATGTGAAAAAAATTGTCAACATAGACCTAGGATTGCAACACAACTTGCAATCCCGAAATTTTACATATTTGAATAGTAACAATATTAAAGGGATAAAGCACGACCAAACCAACTTAAAATTGAAAACAAATAACACAAATAGGAGAAAAGCGATAAGAAACGTCCATTGTATGAAGGCAATAGATATGAGCACCATAAGAAGTCTTCTTTCTTGCTGAACACACATCCATTTTCTTCCAAAAGTCATCGGGTTGCCTCCCGGTTAGCGCTAAGTTTAATTAGATGGTCTTATGGTGAATGAGAATAGTCACCCAAAGTTGAATGAATAAAACGTTTTTTTGCACTTTCATCTTCCAACTTTATGGATGTTTGGATTTTGTAATAATAATAGATTCAATAGCAAGTTAGTGGACTAATGAAAGGTTGTAACTAATAATTTTTCATTCATGGCATTCAAGTGGCTTCAAGGTTCTCTCATGTATAAATAAGTGATCTCTTCTTCATTTTCAACACACCAACAACAAACACTTATTCTCCTCCAAAAAACTTCTCCACTCCTACTTAGTTTTCTCAAAATTCGGTGATAGTTTAAAGGCACTTCCTAGTTCGTTGAAGCTCTTGTTCGTAGTGCAACAATTTGAGCTTGATTGTCTTTTTATTGTGGGAGACCAAGTGACATTGAGGTCCTTGCACCGATTGAGACGCCGTAATTCGTTTGAAGGACACCGTATGATACATGAGACTATGCAAACTTCCATTAGTTGAATTCTTCTTCTCAAATCCTTAATTTGTCATTTTATGGTTTTGTTCATGTTCATACAATTTGATTAATTAGAATTAATTTTTCGTTATTTCATTTTATTAGTATATAAACAACATATTTACCACCTTTTCCTAACAACTTCTTGATAATAGCTAGTGTATTTCCAATGTGATTCAAGTTTATTTTATTGTATACGAGCAAGGTCATGAGAGGAACGAGAGTTTCAAATTTTAGGTTTCCTATCCAGGTTGAGGCGCGGATTACGACTCCTAGTGTAGTGTGGTTTCCTAGTGCTGTTTGATTTAGATTATAGTTATTTTCCCTTCCCAATTGATTAGTTAGTTTTCCTTTCCCAGTTTAATTATGTTTTCTAGTCCTAGTGTGAATAGTTTTTTTCCTGAACCAAATCAAGTTCGGTTGATAATTTTCTCTATAAATACCTTGGCTTGTAGAGAATAAGCCCACACAAAAAGCATAAGACAATTGACTTGGTCTGTCTTCTTGATTCTCAACTAAAAACTCGATCTTTCTTAACTTCCGTTGATCCATGGCGATAATCTCAGACTTCGAAGAAGAACAAAACGACCAAACCGAAGTCACCGCACCACCCTCTGAGTCATCATCATCGCTTAAGGCAGAGAAGAAAGAGGTTAACGTGGAGGATGACAAACGGAAAGCTGCAGGGTCCAAACTAATTCCGAACAAAGGGAATGGCCTTGATCTAGAGAAGTACTCATGGACACAAAGCCTGCAAGAGGTTAACATAGTGATCCCAGTGCCTGCCGGAACTAAATCAAGGGATGTTGTATACGTAGCAAAGGCGAAGCATCTCAAGTTTGGACTCAAGGGTCAGCCAGCTATTATCGATGGTGACCTGTTTCAGTCTATCAAGCCCGATGAGTGTTTGTGGAGCATAGAGGATCAGAGTGCTGTTTCTATTCTTTTGACAAAGCAAAACCAAACAGACTGGTGGAAGTGGTTGGTGAAAGGTGATCCAGAGATTGACACTCAAAAGGTTGAACCTGAGCCTAGTAAACTGTCCGACCTGGATTCCGAGACTCGCCGAACCGTAGAGAAGATGATGTTTGAACAGAGGCAGAAGCAGATGGGGCGTCCGACTAGTGATGAGATCCAGCAGCAGGAGTTGATGAAGTTCATGGAACAGAATCCAGACATGGACTTTTCAAAGATTAAGATGATGAACTAAACAGTAATTGCGCTCTAGTCAGATCGATATTACTTCGTTATTGAATAAATGTAGTTCTGGGCTTTCTTTCCTAGCTTAATTTTTCTTTTTAATTGTTTCATTATTATCTAGAGTTGATGTTGCTCATGCTTTTCAATCCTCTCCTCCCTCAGACTCCCTTCTGTGAATTTCAATTTTTATGCTAGTAGCACAACAGGATCCAAAACATTATAACATTATAAAATCTTTTTCCGTTCGCCTCACACCGGAGCGCGCTACGGGCTCGCCTCAAAATCGTGCGTGCACGCCCCGGGCTAGCTTCGAAATTGCCTTTGAAAACATTGACTTCTAATACTACTTAAGTCGCAGATTATAAACTTGGTATTCATAAACGATTTTGAAAATAAAGTTTTTCTCCAGTTGGCTGGTCTTGTCGATCCATGTGTGATAGCTGAACTCCGCAAGAAGTGTTGAAGCACCAGTAGTCCTACCAGAACCTGGGTATTAATCGGAAAAAAATAACCAGTAACCTGAGCAAAATTACAATATCTTTTATTCATTAGGCATGCAGTAAGAGAAAGGAGGCCCATCAAAAACGGGCATTGGAGCACCATATCCATCAATCCTTATTTTATCCTCGACCCCAATACTGTCAATTTACACAAAACCAAAGCCCGCCAAAACTAATGTTTGACATTGCTGATCACGTCTTCACCAATTCATTAGCTTAATGCTTAACTGACATAATATTATGTTACATATGTAAACATGAATCTACCAGAAGAAGTTATTTAGGTGAGATGGGGATTCAGAATCCTCGATATCATGAGATGGAGAGTGTGCATGTCGCCCTTCATACGTTGTAATCACCATTCTTGGGTCCTCAGCTAATCTCTCTACACGTTTCTTTACACGGCAGTTGTCCATTGTGCAACGATAATAGCTCCTGCATACATGAATATAAGAGTTTTAGTAAACCGTAAGCAGGGATCTGGGAATTCAAAAGAAATATCATCAGGGATTCTTTCATCGATCAAACTTGAGGTATATAAAAGATCACCTGGGAAATGTCAACAGTTCTTCTATATATGGACTTAGAATAGTAGTTCTGTTTGAATAAATATAGAGCTCTTTTTGCAGAAGTACCCTATGTGGGAAATGAAGTCATATCAAATTATCACAGCATGTTTTGATGTAGAAGACGTGGGACATACTTACCCTCTAACTTTCAACTCTAAATACTAATAAATAGGTTTCTGCTTATTTTGCACACAAAATATAGTTACAAATAAGAATTAAGCACTGAATTGCACATGTTTTCTAATGATGCAAACTTTTTTTTGGTCGATTAATGATGTAGATTGCCAACTAGCTAGCATATTTAATTATTCTCATCTCCTTCACTGTAATTGACTACACGTACTGTACTTGACTTCACTGTTATTACTTAAAAATCACCAACAGTCTACCTAGCTAAGACCACATATAAACATCCCAGTTATTATAATGTAAATATTTAAAGTTTTAAAGTTCCTTTATCTATGTAGAAGGCACCATGCATTTCAAATAATCATGTCTCTTCAATATATTGTCTACATTTCAGTACCCATTAAACTCGGCTTAAATACTAATTTTATATATTAAATGCAAAGGAACTTCAACACTCGTGAACTACAATTGAATGGTCGATTAACTACAATTGATGAATGGTTTTTTTGAGATAACCATTATGTTTCAATGTCAAGCAAGAAAAATGTCAACAATAAGTACTTTCGATTTTATAGTTTGCAGAGTTATCTTTTGTGCATCATATATAATGAACCACTAATTGTAAAAGAAGACATAAGCCCATGAAATTCAACAAATGAGGCATGCATGATTATGCTGGAGATATAAAAACAATATGCATATTCAAAGCTCAAATGATTTCTGTGGAATTTTGCTTCTGGACTTGCTCATGGTGGCAAATTACAGCAGGATTTTCAGTTCAGTAATCATTATTCAAAATGCAAATGGCACAATCTTCATGTTAGACATACATGCACCGTTTTAACCTTTAATTATTAAAGACCCTGTTAAACGTTTGAGGACAATATCAGAGCCAGAAATGTTCCATCTTACATTATGGAAACGTGATAATACATTTGACACAGTTTTCCCCTCTCAAAAAGGGAAAAAAAACAAATTTCTCTGTGAAGTACAGGAAAAATGATATCCAAGATTCAAGGTTGGGCACAGGTCAATAAGGGAGCAAAGGGAACTGCAATGGAGAAGACAAATTTGGCTGCAACTGATCAGTTTACTACCTAGTGTAGATATATCAGTTCCCTCAAGATGCACAAAATACTTCCACAATAAGTTTCAAATAGCTGTTTATATTTTGATGTTTCAACTACTCCAGTCACATATATATGATCCTATGAATTGATCTTATGTGTAGAGAGAATTTTCTTAAGAAGTTTCCTTTAATCAATGCACTTTTTGCATTAGGTTCTACATGTGTGGGCATATATATATAGTAACGTTATATGTAGTGAATATTTTGTATATAAACCTGAAATGAACAAATTCTAAAGGAAATTAGTTTTGGCAAAAACTACCGAAGATCACCTTCAAAGCCATTCAGAAAAGAAAATGGAGCTAGCCATGCAAGTTCTGTATATACAGATATATATGGTCTCCGGCCACTCCACTGCTTCTATAATCATGTATTTTGAATGTTCACATCTGACATTTTCTTACATTAATCCAACTGTTGTTCTCATGATGAATAAAACGTCGTCCCTTTCATGTGATGAACCCTCCAATAGCTAATCTCAGAGTTAAATGACATTATTCAATATTTTTTGTCTTAAAAGCAGTGGATTAAAGTTCTATTCCATTTAGTTAAAGCATTATCATTGATCAATCTTTGCAAAATATACATTGGCAATGATCTTTATATATAGAACTTTAATTTATCTTTCAAGAGTACTAATAATTAGTTCTTTTTGGCAATCAACGGCTCTACTATGTAATTATAAGTGTATCAGTTTTCTTTTTTCTTTTGGTCGGAGTTTATTGCTTTTATCAATAATATCGTAAATTATTCAGACAAATCTACCCGTCAAATCTCCGGCACCAAAGCCTGTAAAAGCCTAATGATAATAATCATAACAATGTCAATTATGAGCGAGAGAGGACCAAACATATCATGTGTGCATGGGGTACAACCGGAGGTAAAATCCAATTTGCCAATTGAACTTTTTCTTCGAAATATAACCGATTCATAAAGAAGAAAAAACTAATGCAGTAGCACAGAAACTTTATAAATCTGAATGAACTATATATGTACCTGGGATGCTGTGTGTTCTTTACCACTTTCTGTCCGTACTTCCTCCATTTGTAACCATCATCAAGCACATCAACTTCGCTCATCGTCTTGAAGCAAAACCTGGGTTCCCTCACTTTCCTCCTAATAGCCTTTATCTTCTTCATCTTCATAGCTGAAACCCCTAATCCTACATGATGGTGATGATCATGAATATCGCTTGATGATCTCTTGCTGTTCAGGCATTCACTCACCTGATCTCCCCATGCCCTAGATGTAAACCATCGTCATCACCATGATCAATAATTAGTGAATAGTATGCTTCTATTTAAACATGATGATGATTAGTTTGATTGTACCGCATGCGAGATTTTACCAGAGATTTGCAGTTGATCTTTGCAAAGAAAGGAGTTGGGATCCTTCAAAATCAGAAGTGATATGAGCTTCTCTATGCTTTTGAGTATTGAGAGATGGAATTAGGGTTTCAGAGAGATTGGATGAAGGTGCATGTTGATCATCAGAACCAAATGAAGAAGGTAAAGAACTCAAGGCTTTGACAGATTGTTGACATCCCAACGATGAAAAGGTCAAGTGATTAGGTGGGTAGGAAAAGAAGCCCATCTGTATAGGAGCCTGATGATCTTGATTCTGATCAAACAAGCCCTGCTGGTTCAGCATGGTAGACTGTGTCATCTATGACTCCTCTCTTCGATCTTGATCTTCTTCTTCTTCTTCTTCTTCTTATCTCTATCGATCGGTCTCTATCTGAGGGATGTAGATCACGAAGAAGAAAGTAGCTTGAAGACTTGAACTATCCAAGCATATCTATATACGCAGTGCTGTAGATTATAAGCACATGAGAGACTACGGATGTCTCTCTCAAACTTCAAGGATATATAGATAGAAAAAGGGGATTTTTAAGATTTGAAAGTAACCAAATACCCTGCCACTTTCCCTGCTTGTTGCTTTTCCCCGCTAGCTTTCACAGTTCACACCATTTCGTCTCTGTGTAAAAGTCGCTTCAAAATTTAAAGATGAAATTCAGGATCCACTGTTAAACAAAAAAACAAACAAATAATATATTCAGCAAATGAATATGTAGAAAAGGAAGAAAAGTGTGATTTTATTCTTGTGAAGCTGGTGGTTTGACAACACATGTTACCATTTGACCTTGAAGCATGAAATATCCATATTTCACAAGTATGTTAGTGGAACTTTACTGTTTTTGGTCAACACTTGAATGTAAATGTGAGCTATCTTTATATCCTATGTTTTGGAGTTGATTTGGTTCTTCATGGATCATGTACTTTAAATTTTACTACAGATTTGTAAAAATGTAGTACCTATATTATCTAAACATTGTAAGATCGATAATGAGGTCTGATAGAACTAACCTGAGCCTCTACTCAGCTTCGCGATAATAAGATAAAAAACTGACCTGAGTTGCATGACAAGTTTGTGCAGCAATTTTGTGCCAAGATTGGCTCAAGTATATATGACTACTAAAGTGAACCTAGTTAGATGATGAAGTAAAATAGGTCTTAAAAAGTAATGACTGTGCGCATATAAATAACTGAATTATGATTCACCGCGAAAGCTTTTCGAAAACAAAACAACAAAAACAAAAAGAGAATAAGAGGGTCATTTTCTAGGGTTTCTTTTGGGGCATCAAAAAGAAAATATTATTAGAGCTAGCTAGGGTGGCAATGATGATGAATCTTGGGTGCAAATCTAACGCTCTCTGCATCGGCGGTGAAGATATGATTATGGTTTTGTAAATAGCTAGAGGCTCTCTCTATTTGACTTTTGGCAGAGAAAAAGCTTCTCCTCTTTCTAATCCCTTTAAAGTTCAACTCATTTTGCTTTGCATCACACAACCTCGCAGCTACCACCATTTCTTTCCTAAATTCCAAACAAACCTATTATATTGCTATCATGTCTTCAATTAGGTTTCTTAATCTTTGTTTTGTTTTGTTTTGTTTTGATAATTAACCTTTTCATCAGTGTTTTTCCCTAAGTGAGAAATTCATGTGGGCCTTTTTAGCTAGAGTAATGAGCAATAGTATCACTCCTACTATTGTTTCTGAAGACGCATTGTCAATTGGCCATTCAACATATGTTTTCTGTTCAACTAGGAAACAAGTTTGGATGAGGCTTGCATCAAATCTAAGGAATTGGTGGCGGTACCTAGGGAAATAGTTCTGCTGCAGGATTTGCACTAGTTTGCACACGTGTGTAAGAGAGAATTTGAAGTGTGCAGATCAGACTCTCTATAGAGTTTCATGAAATGTATCACTTGTGTAAGAAGTTATTATAGTTTAAATAGGCATAGGAATACAATTGAGAATTGTATTTGTACTATTTAGTTTGAAGATTAATGTAATAATCTTACTTGGTGTCTTTTTCTCATTGAGGTTTTTGCACAAGCTGTGGAAATAACCTGTGTTGCTATTTGTACGTATTCATATTGTTCCATCTATATCTTTAGTTTCCTTGCTATAATTTAAGAATAATGTGGTGTTGTACTTCATGCTTTTGTTAAACTTAGATAAGATGATTAATTTGTAACGTCATTTGGTGAACACAAATTAATCATGTTTAGCTCATGCATGTTAGGTATCTTGGTTTGAGGATGAAATCATGACGAAATTGTAATATATTATTGAATCCGAGTCGGTTCACCGGCTTACCCTTACCCTATAGGATGGTTACAAATGATAAATGACTCAAGGTGTTTTTGGTAATGAGATAGATGATTCAAGTTGAACAACAATGGTTGCATTTTAGGGATATATATGTAAATGTAATGATGTATTATGCAAGAAAATATTATGGTTACATAATTAATTACCCATGTGATATAATTAAGAACATGACTTCAACTTAGATCTTCATAATTAAAATTGAGCATCTTTTCTTTATATATTTTTTCATAAATAAGTATTTTTATTATAAAAGAAGAAGATAATTTTAATTAAATCAAATTGTCTACTTATAATTACAACCACTCGACCACTCGTCGACTTGACAATAAGAAATAAAAAATTTGGCATTAAACCTTAATTGTAAATATGTGCCTACCATAAAAGATTTCTACATTTCCAACTACTTTCATCTAATCCTCATGTAAAGGTAATGCCTTATCGATTCGGCCAATCATGTAGAAAAAATCAATAAATAATATCAAATTAGTACAAATATAGGTACATGTATAATTTTTTCTTGATCAAATAAATAACTGATATACTACGTACAACCAGTCTATTATAAATCGAACTCATAATCTCTTACTTACAAAGATATATTAATGTTACTAGATCAAACGGTACTAGACTTACATACATGTATTCTAAGAAACACCAACTAACAAAAAAATCATTTACTTTTCTTTATGCCTTAAACAAATTGAATTTTATCTATAATTATTGCAATACATACACCAAGTTTGCTACAATATTTTTCATTGTATAGTAACAAGTAATTATTTAAAGTAATCATTACTTGAAATATATTTTCAAGGAAACTTTTGGTGTCGCGTAATTTTTTTTACAAAGAAAAGTTTGATTCTTTTTCAGTTGACAACTTAATCAATATAGATAGAGTGATGTTATTAAAGCATCACTTTTTACTATTAACACACCTTATTTATGATGGTAGGCAATTATAAAACAATTCAAGTGACAAATTTATAAATAAATTTGAAATATGTAGAAAGAAAAACACATAAGATGTGTTAATAGCATCATCCTATAAATAAAAATAATGTTATACAATTGTCTGAGGGTACGTTTGTTAGTCCTGGGTAACAAAAGGTGTTGGGCAACAAGGCATCGTTCTGATTTTTCTCAAATCGGCCAAGCTGGGCGCTAACGTGAAAATTGGCCCTCTAGGAGGGTTGGGCGGCGGCTAGGAACATTGTTGTGAGACCCCGCACGTTTTTTTACCGTGGTTATTGACGAGTTACAGAGGTTTAAGCCGCGTTCGGTAACTTCACGAGCGAACGACCACGTTCATTTTCTAGTTTTTCCAAGTTCTTCAAATTCCTCATTTAAGGACTCAGTGTCATAATAAGTGTCGACAAAAGTCTCCTGGTATTTTCGGAATATTTTTTGAATCTTTCGTTTATTTTCTACGAATTTTTAAAGTTTTTAGTAATTTTTAATTACCATTCCGGTAAAAAGTTTTACCATTTAACCTTTTACTTTTTACCTTCTCTAAATCTGGACCGTTGGATCGATCTCAGATTGAATCTGGACCGTCCATTTCCTTTTAAATATAGGTGAGAGGTTTGACTCGGTCAAACCTCCCATTTCGGTCAACTCTTCTCCCTCTCCTCTCCCTCTCGTTTGCTCCGCTGTATTCCGCCCGACGTCAGCGATTCCGGCCACCACTCGCCGGAGGGCTACCACCTTCCTCTTTCTCTCTTCCTCCTCTATCTAGCCCAATCCTTGGACTATCTTGTCGTCCACTGTGGAAGGAAATCGACAACGAGACCAAGCGGCGGACTACACCGGATTCTGGCGAGGGCAACGAAAGGTAGGGTTCTTCTTCCCTCTTCTTCTTCTTCATCATCTTCTTCACCATCATCTTCTTCTTCTTCCTTTTCCTGCTCTTCAATCTTCGAATCGAACTCTAATTCGAGTTCCCATTTTTTTGTCCTCTCTTTGTCTTTTTTGGGTTCTGGGTTCTTGACTTTGACGAGGTTGTTCTCCTAGTTCTTGGCGTCTCCGACGTCTTCTTCTAGCTTTTGGAGCTGTTGACATCGAATTTGGAGCAGAGGCAGTGGTATCGGGTTCGGACCAGTGGCAGGCAGAAGGTGAGTTGGAGTTCTGAATGCTACTGTGTTATCTGAATTGTTGATGTTGATCTGTGTTTGATTTGATGTTGTTTTCCTTGTTTCATGTCGTAACTTGGAAACGAAGAAAACGGCGAAACTTTGGCGAAATTCCGGCAAGTTAACCGAAATCCGGTGACGGTTCCGACGAGACAGTGAATCCAGCAGAAAGCCGAGAGGTAGTCTTCGACTCTTTAAGAAATGTAATGTGTTTCCGTTTAACCGAGTTTAGGAGTCGTAATCGGAAAATTACGTTTTAAGGAAACTTACTAAAAACGGAAACTAACCGTAATTGAGATCTTTCCATTTTAGGAAACTTTCTATTTTTGAAAACCTACTAATTTGGAAAACTTTCTACTTTGGGAAAGTTTACATTAAGGTTAAGTTTTCATTTTGAGAAAGTTCCATTTTCAGAAAATGGTTTAGTAAAGAATTGAAGTTCGACGAAATTTGGTTAAAGTGTTAAATTTTTATCGAAAAATGATAACTGGAATTCTGGAAATGTCAAGTTGACCGTTTTAAGAAAAAATGATGATTTACGTAAATCGATGTATCGACTCCTGGTAAATAAATTGGTTAATGTGACATGTTGGTGTCCATAGTAATTCAACGAATTATTATGTGACACCCTAACGTTAAATTAAAATGGTAAAAGGAAGTTTGGAAGTTAAGTCGGACTTCCGATAAATGAGTAAAGAGTCGATAATCGAAAAAGCAAGTTAAAAAGGTCAAAGAGGAAATTGGTTGGTCAACTTAGTCAATGTGGTCATTCCTGGTCAAACTAGAATGCTGAGGTCAAAATGACCATTATTGTGTTCTTGGTTGCTAAGTTACTCTTATTCTGCAATGATTCGTTGGACTTTGTAGCTTACGCGGTGACCCCGGTTTATCTGAGACGGTTCCTGGAAGCTTGGAGCTTACGTAAGGAATGACTATTCTTGGTAGAAAAACTAAACCCCTTTTGTTAGTGGTTTTGCCTATATATGAAAGTGCATGATTTTTGTATGCTCATGGTCGATGCCTCGGGAAAGTTTTCTTTATATTATGTGATAAATGATTTATGATTGGGCCAAGAAAACTCGAGGCTAGACGTAAATGATTTTTATGTGATGACTCGGATCGAAAAGTAGTACCGTTGTCCTGATTTTCGATGTTTGGCCTGAGAGTGGCGGGACCTAGTATATAGTACTCTCACGGTGTCGATGACCGTGAACCTCCGGAGAGGTAATGCCCTGTTTATTTTATTTTTCCGCTTACGTTGTCTCGTTCAGAGTTAAGCGAGCCGTAAGTGCGGTGTGTATTACGAGTGATGTGTTGGGCATTAGCTGTAAATGGACACCCTCGTTACTATTCATCTTCGGACGCATAGGTACATGACCCCTATTTGTTGTATAGACAAACACAGGATTCGGCCGTCTAGATTCGTGAAGCCTTAAAGGCTGCATTGTTCATTGAGCGCTCTGGCCTCTGTTTTAGCATACTGCACTGTTTTTCTCGGAAGATATAAAATGATGATTTTGTGTGCCAAGGATTTTCAAAATGGTTTTATTCAGAGCTCAAATCTATACGTATATATATATATGGTTTTATAGTTTTCAAACCTATCATTGGTGGGTATATATATGAGCACGCGAGGACGACGCTCACCCCTACAACAGATTGTTTACAGGTACTATGTACTGTGACGGGATAAATAGAGAGAGTTGTGTATGTGGAGCCTCATTTCCAATCGATGTTTGGTCCAAGTTGTACTCACTTTTCCTGTTTTATTCTTCGGGTCATTTACCAGAGTATTTGACATAAATAGTAAAGGTGTCTTCCTGAATTGTTAACCCTGTTTTATATTTTTACTGTTGTCCATCTTCCGCGAAATTGGAAAAACTCAGATGAATGTTTTAAGAAACTTTTGTGGTGTCACTCAAAGTTTAAAGTTTAATTTTATTTTACTTACTAAATAGCCTAGGACTTTAGGTTAGTAAGTTGTCGGCACGTCCTTCGGACGTGTTGGCTTCTTATTGGCTTAAAATCGTGGCCACTGTAGTTTCCCCTCCCAGACCGCTACAATTGTTGTTTTAAGAACATTGTTGTTCATATTATTTCTAAGAACATTGTTGTTTTATTGTGTATATTTTTAAAATATTTTTACTATTTTGAAACATAAAAGTGTTTTTTATAAATTTTATTTATATAATTATATTTATTAAATAAATAATAATAGGTAAAATATAAAACCGTCTAAGCGCCCTAGGCGCTAAGCGCTAGTTGTCCACTCTGGTAGCGTCTAGCGTTTTTTAGAACTTTGCCCAGGACTGTGATAGCTAGGCTTAATTTCTAGTAGAAACCTGGACTATCCTAACTCAGGCTTATTCTATAGCAAGCAAAACCCACATTTGGAGCTGGTTGTAGGTGTAGGACTCGGGAGCATCCCATTTTTCAAAACATATCAATCTAAAAATTATACCTCTTGTATGACATCTGTAAAATTCCCAGAACAAAACTGAAACTGTAATATTCTCCTCTAAATAACAAAATCATTGGACAAAGATCCATATAACATCTACTCATCAATTTAATCAATCAAAAACCAGAAAAACATAAACGTTTTTAGTTGAGGGAGAAAAACCTAGATGAAATTGATCATTCAATTGAAAAAATCCAGAAAAAATGAAATTGAATCAATTGAGATTGAATTAAGGAATACATGAATCAATTCTATACTAGATTCATTGAGGACCACCCAAACAGAAAACTAAGAATTGAAGAGAAGGAATTGAGCGAGGGAGAACCGCAGCGTTGTACGAGAGCTTCGAGACGGTGTCGCGATTGAACCCATTTCAAGAGCCACCCATACACCATCGATCATGATTCTTAGCAAATCAAAGACGGTGTGAATGGAAAATCTCAATTTGAGATGGAGTCGCAATCTGTAAATCCTCAATCCGATATGGAGTCGTGAATTACCGATTTGAGATGACATGTGAGAACACAGTCTCACAGAATAAGGATTCGATGAGAGAATAAAATTGAAAGAAAAAGTGAGAGATCGATAAGACTGAGGCGAGGAAAGTAGAGAAATAAGTGATCAGCGCCAAAACAGACAAGACTTCCATAAACCCACCAATTTTTAGGTCGTTATGTAAGACGGTGTGGAGGCCAAATTTGGGACTTTGCTAGCTCATTAAATTAGTTTGTGTTAGCTGCCAAACATGAGTTTCTTATTACTATAAGATCATGTCCCGTCCAGTTCGTCCTAATCCTGGGTAACAAACGTACCCGGAATGGGCAACCCTCTTGAGCTCCCGCACATAATAACTTGAAATCCACATAAGTTTAAGCTAAAACTCGTATGGTTGGTACTTGGTACTAGCTAAAAGAATTTGCTTGTACATATGTACGTGCATTCTTCCCATTTTCAAGAAAAAGGGAAAGCAGAACTTGTGAAAGAGAAATAAAGGAAAAGGAGGAGGAGCTGTTAACTTGAATTGGTGACGGCTGGCGTGGAGCTAACGTGCCTATGATGTCAGAAATATGATACGAAAGAATTAGCTAAGGGAATAATATCTACCAGTAAGTTCTGTAGCTGGAGAAGAAACTGATGCATTGATAATTTCATATAGGGCATCGAGTGGGGTGGGAAACAAAATCATTTCATTTTGTCTCTGTTTGTAGGTGGTCATTATTCCACTGAGATTACATCCCTTCTATATCTTGGTTAAATAATATCTCCTATGAATGGGACTTCTTTCTCTTGCTTATTTAGCTTTCCCTCGAAAGAGAGACGGCAAATGGAAAATATGAAAACGAAAATAGGGACCCAAAATTATTAATTTCATTCGGGCTCTGTTTCTTGAAGACACATGCATGAAAATCACAAGAGAATCACAGTTATATATAATCTGATGACCTATATCAGCCATTGTTGATTAATAATTTGCAGTGAGATCAAAACAAACCAAGAAATTATTTCATTAGTTGTAGGTATGGACTTTCTGGTGGTGCCATTTACCCTAATATTAATAATGATAACTTAAGAAAGCTAATCAAGTTACTTTAATCTTATACCTTGCAACCCAAAAGTAAATATAGATGATATATACAATATATAGCTTATATGAAATCCGATGGTTATGATTGGATATCTAGCTTTTTATCATCCATCAATCTGCTCTCTTCATATCATGTCTTTGCCGAATTGCAGAGGCATCCCATGCAGTCCATTCTTGGTTATTAAGTTGTCATCATTGATATATATGACATCATTTATACCAGGACGGCATGTTCATGCAATACATCTCTGTAAACAGTTACATAGATTTGTACGGAGACCTTGCATATGAGGAAAGCAGCCTTTCTCTTCACGCCCAGCTGCTGTCTCTAGCTCTCAGCTCTCAGCTCTGGCCAGTCTTAGTCTCAGTTCAGACTGTTGAGGTAAAGAAGGAAGAAGAGGCATGGGACTAACAATAGGTACAGTCATGAAAATATACAAGTAAAATATGTTTTTACTGTACGCACGTATATATAGTTAATGGAAGACATTCTTTCCCTTGGAAAATGACCGTTCGATAAAAATTGATGGTGGGGGAATTAGTGTCAGAAGCTAGCTATGGCAAAGTGACGAGCTGAGAGGTTGATCAGAAATTCATAAGCAGCTAGCTGACATATGCGTGCGTACCAACCTCTGAATACCTCACCACATTGTCGGTCTCTGTAATAATACTCCCACACAGTCCCACTTGGGGCGTGAGAGCTTCTATTGTATCACACCCTTTGGAGCCTTGCTGCTCGGGAATATCTCTACAGAACTTCCGCTATGCCTATAGCTTTATCCCCTCACAAGTACTCTGACCAGAAAATAAAAAATAAAAAATAAAAAATAAAAAATAAAAATAATTAAAGTATTGAAGTTCATCTCACATATTAGCCTCGATCCATTGATCATAAGAAACTCAACATACAGATACTCAAATAGATGCAATAGAATCAATCAAACAAACGCAACTTAGCAAATACATGAATAACATGTGTTGTTGGCATTAACGAGACTATCTCTCGGCCCGTATTTCAGCCACTAGATCATGATCCGTGCAAGATATCTGGCCTAGATGACCCGAGAGCGGGGGCGTGGGTTGGCAGGGCGACACAGCTAATAAACCAGAAAGTATTAACAGTAAGGATATTTATCCCACATTGATGAACAAAAAAGACCAAAGTCAGACCTGGACTATAAATACAGCCTGCAGCCCATATTATGAGGTAACTGAGATTCATCTACATTACTTATTAACTACACTGCTCTTCATCTGACTTTGCCATCGGAGAGGGATACACCAGAGAGACCCGGTCGAGTCCTCGCTTGTAGGTGGAAGACCAAGTCTGGTCGAGTAGACCGTGGATCTCGGAGCCTTACGGGATTCTGCAGAAACAATTGGCGTCATCTGTGGAAAACGAGCAAAAATTTTGCAGGTATGTTTTTTACACATGAATTTTTTACTATACATGTTCAATATATAATCATAACACTGCAACAATTGATTTATAGGCAATTTGGAGACTACAAAGCTTATGTGACTAATAAATTCGCGCCTAGAGGATGTATAACTGAAGCATATATTGCGCACGAGTGTGTCACCTACATGAAGTTGTATTTAGGAGCATTGAAGGAAACTCCACAAACCATACCGGTAGATGTATCGAAGTTCAACCTTTCCATAGTCTCTAGTGATATTGAAGTTTATGGATTTTTGCCAAATTCTTACAATTTGCAACCACATGAGCTAGTCATAGCCCATGGGTGGGTTTTGATTAATTGTCTAGAAGTTGAATACTGGAAAGACATCCATTTATACTGTCCAGACATTCAAGATGACCACGACTACCACAGCAAAGAGTTCGTAAACTATTTTGGCGGCTGGGTACTTAATTCTTTATTTTTGTTCATGACTCTTTTATTGCATATTTATCCATATTTACAGTACATTGAATGTTTGGTTGCATATGAACCATATTCAATTCGATGGTCACCCAAATTGGTCGCACGAACTAAGATTTCTAGTGAGGAAGCCGATAATGTCAAGAGTTTATCCGATGTGCAAGATGAATGACGTGTAATTTATATGTGAACAGAGAAACAACAGACGGACAACAAAGGGACAATATGTCGTATTTCGTTGGCTAAGATAGTTTAGCAGACGAAATATAGCTTATTTTCGTCGGCTAAAACTATCTTAGCCGACGAAATACGACCTTTTTCGTCGGCTAAAACTATCTTGGCCAACGAATACCTTAATGTTTCGTCGGCTAAACCCTAAACCCTATACTATAGTCGACGAATACCTTAATATTTCGTCGTCTATAGTCAAATAAATAAAATAATAATTTTATGCCACTGGTTGCGTCTTATCAATTTGAAACTATTTTCAGTTGAAGGTCCGGGCAAAATACGCAATTTAGACGGTCAAATTACTGTTTCCTTTAGTTTAAGGGTTTGACTTACGGAATTGACAGTCCGGATCGAGTCCTTAGCTTGTTGGATATAGATGAAAATTTTCTCATACACATATTTGAACATAGTGATGATATCTTACGGTCAGATTTTGTTTACCAAGTGTTAAGTCGCATATCATGCTCCAGCAGCCTGTATTCCAGACCCATAACTTTTTGATGCAGCGCCGAATGACTGAGCTACCACTTGGAGGTCAAATTTGATGTTTTTAGCTTCCTGTGGATATGTTGATCACCTCCTAACTTCTACCGAAGTGGAAATTATGGCCCAGTAAAGTTAGTACAAAAACTGAAAATCTACAGAAAATCTAGCAGAATGAGCTCAGTGTACTAAAATGAAGTTGTGACCTCATTCTAACTCGGAATCTAGATCTGTCAAATCCATTGAAAAGTAGACTCCTCGAGCTTTTGATCAGTATATTACACGTTTTCGTTCTACTTCCAAGTGAGCTCTGAACGGTGGCTGTTCAAAATGAACTGATCCGCGAGGCAGAAAAACGGTTTCCGTCAAAAATGATTTCTTAAACTTTTCTCAACTACATGACCTACACACAAATCAAAAATATAAAACCAAACAAAACATGAAGCAAATGAAGAGAGGAAAAGATATAAGAATTTGAAACTTTGAATGCGCAATCTCCCACCTCCATGTCATGAAAACTCTCCATCGAGGATAATCAGCAGGTTTCGGTCTTGGATCCACAAGATGCTTAACTTTCTTCAATGATGTCTCATGCTTTCTTGATAACAACTTAGGTACCTTGAGATCAATGGAAATATATGATTCAAAACTCTTCGTTTTCTTTCTTTTCATCCATTGTCTCATTCTCTTTTGAAATTCACCAATCATAGATAAAAGAATCTCCCTAGAAAATTTTTGATGCTCATTTATCACCATCTCCACATGTTCAAAGAAATCAAAAGGTGCTTGGATAGATGAAGCTTGTGGAAAACTTGAATGTGGCAAGAAAGAATCCATTGGTCAACCATGCACTGGTAATAGAGGCTCAAACATAGAAGCTTTAACAGTCTCCTCCTTTAGGCAATAACTCACGTCACGCTCGAAACACTCGAGATTCATGAGACATTGAGATCTCCTCCAACACATAAAACTCATTATCATTAAGCTCAACTTTAAGTTCTTCAGAGTCCTCAAAGTTCTCTTCATGCAATTCCTCCAAATCTGAGTCTTCATCGTCTACGATTGAGTCAAGAGGTGCACCATTAAATTGTAGCAAAGATGTGGTTGTAGGAGGTTCCCATAAATCTGCCATTTGTGTTGGAGGGTGCTCTAGAGGCACCATAGTCTCTAAAGACCCATCACTTTCTTGTTCCCTTGACTCATGAGTTAAGTAAACCAAAATTGTATCAATATGTCTCCCAATGTTCTCAACCGATTCGTTAAAGCTTTTTTCATGAGTATCAAAGTTTTGCACATAAGTAACCACGCTCTACGAAACTGAAGCGGTACTCTGCGCAAACGATGTAACAACATTAGTCATAGAAGAAATCGAATCTTAAAGAGACTTACCTTGAGATGTTGACGATTGATAATTGTACTATGAAGATGAGGGAGCTTCAAACTCGTTGTAGGATCCTTGTTGGGTATATGGATAGTTATTCCACTCAGAGTAAGGAGGATGGTCCCATGCTGAATTGTAGGCAGACGCATAATCATCATTCCAATGCCCTTGATTTGTTTGATATCTGCCAAACATGCTACTTTGATCGTAGCAACCACGATACTGCATGCTTGGACATGTCACCGATGAATGACCAACCATAGAGCATATGGAACACATCTCAAAGGATCGCTGCCACATTTAAAAATAAAAGAAAACAAAAACAAGTTAGTAATATATACAAGAAGAACAAACACACACAAAACAAGTAATTAGAATCAGATAGTCCCCGGCGACACGGCGCCAAAAACTTGATCGGTTATTTTCAAACCAATTTTATATTTTCCTTATTCACAACTAGATTGTCGTATATAGTATAGACAAATAAGGGTATTTCCCACAGAAGACTGAGGAATTCCAACTACTTAAACAAATGTCATAAAAGTGACTACTGATCCTAGCGACCAGCAGTCGAAAACCTAATTATTTAACTAATCTAAACTAATCAGAAAAATACTAAACTTTACTGAGACAAATTAGACACATGGACGAACAAGCACACAAAATTTCAGATGATTCGGAGTTTGTTTGCTATATCAAATAAATACGGAAACACAGGGGGACAGAATAATGACGAAAACTATTTTTAGGTTTTTGATATTGGTTTTAGAAAATAATGAAAATTAAGATAGTTAGGGAAGATTCAATCCACCCCCGACAATCACACACAAGACAATTTGTTTAGTATCTAATCTAATCAATCTATATGAAGATGCTCAGGTTGACTCGGTACGCTTGAAAGACAACCTATTGCACTTTCTTACTTCGTATGTCAGCTAGGAAATGCTCTACACCTAGACTATTCTCAAGCAATGCAACCTAAAGGTATGCTTATTAGATTAAACATGCAGAGATCATTAAGTTTGAAAAGAGTTTGAGACATCACAAGACATCGCAATAAACTTAGCATCTTGTTAAACCTAAGACTTAGTTTACTTGCTAACGAAAGCTAACAATTAATTCTTTAGATAGTTTGAGGAGTCCGATATCGACACTGTCATCAAACAATCTAAGCTATAGAATCCTAACATGCATACTAAGCGTGCACTCAAAGCATACAAGAATAGAATTCATCAATGAAATAATAGTAAACATAGTCTCATCTTGAATTAAAAGAAACTAAAAACCAAATTTCAAATCATCATAAAGCTCATGTCTTAAGGCTGGGCTTCAAGCATCCCTTAACTAAGATAAATCTAACACAGTGTGGAAAGACTCGCTACCTTTGTCCACCGAAACTCCGACCCGTTCAACATATGTCCTGAGTACGAACTTAGGGGACTAGGTCAGGGAACACGACTGATGCTGACTGAAACTTGGGCTTGTTTAGCAAGTCCCCACTCAAGAAGTGTCTTGAACGGGAACTTGGGGGACTTGTTGTCGGTATTAATGGGACTACCTCCCAGTCCGCATTTCAGCCAACAGACCATGACCCGCGCAAGATATCTGGCCCAGACGACCTGAGAGCGGGGGCGTGGGTTGGCAGGGCGACACATCTAATGAATCAGGAAGTATTAACTGCAAGGTTATTTATCCCACATCGATGAACAACAAAGACCAAAGTTAGATATGGTCTATAAATACAGCCTGCAACCCACATTATGAGGCAACTGAGATCTATCTACATTACTTATTAACGACACTGCTCTTCATCTGACTTTGCCATCAGAGAGGGATACACCGGAGAGACCTGGTCGAGTCTCCGCTTGTAGGTGGAAGACCAAGTCTGGCAGAGTAGACTGTGGATCTCGGTGCCTTACGAGATTCTGCATAAACAACATGAACTAGAGTTTTTGAGGGAATTCAACAAACCTTGAGAGGTCATTAATTCCAAACAAGAATGCATCGATCACATATGAGCTAGGAAAAAAGAAAGAGAGAATGACTATTTGCACAAAATAAGAAAAGTCAAACCCCAAACCAATGAATTAAAAAGTCAAATGTACATTCCAATACAAGATGTACTTACTAATGCCTAAATACACAAATCTTTATTAAATTCATAATTAAATAATATTTTTGAGACAATTTTACCCTTGTTCTTTATACACATTAGGAGGAAAAAAGGAGAGAGAGAATATTTTACCGGAGCATCTCCGGTCTTTGGTCACCAACCATTGGATTTCGGTCACCGAACGCTGAAAAATTACTGGTAACCGGAATTTCACCGAAAGCAGAAAAATTACTGGTAGCCGGAATTTCACCGGTTTTTTTTTTCTACTATGGGCAATAAACTTTTACAAAAAGTTTACTGGAGCTACATCTACATCAAATCTTAGTCTACTAACCCTAGTATACTTTAAATTTAAGTCTAATAACCATAGTATACTACAAAACCAAATCTACTAACCCTAGTAAACTCTAAACCAAGTCTAACAACACAATATATACATCAAAACCAAGTTAACTAACCTCAGTATAGTTTAAAATCAAGTCTACTAACCCCAGTATTTCATCAAATCCAAGTCTACTAACCCCAATATCGACATTTTCTAGTGCGGACTTGTAGACGTCATGACCAGATCTAGATTTGACGCTACTCTTCGGACTCAGTGTTGCAGCGACTGACAAGGACGCGACAGAGATTAGGTGGAGGGGAGGATGATCTCATCGGAGATGGTGGAGGAGAGGATGAGATCGTCAGAGATGGTGGAGACGAAGGATTTGGGAGTGATAGTTAGAGAGAGAAGATCAAAAGAGAAAAAACAACTTAGATGTGATTAATAAAGTTTACTACCCATAGTAAACTTTTACTAAGGTAGTAAACTCGAGCAAATAAACAAACTCGAGGCAATGATAGTAAATCATAAGTTTACTACCCCTAATAAACTTATGATTTACTACCCCTAATAAACTTGTACCAGAGGTAGTAAACTTTAGCAGAAATAGTAAACTTGCAAAACAATATATCTAAAGCTCATTATACACATTAAAAATAGTGAAAAATCAACTTATTTGATTAATAAAGTTTACTACCCTTAGTATACTTTTACTGGGGTAGTAAACTCGAGGCATTAGTAGTAAATCATAAGTTTACTACTCCTAATAAACTTGTACCAGAGGTAGTAAACTTTACCATATGTATTAAACTTGCAAAACAGTATCTCCAATGCCCATTATACACATTAAAAACAGTGAAAATTCAACTTACATACAAAAAATAGTTTAATACCTATAATTAATACTATATGGTCAATTATTAAAAAAGAAATGGTTTGTACGTATATGTTCTCTCGTAGGATGGTGTAGCATAAGAATCACTTTGAATGTTGCATTTGATGAAGTTCTATCAAGTGTTGGTCGGAATGATTTGGAATGGTAGTTTTCAAGTGAGATCTTGAAAACTTCATAAAAGATTCTAGTACTCTTGTTCGTACATTCTTCAGGCCGAAGACATGGGCAACACAAAATTCTTCAGTGTATAACCTTATTAAGAAGGAAGCTTTACATTGTTTACTCTGATTCTATCGATACCTGCAGTGAATATGGAGAAGGAGAAAGTTGTGGTTGATCACTATAGGGTTCTTGATTTACCATCTGGCGAGGAAGGTAGCAAGCTTGATGAGCAAGGGTTTTGTATATACAACTTACAAGTAAACGATCCCTACGACAAGGTCAAGTTAAAGGCTCAAATCCTCCTATGCCATACTCAAGGATCCCAAAGCTCAGAAACTGTTTGACCTAAACAGATTCGTTCCCACGAAGGATCAAAAGAATATATTGTTCGTTACCTTATCTTTTTTTGCCGCCCCGATGACTTTTCCGACTACGAGAACCAAGGCCCGCGGTGTAGTGGCCATACTATATCACCTTGCATTTGAAGAACTACGCAGACGTCAAAAATTGGAAAGATTCTTGTCTATGATTCGAGTAGGTCGCTATATATTTTAGGAAAGTGATTCTAGGTCTTAAAAGCAACTTTAACTTCATAGTCATTTTAGAGAGCGGGTTTAGTTTTTGAGAAAATATTCATTTACTACAAAATACTTCTCATTCCAACATTTAAAAAAACATTGACCATTTGAACTTTTAAAAGAGAATTTGACTCATTAGGTCTAAACTCTTAAAACACTCTTAGCAACTTATATTATTTTAGTATTATTATACTCTAAACCCTTAAACATGGTTAAAGAGAGAAAATAAAATAGAAATAAGGTTTGACCGGAACCTCACCAACTCCGATCACCGGCCGCCAGACTCCGGTTGCCGGTCGTTGGATTTCAGTCTTCGAAATCTCGTCGGACTTATTAAAACATCATTGAAATATCACCGGACCTTACCGAAATCGAATCAAACGTTCATTAGAAGTTCAACTGGGGGTAATATACTTTATAGGAGAATTTATTGAGAGTAGTAACCTTTATCGAGAAATTTTATTGGGAGTAGTAAATTTGCATAAATCAACACATGTAGCTGTTTTTTATTTTAGAGTGTAGTAATGTTAAAAAATAGCTTATTGAGGGTAGTAAAACTTTATAAGGAAACATTATAGGAGACAATAAAACTTTATAGAGGGTCTTTATTGGGAGTAGTAAACATAAATAAATCAACACGTGTAGCTGTTATTTCAGGTTTATGGTACAGTAGTGTGGAAAAATAATTTACTAAATATCAGTAGTAACCCCAAATAATACATTACTAACCCCAATAAACATATTTTAACCTTACTGCCCTTAGTAATAAATCAATTACATAGTAAAACATCATTTTTAACCAACACAGTTGATCTTGGCACCCAAACCTGACTGACCGAACCTCTCCTGCAGGAAACGGTGAACGAGAAAAAAGCTGGATAACAAACCAAATGGATTACCTCGATAAAAAACCAATTTTAACCAAAAAATCATCAGAGTTGCACCCAAAGTCGACATTGACATCAAAGCACTTTTATTGTTAGATAAAGCCGCTAAGACCTTCCTCTATCATGATGCTTCCGTGACCTTCCTCTGACGTAGAACTACAACATGGTCGACTTCTCCAGATCCTACTGAAACTCAGAACAAAAACCCAAAGTCTTACCTCATCTTTCAAATCGGTAGAGTACTCTTTCGACCTGATGACGTGGTCATGGCGAGGCTGTCCAAATTGTAGCAACGTTCTTGATGTCAAAGGTGATCCGGTGACAGGATGTGATCTTCATCGTTGGCCTCAGGCTTCACCATCGTGCTCCAATGTCGGAGTCAAGCAACTTGCTGGTATCTGCTGTGACAACTGGCGTTGCTCAGAAAAAGTGAAAGGCAAGGCCAAGGGGAATCTGATGAGGAAGGTGAGAGAGAGAGGTCTGACTAGATCAGATCGGAATAGATAACACACAGAGAGAGGCACGGATCGGAGAGTAGATATATAGTGAAGGGCAGATTCATCTTTTTCTTCGTATTAGTTGGAATGGGCATATGGAAAAAAAATTAGACCTATTGGGCGTTTTTTTCGAATTTTGTAGTGAATGATCATTTTCCTTAGTTTTTTATTAGTTTTACTAGCTTTAGTAGACTAGTTATTTTATGTAAGTAGCTAGCTATTATAAATTTTATGTATCTCACTAGCTAAATATAGCTAGCGAGATGAAACTCTTTATAATTTATGTTAATTCACAGTATTCCTTTTAAAGTCATTTTATGTATTATTAAAACATATTTAAATTAATTTTTTTATTTAATCAATAATATAAATCAAATATAGAGTATTGGTGTAGAGAGATTTTTAAAGTGTTTAGCCAAAATAAATTTCTAGTTATTTTTGCTTAAATTTGAATTAAATATGGCTAGCATTATTTAAGTTGCTCTAATAAGGCCTGAGATTTGTGGTCTTAGTCCTATGTGGCATTACATGTCACAAAAACTCATCATCAATTTTTTTATAAAAAAAAAACATGTAATATCATTCTTAAGGAATAGCACAATCTTATCTTTTTCAAATCTAAAGCTCTAGATTATTTTTTTATTCTCTGAATGTCACATCCCTGTCCTAAAATTATTTTACGGTTGGTTACTTTTATCTTTTAACATTTTAAGTAACCGTTTCACTTTTTATGGAATCAAAATTTGAGAAAATACTCTTTAAGAAAGTCGTAGAGGACGTTGATACGAGTTCGTGCACACATAAAACACTCAAATTGGAGTTCGTATGAAAAAATTATGGTCTAAAAACAAAGGTTACTATTTTGAAAAACTGCTATAAATAGGAGGGGAAATTTATATTTCAGGAACAACAAAAATTGCAGAAAACCCAGCCAACCGCCTCGACTCGCGCGACTTGACCTGAACCTGAAATGGATTTTTCTAGTTTTCTTAGTCGTCCGGTGTCTGTTTGGCTCGACGTCAGCGGCATTGGATTCGTCTCGTCCTCCCCATCAGTTATGTGGTGGTTTGGTGGCTCGAGTTTCACCGAGGAGGACATAACAACTCCAAAACAGGGTGATGGGTTTTTTCGGTGACCCGATTCGTTCTCCCTCCTAAGATCACCAATCCAACAACTCAGGTGTGTGTGGAGAATCAAGGATTTAAAGATTTTAGGGTTACAATTTGGGATTTTTATGTTTAATTTCGATTGACGTAGTTAAACTACAAATTGACTTTCGAGTTGAACTAGAAAGTTGTTTGGAATGTGGAGTGGATCATCCTATGAAAATTTTGTGGCGATTGGTGGTGGCCAGAGTTTGGCCAAAATTTATGCCGACCGCCGCTGGATCTACCACTTCTTGGGCAGTTTTTCATGCCAATTAAATAATTTAAAATGAGATGAGTCTATAGATTAAATTTGATAATTTTCAGAGAAGTTTTGGATATATTTTGGAATTATCGAAGATTGGAAAATTTAATGAAATTAAAATTTGGTTATTGGCCTTCGAAAATTAGTCTGTTAAACATGTGAAAATGATCTAAGGACTTATGAGCTAAATTGAAGTCTGGATTGTTTATCGATTAAGTTTTAAGAGGTTGGATAAGGATAGAGTATCGTACGTTCATATATGTTATTGCCTATATTAATTAAATTGTGGTGTTGGCATCCGAAACTGAGTAATGATCCGGTGTTTCAGGACAAAAGTGGAGACACTACTTCGATGGTCGTTCGGAGTTCGTCAAGATAAGACCTAAAGTTGTGAGTGGACTTTTGAATTTAATGTCAAGCATGCACTAACGTTTTTATTTAATTATAAGTAGCATGATTGCTTTCTTTTTATTGAGCTGGTGGGCCGGGAAGATGGGTTGCTCCCTTCCCGTAAGCTCCTTGTTTATATCGGCTAGAAATTTAGATATTTTTACTTTATTGAGAAATCCTTTATATATAACCATAACTATGAACATGGTAGGAGAACTGTACTTGATGCTTGTTTTATTAACAAGAAAAAGTCTTATATGACTTTATTGGATTTTATTTGGTTTTTTTCATAATGAATGGTCGTTAATATATATATATATATATATATATATATATATGATAACCCAACTAAATAAGGTGGAGCGGGTTGGACTCCCCCCTTAAGAAAGTGACGCATGGTGTATTTAGATTGATAACCCCCACCTAAATAAGGTGGAGCAGGGTGGATCCCCCACTAAAAGAAGTGACGCGAGGAGTATTTAGTTTGATGACCCCCTCACCTAAATAAGGTGAAGCGGGGTGGACCCCCACTTAAGAAACTGACGAGAGGTGCATTTAGATTGATGACTCCCCACTTAATGAAGTGAAGCAGTGTGGACCCTCCCTCCACTTTACAAAGTGGTGCGGGTATACTTAGTAGCTTTAGGAGGCTCATTCTTAGGGTGAAATCTCTTCTCATATATTTTTAAATATTAATTCTTAAGCCAGTGAAATGTCAAATTATATTTTGTTTTCTAAAAGATTATTTGGGCACTTCTCCCATTGTAGCATGCATGAATGATTTTTCGGATATTGCGGCGATGCGTGCATTTGAGGTTTTTAATGCATGAAACTACGGGGAAGCATAAAGTTACATTTTCTTGTGAGTAAAATAGTTATTTTGTCCACTCACTCTAACGTCGTGTTTTTAAATGCTTTCACATGAACCATTTGTTTTCAAAAGCCCATATATAACACCGAGTAGGTCGTGCGTATAGGAGACAAGGCATAGTCAATTAAATTCATTGACGCTATTATTGTTTAGGTATTTTATCTGTTTAGATTGATCTGATACTCTAGTTTAGTTTAGTTGAATTTAATTGGTGAAGTGTAGATGAGATTTGGGGAGTAGTATGGTTCTAGGTGTTGGGGTTAAATTATATTAGTTGTGGAAGTGCGTAGTTGGTTTGCAGGAAAGGTTGTCCATTTCAGAGGGTAAAAATTTCTCTTGTGATGGACCCTGCAGGATTTACTTCGAGTTAAAGAGAATAACCTGAAATGAGTCTTGACACTAGAAATATTTTGAAGTCATTTCTTTCATATGTTCATGCTTAAATTTAAACACCAAATATAACCTGAAATATATATATTTTTTGAAATTATACTTGTACAAAATTAATAATTCAATTGAATTTATATATATAGTGGTTTTCCAAATAATATATATATATATATATATATTGAAATCGTATTTCTAATCGTAAAAAAGAATGATGAGTTAAATGATTTTTAAAATGGCGAATACAAATTTTAAAATTGAATTTTGATTCACAAAGATTGAAAAAATATTAATATCCTAATTTTGACCATAAAATATGATAAATTAGACTCCATTACAGAAATAAATTTAATGTAATTCATGTAATTTAACTAAGTCAACATGATAGACAACTTAAACAAGGCCTAGTTTGATATTGAGTTTTGAGGATTATAATCACGTTTTTTAGAGAAATATCATGAATATCATTAAACCAAAAAAAAATTACAACCATGAAGGATTTCAGTGATGGAAATACATTGTAATCTAACCTCCTTACCTACCTGAAATATTGATTACAGTGACCATGAACTGATATGGGTTAAACTGTAATCTAACCTAATTCAGATGTCTCGATACATTCTCATAGTTAACCTTAAAAATAAACAATCATTTCAAACACTACATGCTAAAACTACAAGCATATAAGCACAGGTAACTCCCCTATTACATTGACAAATAAGAACTAACCGATGTTAAAATAGTCTATGGACACGTTACAAATTAAATAATTTAGCCGATTCGTTAGAGGTTTATTTTTATCTTTTATTGTATATATATTGAAATCGTATTTCTAATAATAATAAAAATGATGAGTTAAATGATTTTAAAAAAATGGCGAATAAAAATTTTAAAATAGATTTTTGATTCACAAAAATGAAAAAATATTAATATCCTAATTTTGACCATAAAATCTGATAAATTAGACTCCATTACAGAAATAAATTTAATATAATTCATGTAACTTAACCACTGTTCGAAAAAACGGGCGCCTTGGCCGATTAGGCGGCGTCTAGGTGGAAAATCCAAGCATAAAACTTAATTTTGGTGTTGGACAGACACATTAGGTGATGCCGATTAATCGGTAATTAAGCGGGACGCCGAGCGATTAGGCTGTAATTAAACAAGATTAGACGCTGTAATTTTTTTAAAAAAAAAAATTAACCCAAAACAGCCTAATTATTTTTTTTTGTGTGATTTTATTTGTATTTTTGAGCTATTGTTTGATAACATTATTTTGAGACAATGTATTTTGAATGTTTTGATGACATTTCTTTATAATTTATATTATAATATACCATATAAATATATAAAAATAATCCTCCTAATTACCGCCTAATCACCGATTAAACTCCACCTAAACTGTTAAGCGCTACGTAGTAGCTGCACCGCCTAATCCCACCTAGCGTCTTTTTGAACCTTGAACTTAACTAAGCAACTTGATAGACAACGTAAACAAGTCTCAGTTTGGTATTGAGTTTTCAGGATTATAATCACATTTTTAGAGCAATATCATGAATTTCATTAAACGGAAAAAGAAAATGAAAACCATGAAAGATTTCAGTGGTGGAAATAAATTGTAATCTAACCTCCCTACTCCCTAGCTATCTGAAACAACGATTACAGTGACCATGAACCGATATGGGTTAAACTGTAATCTAACCTAATTCAGATACCTCGATATATTCTCATAGTCAACCTCAAGAGAAAACAATCATTTCAAACACTACATGCTAAAATTACAAGCATATATGCACATGTAGCATCCCAATTACATTGACAATAAGAACTAACCAATCTTAAAATAGTCCATGGACACGATACCATAACCATGACACACCCAACAACAAGGCCCAAAAACCAACCTACCAAAAACCTAAACCCCTCGCTCAAAAAGAGGAGCTCTAAACCCTCTCTCTCGAAGGGACGACTAAACCGAATAAAACAAGCCACCCAAAAACCCAAAAGAAACTAACCACACAAAAAAATAAAACCAAAACCTAGGCCCACAAGGGCCCAGGCTAAAACCACCAAAAACCCATTGAATCTCCAGAGACCAGCCCATCAGATACCTGAACCAATAAATCTTACGGGGTTGACATCAAGAGAAATTTTTGTCATAATCTCTCTTTAAATGGACAACTCTGCCAGCAATAAACAAACACTTTCGATTATCAAAATACAATCCAACCACAACACCTGGAGTCATCCTACTCTTAAAATCACCTTCACTCTCCACCCAACAATTTATCAAAACTAAACCAAGAAAATCAGAGCAATCTAATTGAAATATATACTTAAATAAAAATATATGTGACAACGGATTAATACTATACATTGTCTCCTTGTACGCACGACCTCTTATCAGCTAATCTACAATCTGTGCATTTGAAACAGAAGTACCCAGGGGAGAAACATTTTAAATAAAAACATTAGAGTGAGTGGACAAAAACTAATAGTCAAATATGAAAATTAAAATCAATAATAATGCTCTCCCTCATTATTTCCAAAATCATTTATGAATGTCACACTTGGAATTCACTTAAAATCGATTTAAGAATAAAATGTCATGTCAATCTCATTGGCTCACAAATCAATATGAAAATGAAAAAAGATTTCACCATAACAATGAACCTTACAAGATAGGGTCGGAGCCTACTAAGGCTCTAGTTGCGCCCAACTCACCTTCAGGTGAGTACCACTGTAAATAAGAACGCCTCACGCTTGTGCCTAACTCATCTTCAGTTGAGGGCCACCCAGCGCCCAGTCCACTTCCTCAAATGAGAGCCGCTATAAATATAAGTGCCCCACGTTCGGCGTCCAGCCCATCTTCAGATAGGAGCCACCCAGCGTCTAGCCCACTTCCTCAAGTGAGGGCCGCTATACGTAGCTAGCATTTATAATTAATGACATTGTATGGTGAAGTAAAACAAAATAAATCTGAAAAGACATAAAAGACTCTTCTCCATAAATAAATCATCTCATGCCACAGGTACGGTCTCCCGACCATTCTCAAAATAAAAGGGACAATATCCAAAAATTTCCCAATAAAATAATTATAAAATTCCCTCTATGTCTCACATGACAAATAACAATAGAAATAAATTTCCTTGAAAACAAATAAAATTCTCGAGAAAGGTATTAACTCTCTTTCCGAGCCTAGTTGTCTAAAGAAAGTAATAAATCTTGGGATCATCCAAAATCACAATTTCATGGAGCACAAAAACATGCTTTAAAATTCAATAAAATTCCCCAAATCTCTTATTTACAAATTCAAACTCAAAACGATGATCCCTTTAATCCATGATAAGAATTATAACATTTTATGGCCATCACAAATATAAATAGCAAATCCATCGAAAATCTCATTTTTGAAAACTTCATAAATGATAAAGTTTCCTAAATAAAATATGATCATATCATTCTGAAAATAACATCGTGGAAAAACAAATCATAAAAAGGAAATCAATCCGTCATTTAAAATTCTCGAAGATTTAATCAAGAATTTAGAATAAAATCATTGCATGCATTAATTCAAAAGAAAAGTTTACTCACTGTTTTTGGCCTAAGCCTCTCATTACTTATGCACTTGAATGACACCTTAAATAAATCTCTCTCCCTGAATCATAGACCGATCCCGTCAATAAGCTATATAATATAATATAATATTTGTCAGTCCGAGCTATAAATTAATGTTTACCCAACATTCGTAGATTGACCAAGAATGTTTTAATACAATTCTTTTAATAGCTTTCCATCTTTTAACCTCATTACCGATTAATGATTCGACATTTAAATACTGATAAGACCACCTTGACATTTAGATTTCTCTTAATCATCTTATTTGGTGTTGAGTCATCGCATTATAATTCGAGAAATTAATATGGACTCCAAAATCTTCAATACTTTGCAAATACCGAACCTCAAATATTATTTTTTTCAATAGTATCAATTAAGACTTCTCCAGTAGGCATTTTCCTTCATTTGACCAAGATTCCATAGTTGACCAAATTTTCCTTTAAAGATCCAATTGGCTTATTTTAACTAGTTGACCATGATTGACTTTTTATTTTACCAATCAACTTTCCAAAAATTAAAACTTTAAAAAGGAAAAGTTTCCCGAAATAGAAACTTCATATTTATGGCTTTTCCGTAATTACCCGTTTTACGGTTTAACAAAACTCTATGACTCCAAATTTAATAAGGGTGTAAATTTCTACATTTTCGGCATTATGTCAGGATTATCTACGGCGCCGGATTCCGACAAATCACCAAAATATTCTGTCGAATTCCGGAAATCTTGCCGGAAAACGGTCATAGCTTCGTCGTAGCTCAATTTTACCAAGTTATCGACATGCCAACATCAAAAAACATTAAATTAGCAATTAAACAACAACCAACACAGTAGCAACTAGGGATTAAGACTTACCCCTGTTTAATCCTGAACTCAAATAATAGCCTCCTTACTGCCTACCTCCAACTCGACTCCTTCCAACAGCTCCACTATCCTATTCCTCAACCTGCCTGGCCTCCAAACAACCTCTGCTGTCTCCGATCGAGCTCAGTAGCTCCTCTACTCACACACTAGCCCTGCTGGACCTCCGCCTTCCACTAAAACAGTGGCAGCTGAGGGCCTCCAATTCTTCCTCAAGAGGTGTCTGGGCTCTAACCAGACCTTTCTAAGCTCGCCAAAGCTCCATAGCCTCACAAGAGCCCCAAAAAAATTTATTTGTTGATCAAGAAAAGTAAAACCTAGAAAAGGCAGATTGGGGCTTTTCAATTTAAAGCTCGAATCGAGATGAAACAAACCCAGAAAAGAAGAGTAGAAGGCGGATAAGAGTCCTACCACTGTGGATTTTCACTCTTAGCCGACAAAATCTAAACTGTTCCTTTTGGCTAGGAGAAATAGTTCATCGACTAAAACCTTCTTAGCCGACGGAACAAGGTTGTCAGGAATTTTCGTCAACTAAGACCTTCTTAGCTGACGGATCTGTGTTCCTGGCTATTTATGTCGGCTAATAAAGCTCTTCATCGATGGAAATATTCATATTTCATCGACTATGATCTAAGAGCCTAGCCGACGTAATATAAACTTTTCTGTTTACTAAGTGCTTTCTTAGCCTACAGAAAAAAAAACTATATTCTGATAGGTAAGAGTTTTCTTAGCCGACCGAAAAGTTTATATTTCGTCGGCTACGATTAAAAATACAGTAGCAAATCAGCCATAAGTTTTTTCTTTGGAACAGTACATATGAAGCAAAATTTTCAAAAAAAGTTGTGAAAAAAGATATGATCGGAATGGTGAAAGATGTCTACAGTTAAAAAATCATGTAATTTTATGGAAAAGTCTCGGTGCCGTTAATTGTGGTCAACCTAATTTACCATTCTTTCTCTCTATGGAAAGCCCTATCTTCGGGAGTTATTTTTTGATAAATTTTTATACCACTGGTTGCGTCTCATGGATTTGAAACTATTTTCAGTTAAAGGTCTGGCCAAAATACGTAATTTAGACAGTCAAATAATCGTTTCCGTGCGTTTAGAGGTTTGACTTACAGGATTGACCGTCTGGATAGAGCCTTTAATGTTGTCGGATCAATTTCAATTTTTTCTATACATGTATATTATCATGATGGTCAGATCAGATGTTTGGAATTTTGTTGTGATTTTTTATCATCAGAATCATAGCATGTCTACTAATGTTGTATAACTTGTTTACTATGTTTTAAGTAAATGTTTCGTTTCAAAAACTAACTCTATGTAGAACCTTCAAATGTAAAAAAGATATGAAATATGATATTACCTAAATGTTGAAATACGTCTACGGTTGAAAAATCAAGTAATTCCAGTAAAGTCTCAATACCGCTAGTTGCGGTCAACGCAATTTACCATTCTTTTCTTCCTATGTGCAGCCATATCTTCGGGGTTATTTTTTCTTAAATTTTTATAACACTGGTTGGGTCTTATCGATTTGAAACTATTATCAGTTGAAGGTCCGGTCAAAATACGCAATTTAGACGGTCAAATGACCGTTTCTATGAGTTTAGGGGTTTGACTTATGGGATTGACCGTCTGGATCGAGCCCTTAATGTTGTCGGATCAAGTTCATTTTTTTCCCATACACGTATATTATCATGATGGTCATATCGGACGGTTGGATTTTTGTTTGTGATTTTTTATCATCATAATCACAACATGTCTACTAATATTGTAAAATTTGTTTAGTAAGTTTTATGTAAATGTTCTGTTTCAAAAACAAACTATGCGTAGAACCTTCATACGCAAAAAAGTCATGAAATAAGATATGACAGGAATGATGAAATACGTCTACGGTTGAAAAATCATATAAGTCTAGTAAAGTCTTGGTGTCGCTAGTTGTGGTCAACGCAATTTTTCATTCTTTCTTCCTATGGGCAGCCCTATCTTCGGGGGTTATTTTTTGTAAATTTTTATATTACTGGTTGGGTCTCATCAATTTGAAACTATTTTCAGTTGAAATTCCGGCCAAAATACGTAATTTAGACTGTCAAATGACCGTTTTCGTGTTTTTAGGGGTTTGACTTACTGGATTGACCGTCCGGATAGAGTTCTTAACTTTTTCGGATCAAGTTGAATTTTTTACCATATCCATGTTTTACTATAATGATCATATTAGACGGTCGGATTTTCATTTGTCAAGTTTAATCATCAGAATTACAACGTCGCCCAAGTTCTAAAAAATAATTTTTCACACCATTGCTGACGGAATTAAATAATTCTGTTTCTTAAGGTATCACTTAGCCGACGAAATTATTTAATTTCATCTTCTAAGGGCAAAAAAAATCATAACAATTTTCCCGCATAAAATTTTGGAAAAATTATTTATCACTTAGCTACGGAATGATTGCATTCCGTCGGCTAAGAGCTAAAAATTTCAAAATTTTGACTCCTCAAGTTAAATTTATTAAATTTAAAAAAATCAAAATTTCTTCTTTAAATCTTCTCTTCTCCTCTCTTTTCTTCTCCAAAATCTCTTTTCTCTCTCTCTCTCCTCTCTTCTCTTCTCCAAATGCTGGTTGTGGTGTGTGGTGTGTGGTGGTTGGTGGTGATGGTTTGTGGTGGTGTGTGGTTGTGGTTTTTGGTGATGGTGTGTGGTGGTGTATGGTGGTGGGTGTTAATGGTGTGTGGTTGTGGTGGTGGTTTTTGGTGGTTGTGTGTGGTGGTGCTTTTTTGTTATGGTGGTGTGTTGAATCGGAATGGCAAAAATTTTCAGAGATCGATCTCCGTTTTTTTATTTTTTTTAGGATTATCGACAGAATATTTCATCGGCTAAGAGTTTTTTTATTTTTTATTTTAAAATATTTTCGTCGGCTAAGATCCTAGCCGACGAAAATTCCGTCTCCTGAGTAATTCTTAGCCGACAAATTTTTTTGAATTCTTTCAGTTAAGATGATCATTAATTTGTTTTTATTTTAAAATATTTTCGTCTACTAGGATTTTAGCCGACTAAATAATTCTGTCGGCTAAGATACTAGTAGATGGACCTTAGCAGGTGAAATTTATGTAGCCTAGGTTGTATCTTAGTTGACGGAATAAATTTTTCCGTCATCTAGGGTCTTCACTGACGCGTCTTAGCGGACGGATCTTAGTCGACAGAATTTTCATTTGCTAAGTGCTTAGGAAACGAAAAAAATACTCTTAGCAGACAAAATTGTTTCGTCGGCTAAGAGCCATAATCCACTAGTGTACCTAGCCTTGATGCAAATCGTCGTCGTGGCTAGCCAATTACGAAGACACAATCGTCGTCCTCCCCCTATGATCTCCTCTGATCAAAACTGCTGATGAAAATTTCTATGGGGTTTTAGTGGAGGAGGAGGAGAAGGAGAGTGTTTAGGTGGTGGGGCGTCGGTGAGAGGTGGCGAGATGGCTGAGAAATTGGCTGGAGAATGGCTGAGGCAGATAGGGCGGAGGAGGGGTTTGTCCCGATCTGGGTTTGACAAAGAGTCAACCCACCTCTTCTCTTTTATACACAGATCGACGACCCTGATTAAATCCTCAATTGATTTGACGGTCTTGATTTAAATGGGTAAATATTAGTTACCAAAATGGTTATTAATATTTACTAGAGGCAGTAAATTAAATTTACCCAAACTTTGTAAATTGGTAGAACAAACTCCTTACTCCAAAAAATAATCCGGACATATCGGTAAGCTCGTCTCAACATGTACTACGGTTTTTGGGCCTTAAAAGTGGAATTTGATATTTCAAGAAAATCTTAAAAACGAACGAGAGCGTTAACTTAAGAACTTACTAAGCGGGGTTAAATCCTCAGTATCTCATCTGTACCCGGTAAATGGTTAAATTTTAATACGGGAAGTTATATGGCAATTGACGCCACCATCTCCCTTTAAAAACATGTCGTTGTTCCAGATCCTCCACCATTGACAGCTGGTTATGTTCGATGACTCAACCTTCTTACCGATGCAATGTTAAACTACACCATAACCATCGAACCACATCTCGGACCCAGTCATTGAAAGTTAAACTCTCTCGATCTACCGCCACTATCTGACAGAAGCTACCACCATCTAGTCGCCTTCTAATGCATGTCTGGCAGCAATCCTTAGCCACACTGACGAGGCTAGGACCCAACGTCGGTGTAGAGGAGCCGCCGGATAAGAAATGAACGAAAACTCAAAACTTTTCTCTTCCTGCTTTTGCGGAGCCTTTTACTGTTGAAGATAATAATCACTTTTTTGAATAAATAAAGGCTGGTGCGGCGATCTCTTCCAATTTGAAAAACCGGTTATAGCTATTCTTTTCGACCCTAAACAATGGAAGCGCCCCTTACGGTATATAAAAAACAATCAATTTGAAAATGCTGTAAGAACTGAAATGTCACAATATTTTTTTTATACATGTCAAAGTGATGGAAAAGAAAGAATAGCTTTTACTTACCCCCCAGTTTGGCAACTTTTTTGGAAATGATGCAAAGAAAGACATCTCTGTTCCGAAAGGAAAAAGCCCCCTCTAATGAATTTTATAATCAGTGGAGTTATATCAATAAACATAAAAATATAAGCAAAAATTTTATAAATAGAGTAAAAACCCTAGATAAAAATCTAGTTCAAACTATCACTAAAGAATCCATTGTTCTGAATGTACTTGAAAAAAGAACTCGGTTGTGTAATGATAAGACTAAAAAAGAATATTTACCTAAAATATATGATCCTTTCTTAAATGGACCCTATCGTGGACGAATCAAAAAATGGTTTTCACTATCAATTAAAAATGAAATTTCTAAAAAAAATTATCTGGAAAAGTTTTTGATAAATAAGATTCATAGTATCTTTCTTATTAGTAATCGTCTAGAATTTGAACAAAAACTAAACCCATTTGATAGAAAAACATGCGTAAAGCAAATGGATTATTTATTGAACTTGATCAATGAATTTGCTGTAAAATCAACATCAAGTTTAAATTTTAAAAGACCCTTTTTAGTTCCGGAACACGAACAAGTAAGAATTGATTCAGAAGATTGAATCAAAATTTTCAAATTTTTATTTGATGCAGATACAACTCTTCCAAATGAGAAAACGATAAAAAAATCTATTGCACTAAAAGAAATCCATAAAAAAGTCCCTCGGTGGTCATACAAATTAATTAACGATTTGGAACAAGAGGAGGGAGAAATCCCGGAAATTGGAGTAGAAAATCAGCAGATTCGCTCAAGAAAAGCAAAACGTGTAGTTATTTTTACTGATAACCAACAGAATACTGATACTTATAGTAATACCCAAGAAACTAATAATACTGATCAACCAGACGAAGTAGCTTTGATACGTTATTCACAACAATCGGATTTTCGTCGAGATCTAATCAAAGGCTCTGTGCGTGCTCAAAGACGTAAAATAGTTACTTGGAAATTCTTTGAGGCAGATGTGCATTCCTCCCACTTTTTGGACCGAATAGACAAATCCCCCATTTTTTCTTTTGCTATTTCTGAACGTATAAACTTAATTTTGAGAAATGGTATGTGGACAAACACAGAACTAAAAATTTCGGATTCTAAAGAGAAAACTACAGAAGAAATTGAGAAAAAAAGAGAAGAGTATAAAAAAGAGGAAGCCAAAAGAAAGGAGAAAGTACGTATAGAAATAGCAGAAGCCTGGGATAGTATTTTACTTGCTCAAGTAATAAGAGGTTTTTTGTTAGTAATCCAATCGATTATATACCTTAATTCTGCTCTTTATTCCAGTAGTTTTTTCGTCGCCAAATTGCCCGAAGTTTACGCTTTTTTGAATCCAATTGTAGATGTTATGCCAGTAATACCCCTGTTCTTTTTTCTCTTAGCCTTTGTTTGGCAAGCTGCTGTAAGTTTTCGATGATATTTTTAATAGAGTCCCAGACAAATCCATGATTTATTCGAAAACAAATACGTAGATTTATTCGAAAAAAAATACCCTAAAGCCTATATGCGATAGATAGACTCCTGCAACCATGACATACTTGCTTATTTCTCAAACCTCAATTAATAAAACAGTTAAATACAAGGGGACACATAAAGCCTAAACCCTTGATTACAAAGATCTGAAATAATATCAGAAACCTTACGATACTCATGTACTCAAACAAGCACCAATTAGCAAAGAGTACTACTCTAATGACGACTCTATTTACTTTGATACAGCGATGACATCCTAAAAGAACAGTTGATATGTAACACGCTTACATATACTAATATCTAATTCTAAACCAACTTTCCATCTATGTTGATATTTAACGGCTTATAATCACCATTATATATGGATAGAATTTGTGGTTGGTAAAATCTTAAAATTTCTTATTTAAACATTTTTAGTTCAAATAACCATGATGTTAAAAAGCAGGTTTGGGTTGCTTATTTAAAACTGAGTTTTTTAAAAATTGATTTTTTAATCTACAATACCAAACTAAGGTTAAATCATCTAAATGAAAAAATGATTTGGTATAAGTTTTGGCTTATTGCCTAATTTGAATTTAAAAATGATATGATTGTATTTTTACATAAGGATGACATGACAAGAATTTTAAATTTGATGATGTGTTTATGTTACATGACATGCCAAATAAGATTAAGACCATGAATTTTAGGCCTTATTTAGACCCTATGGCAGTGCCCTATATTTTAAGCGAAATAATCCTCGTCAGGCTAGCACCAATCAGGAACCAAAATCACATGAAGACCATTACTATATGAACTTGTTCTTCAAATTTCTAGTTTGGTTTCTAACAGGACTGGATGAGGCTATAAGTAATCAGCAGAAGTACGATGCCATCAATTGGCACTTGTTGTAGACCATGTCATCGATCGCTTTGAAGTCTTGTTTGATCAACTTTCAGGGCTTGATCATCACAGCTCATAGCTAGTCATTTTTCCGACGATTGTTATCTATTCTGTAGTTCTATACTGTCAACATTGTCACATTGAAATGGAATTAACATATTTAATCACTCGCCTTCCTCAATTATGTTCCATTTCTTTTATAGATTTTTTTTCTTTCTCGGAAATCTTAAGTTTTCGATGGAATTTCCTCTCTCCCATAGCCCTGGATTTATCAAAAATATGTCTTACCTATAGAGCATGCAGGGACATCGTAAAACTACCATTCTCTAGGTGGTCATTTGCCACAAAGTGACAAAGACCAAGACATTGGTGCCCGCAGCTGTATATGAAGTTATGAACGTAACTAGGGGATGCACTGGCGGCCTCCGCTAACCAGGGTATCGCAGGAACCAGGTTACATGTCGTAACTCTTAACAATGCGTTAGGTATTGTGGTTACTAATTTTGAATCCATCATTAGGCAAGTTTGATTGTTGTAGCCACCCGCTGGAGAGAAGAATCTAGAAACCGATGACAGAATGAGAACCTCCGAGCTGCTTCTAAACCACCTCCTGGCCTCAACAGATTCACAGCCTCATATGATGACGTCCAGTATTAGTAGTACCGTAGTTCGTTTTGAATTCTGATAACAAATGGCTCAGCAGATTAATGGAAAAACTTATATTTCGTCTCACAAAAAGAGGTAGAGGAGGCCAATTCGCTGCCGTGTTTCTTATTTTTCATTTGGAGTCATTTTATGGACGATTATGCCACTGTAGTTCAAGTCATTTTTCATCAAAATTCTTGATAGTTCGACATGATAGAGGAGGCCAATTCGCTGCCATGTTTTAGTACTGTATAGTTTAGTAACGATGAGACAAGCATGACATGAGTCCTGGGTCAGGAGTCCCTCATTGGATATGGTTCCAACTTCCAAGTACGTATTTAAGGAAAATACTTGGGTCCGATCTAGTTCGGACTCAGGTTCTCGTTCGAACAGGCACAAATCCACTTTTCACAATATCAATCGTGATCTTAACCGTTCAATAGTTAGATTAACATATGAAGATCATCTATACCAAAAATCAACGTAAAAAATGATCGTTTGCTCACCCGAATGCATCGAACAAAGTGAACGGATAATCATAAACACTCAAGAACTGTCCATTTTGTTCTATGAATTCGGGTGAGCAAACGATCATTTTTTAAGTTGATTTTTGGTATAGATGATCTTCATGGGTTAATCCAACTATTGAACGGTTAAGATCACGATTGATATTATGAAAAGTAGATTTGTGCCTGCTCGAACGAGGAGCTCCGTCCGAACTAGATCGGACGGAAGCTTTTTCCCGTATTTAAAGGGTCAATGGTTGTTCTGGCTTCATCTTACAATTCCAGCCTTATGGAAATGGGGATGGGAATGGTCATTCCCATGCTTAGTACAGTGAGATGATACTATCAATTTCGTTCCCTTCATTTCAACCACCAGTTAAACTTGCTACAACGCAAATCACCAAAGAAAATAAAATCAGATGGATAAAATCATATTCGGGAGGACACTCAGATAGTGTGAACGGAACTTCAACTCTGAATCGCAGGCCATACTTCAAATTTGATTTCCAATATCGTATACAGTTGCGCTAGCATGCTAAAACCTAAAGTGGCCAGCACCAGTGGAAACTAGAGCAAACTGATAGCAGAGTAACATGGCTAGTACAAGTACAAATGCCTAACAAATCATTGTGTTCATGAAATAGATGGAATCAGGGGTCATCAAAAGAAAATCTGTCCCAAACAGAACTCGAAGGTGATATGAGTGAAAATAAGCAAAACCAATCTGCTCCCTAATGGTCACATCTATCGAAAGCAATATGTCCCCTAATGTTCATTCCCATGAAAAGCAACTGGTTGAACCTGATTCTTGTTCTCATACCAACATAAGGAATCACCCATAGTTCATTCTCATCAAGAGCAAGCTGGCTAGGGAGAAGAACAAATGAATGAACAAAAAAGAATGACCCCTTTTAGCAATTGGCTATGACCACCTTGTAAACCAAAAAGGAAAATCCAGAGCCAGATCTTGGTACCCATGAAAAACTTCATGCTCCCAAACCACACGACCAAAGTTTGAATATATGGGTTGGGAGGAGAAACCAAAAGGCAACAGACCAATCTTGGGTGTGTTTCAATTTGTGAATCCCTGGGACACTGGTGGAATACTGAAGAACACTTCCCACACATAATATGCATGTCCCATATACATGCATCTAAGAATGAAGCTGCTAAGCTCACAACTCATCAAGAGATGCAAATAAGTTCCTTAGAAACTAAGCCTGCACCACAGGCTAGTTCACATCAGAAGAAGCAAATTGGTTCCATAGAAACGAAAGCCACACCACAGGCTAGCCCACACAACATCAAAAGAAGCATATTAGTTCACATCAGAAGAAGCAAATTGGTTCCATAGAAACGAAAGCCACACCACAGGCTAGCCCACACAACATCAAAAGAAGCATATTAGTTTCTTAGAAACTAAAGCCGCATCACAGACTATCTCAAGATGGTATGGCATCATAAATTCAAACAGCCTAGTTTTGCCGTTCATTAATAATCTTAGATCACTTGTGGAAAATCTCAATAAACATATATTGCCTTTACTATAAACAGCAGTCGACACTCATATAGCAGGTATTATTTCAGAAGTTATGTGAGAGATTACCGCCAATACTAGCAAAATGCTGGGAACAGAACAATGACCTAAGAAAAGAACAAACAACGGAATACAAAGTACCAACGAACCAGCAACGCAATTAATGGACTGAAGTTTCAGAACTAAGAAACAGGAGAATACGAAAACCACATTGATATAGATAAACCCAATTGTTCTAGAGCTAATCTTATTCAGCTACAACACAATCAACAGATATATACATGAAGCAATAATTATCACAATATAAACTTATTATGTCAAACACCAAAGTATATTCAGCAGTAAATTCATAAGGGAAATGAAGTCTACCAGACACTCATGTTCTGTTCTTCCATGCTTCTCTTGACGATCATATCTTATCAATTTTATCAGCCTTGATGACAGGGTTTGCCTTTGCAATGGCATCTTGCCCCGCACTCTTGTAATCAAACATGCAGTTATGAGAGCTGTAGTACCGATGCAGGGAACAAAATGTATCACCACATCTGCACTTGAACCCAGTGAGCCCAACTCGCTTTCTACAAAAGCTGCACCTATTTGCGGGGCGCTTCTCAGGGTTCTCCGAAGTCGTCCCTTCTTCAACTTGACTCTGTCTGACTTCTCCAACTACTTGTTCAACATGGGACTTATTCACCACATTTGTCCCTCCCTCCCCAGCCTTATTCTCCACAACCGAGGTACCCTCCACCGCACCTTTCGATTGCGTTAGTAAAAACTCCTTGTAGCATTTGGAGCAGAGATCATTAGTTTTGGCATTTCCATAAAACCCACAATTATTCACACAATAAATGGGAGCATTCGAGGGCTCAATGCCAGTCTCATCAAGCTTCCTCTTCTGTGATTCTTGCTCCATTATTCGACACACAAAAAATCAACAATAATCTAAACAAACCCCACAAAACCACAACTTCTCAATCCAATTTCCAAAGCAACCCTTATTTCAAATCCCCCAAAGATTCAAACTTTACCTGAAAACTGACCAGAAAACCAAACCCAGATCAGCAAGCAATCCATTTGAAACCGACCGAGTCCATGATTGAGAGTGTCATACTCCACAACACACAAAACCCCTAAAAAGTCAAAACCCAAATCAGCTGAAAAGCAAACAAATAAACCCAAAAGGCAAAATCAAACCCGAAATAACAATTGAACAAACCATGCATGCAGAATTGCAGATCATCCAGGATAGCATATAGAAAAGAATGAAAATCGAGGGAGGTTGTTCCAGATCGTGATACCTGAACTGACGGCTGTGATTCAGCGGAGAAGAGAGATAGAGGTGGATGGGGATTTGAGAATTGAAGAGTCTCAAACTCATCAACTGATGATGAGAAGCTGTGTGGGGATAGAAGAAAAAAAGGATGAGGAGAAAGGGTGTGTTGGAAACTTTGAATTAAAAAGCTGGAAACCACTTTATTTTATTTTATTGAAAAAAAAGATGAAGAAGAAAATGGGTTTGTTTTCGGTGTACGCGTGTGCTTATCAGGCTGCGGTCGCGGTCGGACTCACGTAGACACGCTTGATAGCTCCTCCGAACCTGATCCAATCAGCCTTCTAGTTGTTGTTCAAGCAAGTAAACAACTCGAATACAAAAAAAATTGGAGTCTTGTGTAAAAAAACTCATGTCGATAGACTAAATAATATTGGATAAATTTTATATTTTAGTTACTGTTTTTTATTTAAGAGAAAAAAAAATATAGATAGTAGTTAAAAACTAGCTTCATTTTTATTGATAATAAATTAAGAGTAAGTAAAATTAACATGAACATGATTCATCTACTAGGTCTATAAAAGAATTGAATCATGCAAAACAACCAAGTAAAACCTAAACAATCATGATTAAGACCATAGATGAAGCGTCTTGATCAATACGAAGGACACATCAAAATTATAAAGAAATAAAAATAAATAATCAAAAGGAGTCATCGTTACACTTTTTGATTTTTGATTGTCACACCCGAATCACTCTAAGAGAAACGAAAGCTCTGAAGATGAACTACAAGCCTAAATTCTAAGAAAAACTATGCTAAGAATTTATGAAGAAGGGAGCACTACTTAGGGCAGAAACTTGGAGTTCTTGTGTGGAAAAGGTGATAGTTTTCACGTCTCAATGCTTTCCTATTTATAACAGAAACTGTCAAGCCCCGATCCGAGTTTACCTCTCTAAACTCATGATAGGACGTGCATAACACATCTCAAGAAATATTTACTTGTAATCCCCCTTAAGAAGGGATAAGTCTTTTCCCCAAACCATTTTCATCGGTCCAAACGATAGCGGAATAAACCTCACAACCGGAGGTTATCCCGATTTCTGCATTTGAATTTCAAACTAAATAATTTAGAGGACCTAGGGTCTAAATATTATTTGTGACTCCACCAGAATCCCGACAAGGCTGCCTACGTACCCTGTACTCAGGGATCAAGCCATATTTTAAACAACGTCCCAACCGGGCTAATCCCTTTTTTCTATTTATCGGTCGATAAACTATTAAAGATAGCATAAGCTTAATGCAAGTCCGGAGTTTAACCTCTCTGCCGAGGTATCGCATAAAACTATTTCTTCATGAAAGTAAAACCCTTCAAACATTTCTTTATAGAGTTGACATGTGTTAGATAGGAGAGAAAGAATGTAAACACATGGAGAAGATGACCATCTAGTTTGGTTAAGCCTTTCATATGGTAGGTATGCATTGGTAGGCCAAACACTAGAGAAACACATGCCAAGTGAACCAAACAACACTCAATTAATTCAAATCCAAGATACAATGAGGTATAAATATTCTCCCAAAGCAAATTAACAACAAAACAACTAAAGAGAGAAAACTAAGATATCCAAGGGAAAAAGAATGATGATAGTTTTGGTCATACACAGTCTCACTTTCATAATCCTAACACAGCCTGTTTTTTTTAGGAACCTAACACAGCCTGTTAAAACAACTAAAGAGAGAAAACTAAGATGGCCAAGAAAAGAAGAATGATGATGGTCTTGGTCCTACACAATCTCACTTCCACAATCGTAACACAACATGTTAAAGGGTTCATAGTATACAAAACTTGATGATGGGTCACATGGAATAAGAAAATGCATTTCAAACACAATTTTTTTGTAGTTAATGACAGAAGATAATGAATTTATATACATTCTATTCTCCTGAAATATGTCATGGTCAATAACTTGGTCATGCAATATTTACCTCAACATTTTTGAAATACTACTAAAGATGTGTATTATTTTATGAAATCGGGTTACTGGCTGAGTATGAAATTAAGACAGGTGAGAAAGAGTACTAGCTGTAGTGGTGGGAATGATGATTCAAACTCCAAAACTATGTAGAGTATTATTTGAGATCTAACAATCTGTAACAAAGTCAAGTTTTTTTATGGAAAGCTTGCCATGCATTCTTACCTTGTACTGAGCAATTGGTTAAATATAAGGTGTGCTCTTTAAATGTTTGTGGCATGTGTGGAGGGTATGGTGAGACTATTATTCATAGTTTGTGAGTGTTATAATATAAAGAAGGTCTGCAAGTATACATGGCTTGAAGGCGTTGTCAAGAATTGGAAAATACATTCTTATATTGATATTGTTCATAGAGTGGCTGAAGCAGAGACTAACAAAGGATTGAGGTTATTTGCTATGATTTATTGTGGATTTTGAAGAAAAGAAATAATTTTCTTCATGGAAAAATAGGCTTGAAATTTTATGCAAATTGTGCAACGCTGTGTGGATTGGCAATAATTTTCAAAAGTTTCAATTTGTAATACTTTACGTAAGCTGTTGCGACAAGAGAGGATAGCGTGGAAGCACATATTGTTGATAGTGACTGCATAGTTCTATATTTCTATATTTTGATGGCACGATTGATAAAGAGAACAACTGAGTTGGCTTAGGTGCGGTGTTGTTCAATATGCCAGGAAGTTTATCAGGTGCTCTTTCTATCCCACTTCCTTTTCCTTTACCACTAACAGCTACTAAAACTCTTACACTTTAGCGGGCTCAATTATTGCAGACAGTTAGGAGTAATAACAAGAGTTATGGTGAAAAGTGATGCTCTTACTGTATTGAGTAGCCTTGATGCTCATGGTGAGGAGTTCTTGATGCAGTCAAAAATATGAGAAAGATTTTGTATTGTTCTCATGGAAGCATGTAACACTCGATAAATTTTTCAGTGCTACCGTAGCACCAGGTGATATTGATGTGTGGTGCTACACACCTATAAGAAATCAACACATGGATATCAAGGGTTGATGTTAGTTCATCGTTACAAAAAAACCCAAAATTTCTTATCGATGATAACAAGAAGTAAACCCAGGTTTCATATAAATTATTGTTTTTGTTTCAAGCTTTCTAACAATCAAGATTCCAGCAATCATTGCCGAGTGGCATATGACATGGATTAAATAATCTTCACAGTAATTTGGTAAGGATTGATTTATTGAGGTCTGAATATTCAAAAAGGTTAAATGATGTGGCTCATAGTCATACTATATCTAATCTGACTTTGTCACAATCTATGTATTATAGATAATTTGGCCCTTAGTAGCTTCTTGATTTAGTTTATGGTGTCTAGCTAGTTTGTAGTTTGGGGTCTTTTGAGTATATATCCTCAATTTGATGTATTTAATTTATTTCAAGCAATTTATTTAATGAAGTTTCTTTTCAATAAAAAAAATCTATACATCCAACAAATTTTCACCCAGATTGCCACGTCAGCAAAGTAAAACTGAATGGCCAAAACGATTTTCACCTAATTGTGGAAACAAAAAAACGATTTTCACCTTCACACAGCAGATATTTTCCTGTTTCCTCCTTCCTTCCTTCCTTCCTTCCTTCCTTGTCGTCGTCTCTGCATCACCGACTCCGACACCTCTCCGGCGCGGCACGATCCTCACTTCACTCTCCTCGTAGCGAACTTCGTAACACCAATCTCGACCTCCTCCATTCATCGCCATCCCAAGCTCCTCATTCCGGAAAATTAACTCAGCTCTGAAAACCTGGAGAACGCTTCCGGTTCCGGCATGTGATGCTGGCGCTCCCCGATTGATCAGTCCGTTCAAGTTTCTGGTCCTTTCTTGAACTCTTCTCCTATTTTAGATACGAATTTTCGGTACTTCGTGATTATCAATTTCGGATTGCGGAGCTTCGTTTATCTTGTGTAGTGATTTTGATTTGAATTTGTTACTTCCAGTACTGTAAAAACTGAATTGAGATCATGTACGTGATGAACTTGTTTAAGCTCAGGTTGTAGTATCTGTTAGGAAATGATGAGATTGGAAAACACTACATTGGAGATGGAGAGTGCAATTTTCGTTTAATTTCGAATAAATAAGGAAAAAGAATTCTGTTTTGATTTTGCTTCTAGCATAGGTTTCGGTTCTGTGGCCGATTGTCGCCGTGATTAGTTGTAAGATATCCATGACCTCAGTTAAATCTGGCCTTTTCTTTTGGTTCTTCGGATAGGAAATAGAGAATGTGAAGTTCTAGTCTAATTATGATTGAATAATGGAAAAGAGTTAAGAGTTCTCAATAAGATTTTTTGCATATGTTCGGGTGACCTATTTCGCTATAATTAACTGCAAGAAGTAGTGTATTTGAAGATGATTTATACTTGTAAAAAACGATGACTTCAGTTCAATCTAGCTTATTTTTGGCTCTTCGTAGAATTCTTAGTTTGAAAGTCACATGTACAATGCCATGAACATGAATGTTCATATTTCTTGTGGTAGGGAAGTTTAGTAATTATTAGTTTTCTTTTTGTTTCCTTTTCATCTTTCACTTGTTAGTGCTATGTGAAACTGATTATTGTTTAGACGTTGTACTGACTTTATTATTCTTAATAATGTATTAGTTGCCTAGTTACGTGCCTACCCTTTGTCCATAATGCAGTTATGCGATTCTGTGTCATCCTTTCATTTTCTACTTCTTAACTCTGATATTTTATTCACTTAAAGGATCCAAATGGATTTGGCTGTGGGTGACAAAGGACCTGCAGTACTTCAGTTGCTCAAATGGGGCTCTTCTCATCCCCAGCTAAACTTGTCGGAATTTCGTGAAGCTTATATTTCACCTACAAGACAGTTATTATTGTTGCTTTCATATCAGTGTGAGGCTTTATTGTTTCCTCTGATAACAGGTTAGTTTCTATAATACGTCTGTCTTGTGTTTGATTCTATGACACTTGTCATATCATCATTTTCATTTATTTTTTGTATGTGTCTGTTGGGGTCTCTACAGGTAGTAACAATTTGGAGAGTAATTTTGGTGGAAGTATTCAAAGTACAGCGACAGAGCATGTTATGTCAGATTTAAGAAGGGATGATTTTCTGTGCACATCTGGATCAGTAGGGCATGTTGATAATGATTTGAGTTTTGGAGTGGATAGTTTAGGATCTGAAAGAAACCTATTTGTTGGTGATGTTAACTCTCTGGCTTGGGGCATTTGTGAGGACACTTATAATCAGCACAAGGATTCTTTATTTAGAGAACTTTTGTTTGTTTGTGGCAAGCAAGGTATTATGGTCCATGCTTTTGTTGAATTCACCGGAAATAATACAATTACCAGCAATGCACGGGAACGTAGGTACGGGCAAGGGAGGTGGGTGGAGTGGGGGCCTTCTGCTTCTTTAGTTGTAAATGTGGAGGTGGAGGAACCTACAAGCTTGAGTTCTGAAGCCACTGAAAATAGTGAGTTTAACAAAGCCAATGGAAAAAGTGAAAGTCCCCATACTTGTAATGTGGATGGGAATGATGAGGTATCAAAAAGTGTTGCTTCTAAGAGATGGCTGCAATCTTATTTGACCAAAGTTGAAAATGTTGAAGATAATGGTAAGATATCGACCAGATTCCCGGAAAAGTCCTTGTTGCCTAGTTCTGCGAGTGTTGTTTCATTTAGTTTATTTGATAGTAGTTCGCCAATTTTGGAGCACCTTTCAAAAAATGATTCTGCATCAGATAAGGCATGTGGTCAGGAAAGACTTTATGAGTTGGAGAGTGATAAATCTCTAAATTTAGACATAACTTCATCTGATCCACATTTCAAATCTGAAACTTTGTCCAATCTTTTTGGTGTTGGAATGGATAGTATATACAAATGCTGCAGAGTGTTCTCAAGCAATTCACATTACTTCATTGGATTTGTGTTCACACAGGTTGATACGGTAGTTGTCAATACTAGTGATGATAGTGGAAAAAGCAAGAAGAATAATGTACTGCTTATTTCTAGATTAGACGGTGCTGGAATTCATTGGGTTTCCTCAGTGAAGCTTGACGATAGTCCACATATCGGTTCAGTTGGACAATGGACAGACTTCCACTTTTCCGATGAACTTCTTGTTTGTCTTAATGCTTGTGGGCTAATTGTATTTTATGCAGCAATGTCAGGTGAGTATGTTGCACATATAGATATTTTACAGGCTTTAGGACTCAACACTGAGTTGCATTTGCAGAAGCAGGAAGCAGTTTCCACAGATTTTAATGAGCATACTAGTCAAGTTGATGACATTCGGAACAAATCAGTTTTACAACATGTAGATTATTCTGGCAGTAGAGTGTTTAAAAGGTTGATATCTGCTTCACATACCTCTCTAATAGCTGCTATAGATGACTGTGGTGTAATATATGTACTTTCTGCCGGTAAATATCTACCGGACAAATATAATACAAATGTGAAACTACTTCCACATATTCAGCATTTGGAACTTGGAATGTTGGCTGGTTGGGAAGTTGGCGGTTCTCATATAGGCTACCAAAGAGAATTTTCTGACATACCTGGTTCATGGAATTCCATCATTCCATCCATGATGGAAGGAAGATCCTTCCTGGATGATTCTGGGAAACAAGTGCTTCAGAGAAACAAAGAGTTATACCTCAAACAAGAACGGGCTGGATACAGGTCAGAAGTTACTGATCAGAAGTTTGATGAGTCTCACAGAAAGGGACACCTTATTCGCAAGATCTTTGTTCCCAATTATAGATTTAGTGAGGAGGATATCATCTGTTTTTCTCCATTGGGAATTACTCAGCTTATGAAACACCAAAATTCACGTGATCAGAGGGGTTCTCAAATTGTTCATCTCAATATGCATGCAGAATCAGCAGTACGTGATGACAGCTTTTTGAATACCGGTTGTAAAAAGTTTTATTTCCATGGGAAGGAAGAATACTTTATCGGTGAGGCAGTGGGTTGCACATTCCAGGGATGCATTTATTTGGTTACGAGAAGTGGACTTTCGGTGGTGCTTCCCTCTATTGCAGTTTCATCAAATTTTCTTCCTGTAGAAGTTATTGGATGTCGGCAGTTGTGTCTTAATTCAGGCATTGGGTATCAAGGGAATGATATAGGGGGAGCTAAAGAATCTAAACAGCCGTGGTCACCTTGGAATGTTGAAATTCTTGATAGAGTTCTCCTATACGAAGGTGCTGAAGAAGCCGATCGCTTGTGCTTGGAAAACGGTAAGAATTTAGCATGCTATTTCATACAGATAACAACCATCCTACTATCACTATGGAATAAGATTGACATTTTAATTAGTTCAAGGTTGCAATGCAGATACTTGATTACTACCCCTTGTTTTTATTTTATCTTTTTATTTATTTATTTATCGTTTCTAGTGAGGTTGGTTATCTAGATTTGGCATTTGGGTAATCCAGTTTTAGCCTATTGGTTGAAGTATTTTCAGGTTCCATTGTCATTAAATGATGATTTGAAGAAAATATTTGGATTTAACAGTAAGACTAGGTCTTTTTATTTTATTTTGGATCCTCTTGAAATCTTTTATTGTTGATCAGTAAGACTACATTAGTTAAGAAAAAACACATAGAATTAAAGATCAATATATAGGAATACCACTACCGTGGCTACAATAATCTTAAAATGGATGTGCAGTCACAATATACCATTCTCCATAAGACTTTCCTAGATTTTAAACCACTCTTTTCTGGTAGACTTCAGACATCTTTTAGTGGGAAGGAGTGGACTGCACGTTGTCTGTTTTCTGCACTGCACTTTATTAAGATTATTTTGTTCTAATAAGGTTTTTTTTTAATTTTTTTGAGACAAAAATGCAATATACAAAGAGGGCGGCTAGGGCTTAAGGCATATACGCTCATCTACCAGTGCTAACTCTAAACTTAGGGGCTTATACTACAGCTGCTTCCCAGTCCCTTAAATTCCTTGGAAGTAGAAGCCCATAAGGATGCCCTGAACTTGACTCTCTCACACAGGCCATCCCTCTCCAGCCCATCATAGGTTTCAAATAATCTTTTATTATGTTCTGATAATAGACACTTGTGAAACCTCTGCATTGTACACTGCTCACAAGATGGAATTTTACTGGCTCTAGTTCCTGTAGACTGATAAAAAGATTTCCAATTAAAATGTTCTATCATAGAAAGTCTGTTTTTTTGTTTTGTTGCAGATCATGTGAACGATACTAGGCCAACTTATTTATTATTTTGTTATTAGTTTGTCTATGTACTTGTTCATATCAGGTAGGGTTGTTTGCATATTCTTTGACTAATTTTCACATATGGCCTATTGGGGTGCAGCTATTTTGTATATAGCTTTTATAGGATGTGCTGAAACAATTCTGAGTAAATCGCTGCAATGTCAGGTTGGGACCTGAAAATATCTCGGATGCGTCGGCTGCAGTTGTCACTGGATTACTTGAAATTTGATGAGATAGAGCGGTATGTTGTACAACCTAAATTTTCTTCCTCCATATGTTCTTGTTGCCTGGTATAAAAGTGATATTCTATAGCGCAAATTCTAGTTATATATTTTGGATCACATTAGTTGAATACATGTGAATATGCTGGGCCACATGTGCTGAAGGGGAGCATGACAATTTGCTGTTGTTATTTTTTAGTCCTGATGAATGAAAGGTTTTCTAAAACACATCTAGGTGTAATATTCTTCAGGGAAAATGTCTGTTAACTCTTTGGGATCAGTAGCATTTCTACACTAGATGTCAATTAAACTATTAATTTCATGTCGGGTTGGTTTTCTCATCCATATGGTTGTTCAAACAGATCATTAGAAAAGCTTGTGGGTGTCAGTTTGGCTGAAGAGGGTGTGCTAAGATTGCTCTTTGCGGCTGTTTATCTGATGCTTCGTAAAGTTGGCAATGATAATGAGGTTTCTGCTGCATCAAGGTAAAATCATTTACTGATCTGAACTCAATTTTGTATGTTATATTTCTTACTACTTGCTCATCCAAGTTACAAGAAATTCATACAGCTGTTCAAGTAAGCTTGGGTAAAAATTTGGTATATTTCATTCTTGAGGGGGCCGGGGGGTTTAAGAATTTATCCCCTGTAAAATGTTGACTCTTCCTAAAATGATATATCAGAATATTGGCAGCGAGATGTCACACTAATGTATGTGTTAGTGTGTTTTCCCTTGCGACCTTGCATTTCTGGAGTTCACATGAAAACCTTGGTGGTTTGAACTTGTTGCAATTAGAGCGCTGAATTGTTTACTTGATTTTGCTTCTTTAGGAAAGTTTTTGTTGATGTTAGCAATTTTTTGCTGGAATGATGGGATACTAGTAAGATCTTACAATCACATTACTATCGGGTGCTCATGTAAATTTCAAAAAGTGCAGGGTGTAGAGTGAAAACTTTTAGAGGGTAGTCCGTAGGTTTAACCCTCATTTTTTTTCACTGCTGGAAATAAATTGAAATCTCATGGACATGATATAATGGGAACAATGGCATGATGATTTGGATTCTGTGCATTTATTCCTTTTCTTCTACAAGACTTTATAATAGTTTATGCTTTTCAAATAGGGTGTCAGTACTTTTCTTGTGATCTTCTATTTGAACATACCAGTGTGGAATTCACTTTCTTTTTCATTTGTGTTCTTCAGGCTTCTTGCACTGGCCACTTGTTTTGCGACGAAAATTATCCGCAAGTATTGGTTGCTAGAACATAGGAAAAGGAAAGATGCATACGAATCTGGTAGGACACAACTTCTATCTCTTCCACCAGTTTCACCAGTGAAGGTAGAAGATGAAATGGCAAATTCAAGGAGGCTTCGTGAGATGTCTCACTTTTTGGAGATAATTAGAAATCTCCAATCTCGACTTGGTTCAAAGTATAAGAGGCCAGGCCAAGAACTGGTACGCTTTGCAGTTCTTTAGTATATTCAAAACTTTAATAGTGACAGGAAGAAGGAAATGGACCTCTTAATAAAGAAAATATCTAAACAATAATTCCAGCACAGAGCAACCAAAAGTATTTTCTCCCTGCCATCTTTAATATTTTTTCCCTGCCCACAGTTAATATAATTAAATATGTCTCTGTATCCTAGGTGGATAGTGGGGAAGCATCAAGATTGGTTGAGACTGATTTATTGCAGAATGAATCGCAGTTATCAATTGTATCTGTGGACGCTATATCTTTGGAGGCAACAAAACAGCATGAAGTTTCTTTCTCTGTATCGACATCAGGCCTTAACTATAATGAGAATCTTGCCTTAACACCTGTGGATTCTAAAGTCCCTTTGGACCCAGAGGATTTGAGTGAAGTGTCTGCTCTTGTGCCACGAGTAGGGCTCTTAGAGAAGAAAAGTCTTCCCTTAGAGAATCCCAAGGAGATGATTGCTCGTTGGAAGATAGATAATCTAGACCTTAGGGCAGTAGTCAGTGATGCTTTACTCTCTGGTCGTCTGCCCTTGGCAGTTCTTCAACTACATCTTCATCGTTCAAGAGATTCATTTTCTGGAAAGGAGCCTCATGATACTTTCACTGAAGTCCGTGATGTTGGTAGAGCTATTGCTTATGATCTCTTTTTGAAGGTAATTTGTTAATGAGCTATTGCTTGTGACATACATGAAGTATTGAGGCTTATAGTTAACCAGTACAATTACTGACAACAGGGTGAATCTGGACTTGCTGTGGCCACATTGCAAAGGCTTGGAGAGGATGTAGAAACCAGCCTTAAGCAGTTATTATTCGGCACTGTGCGAAGATCTCTTCGTGTACAAATCACTGAGGAGATGAATAAATATGGTTATCTGGGATCGTATGAGTGGAAGATATTGGATAGAATATCACTCATTGAGGTATATAAATCTTTGCTTCTTATCTTACAATCATATATGTCATGAACTCAACTATTACCTATATGATTTCTTTGTTGATTTGATATAATTTCTTGGAATAGAGGCTATACCCCAGCAGTAGTTTCTGGAAAACGCTTCATGGACGGCAGAAAGAATTCACTCGAATTCCAGCAAGTTCCAGTTTGCCCAAGAGATATTATTTGCCCCTATTGGATTCAGCTGTAGTCAACAATTTTACCATCGAGTGTGATGAAATTGATGGAGTTGTTTTTGGTTCATGGACAAATGTAAATGAAAATCCTTCTGGTACTATGGTTGATGAAGATAATGCTTACGCTGGTTACTGGGCTGCTGCTGCTGTATGGTTTAGTTTCTATGATCAAAGAAGCGTTGATCGAGTAAGTCATTTTATATTGGTACTCCTATAAGTCACTCATTGCAAGCTAGATATACTGGTACTTTGGTCTCTATTAATACGCTGCTGAAACTTATGTGGTAGTGATATAATTATGCTCAAATGAGCTGGGTTCTTGCACCTTTTTGAGTTGACAGTCTTTCCCAGTTACCACTGTTGTGGGGTCCTCTTTGAACTATATTGACCTTTGTTAGTTATATGTATGATTGGTGAAGCTATGCAAACAACCAAGGGCAATATCCCTTACATCCGCTGCAATCTCATTTCCAATGGACACCCACAAGCAGAACATGCACATTTTACTGCAGTTTGACTTTTAAGTCCAGTCCTTCATTAGTGTTCTTTAAGCACTCCTATTGTTGAGCATGAGTGAAATATTCTGACAAAAATATATAGTTGCAAGAGAAAATCTGGTTGTAGTGTTTATTGTTCACTACACTTATATTGTCAGTTCCATCCATTTTCAACACAGGAAAATTTTGTGTTCCTGCTCAGCCTCTGTTTATCTTGTCTTGCTGTTAATAATCAGCAAGATGTGCAATGACTTTTTTGGTCCACTGTATTTCTAATTAGTATTGAAGTGGTTTTGAGAGTCTAATAAATATAGCTTAGGTGTTTGACTATTGCATATGAATTTTGTGCTCATAATCTGCTAAGAACAGTTTTCCATGCCTGAACATTCATATAACTTATTATAACTCTTTTGCATTTTTAAGAGTTTTAGTTGTATAAATAGCCTATGTTATTGGATATTTCTTGCCTTTTGTTATTGGAATAGGTTGAAGAAACTACATATTCAAAATCCTCTTTCAATACAGATTGTCTTGGACCAGTCATCTTTCATGGGTGTGCATGTATTGTGGGAATCACAGCTTGAGTACCATGTATGCCACAATGACTGGGAGGAAGTCTCTAGACTCCTGGACCTTATTCCTGCAAATGTTCTTGTGGTTGGAAGCCTCCAAATCAATTTGGATGGGCTACAGCCTGCTTCAACTTTTGAATGCAATAGAGGTTCTGTCTACAGTGATTACCTCTGCTATGTTGAAGAACTGGATGCTGTTTGCATGGATGTACCAGAGATCAAAGTTTTCAGGTTTTCGTGTGACGGTATGTGCTCCATATGGTTAAAGATGCTGATGGAAGAAAAACTTGCAAGGAAACTAATTTTCTCAAAGGAATATTGGGAAGGCACAGCAGATATACTTCCTCTTCTTGCTCGTTCTGGCTTCATTACAAGCAAGTATGAGATCACTTCAGATGATGATAATATTGAGGATAAATCAGTCCTGAAATTTCGGGATGGTGGTACCATACAGGCTTTACATAAACTTCTTATTCATCACTGCTCACAGTACAACTTGCCAAACCTTCTGGACATTTACCTTGACCAGCAGGAGTTGGTAACAGATAGTAATTCAGTTCATTCACTTCTGGAAGCCGCAGTAAGTTTCTTGATATCTAGTGTTTTTTTTTCAATTCTGATTGCTTTTACTCATTCCCAGATCCCATCTACTACCTTAGTGACTCTTTTTATTTGATATGCTTTGAAGTTCCCTTGATTTGGTTGTATTTGCCCGGTCGTCTGGCTTTTTTATTTTTTTATTTTGCATTTTAAATTGTTCTTAAATTTTTTCAGCTGGACATTTGGTGGTCGTAGTGGTATTAATAATGAAAAGAAAGCTAGAAGTTCATTAATAAAGTGCAACAATAAACCTTCCCTATGATATGATGAAATACAGGGATTTGAGCTACTGTCAGAGCTAAGTGTAGACTAATCTTATCTTGTGGTGAGACTAATGATACTCTAAACACGACCAAGCCTGGATTCCCTGAGTAATCTGTGAAGTCTTAAATACTGAAAAAAAATCGATGCAGTGTGAACTGCTTGATCAGGCAAAGCTGTCTGAATCTGGTAAGGATAAAAGGCCAAAGTCCTTGGGACGTGGGGTGTTTGCTGTAATTTGTGTGGAAATAAATAAAAGGATCTTTGAGTTTAAAGATTACACTCTTTCCTCCGTTGGTTTGTAGTTTAGGGTATTCTGTCTAGGCTGGCTTGGTGTCTGTTTGAGACAATTTATTTGATGCTAACCGTCTTCAACAGCTTCTCTTTGAGTGGAGTTCTATTATACATTTATTATGAAATATTATTTTTATTCTTGGTTTAGATTCGAAAGCAGTTGTAGTTTAGGTTTCTTTGTCTAGGCTGGCTTTCGTTGCAAGTTGAGACTATTTCTCTAATGCTCTAGCCGTTTTTGACAGCTTCTCTTTAAGCGGAGTTCTATTGTGCATTATATTATGAAATAATAGTCTTATTCTACAAGTGTGGTACTTAGACAGTTAGATTAGGTTCTCCACATCTAAACGGTATTAAGGATGTGTGTGCCGTCTCTGTTACTTTTTGCTTCATGACTTCTGTTCAGTTATGTTGATTTGTGTGGCTCTCTGTATTTCTGCTCCCATCCTATCCGTAGAGAAACAACTTTTTCTTTGTCTCATCCGTTTTCTGAATTCATTCTGATAGGGAGATTGTGAATGGGCACGATGGTTGCTCCTCTCTAGAGTTAAAGGGTGCGAGTATGAAGCATCATTTTCCAATTGTCGCGCCATACTTTCACACAATCTAGCTCCAGATAGTAACCTCCGTGTTCAGGAGATGGATGACATAATTCGTACTGTTGATGACATTGCAGAAGGAGGGGGAGAATTGGAAGCTTTGGCAACCTTAATGTACGCTTCTGCCCCCTTTCAAAGTTGTCTAAGCAGTGGAAGTGTAAAGAGGCATAGTAGTACATCAGCCCAGTGCACACTGGAGAATCTCAGGCCCACGCTTCAGCGTTTTCCTACACTATGGAACACATTTGTATCAGCATGTTTCGGGCAAGATACAACTTCCAATCTTGTGATCCCTAAAGCAAAGAATGGTGAGGTTTTAACCATCCGGTTTCAATCCCTTTCATTTAAGCTATATAGCGTTTGCTTCCATAATGATTTTTTTACTATGGCTTAAGAATATACACTTCGTCAATTCAGGTTTATCAGATTATTTAACTTGGCGTGATGACATATTCTTCTCTTCTGGACGTGATACTTCACTTGTGCAAATGCTTCCATGCTGGTTTCCGAAGGCTGTGCGGAGATTGGTTCAGCTTTATGCTCAGGTATCTTACTTCTGTTCCGTGTCACTGAGCTTTTTTTGCGAAATCCCCACGTGCCAAGACATATATACACGTATGGTTTCTATTGCACACATATAGTAGCTGGTTGGTTTTGAAGTAAATCTTGACGTGGCGTGTTAGTTGCTTCAAACAGATTTTTTTTCTCTCCTTCGCTCATCCATTTTTAGTGGTTTTTAGTGAGGTATTTGGATTTATTGTATCAGCATTTCGCATGACATTGCAGGGACCTCTTGGATGGCAATCAATACCAGGTCTGCCTGTGGGAGAAAGTCTGCTGCACAGAGATATAGATTTTGTTCTAAACACTGATGAGGATGTAGAAATCAGTGCCCTATCCTGGGAAGCAACTATCCAAAAACACATTGAGGAGGAACTATATAGTTCTGCACTTGAGGTATATGTTTAATTTCTACACTATTATTCTTATCACTCTAGAGAATTGCTCAAAAAGTTGTCTCAAAAAGAAAGGATAAGAAAGAAAAAGGAAAAAAGCTTAAATAGCTACCTGCCTATTGCTAAAACCTACAGTTTGATTACAGGGAAATGTGCTTGGGCTTGAACACCATTTACACCGTGGACGTGCTTTAGCTGCTTTCAATCATTTTCTTGGTGTGAGAGTTCAAAGATTGAAATCAGAAGGAAAAGGACAATTACAAGCAAATGTTCAGGCAGATGTTCAGACGCTTCTTGGACCTATAACAGAAAGTGAAGAGTCTCTTCTTTCATCAGTAAGTTTTATTTTCTACTCATTTAGTGTCATACCTTCTCTTGGACCACAAACCAGAGAAGTGGATCTTTTATCAACTCTGGTGTGCATTCTCTTTTTTATTTGTTTAATTAAATTTCAGTTTCCATTATTCTTAATTGGGAAGCAGCTGTAGTATAATCTATTTGTTTAGTTGTAGGTCTTAAAGATGAGCTGCTTTGCCTTTAGCTGTAGCTGCTCTCTCCTTTTAAAGCGGACTCCTGTCCGCCTCATTGTTCTTTGCTTTTTTTCCTAAATAAAAAGCTGTTTCTGAATTAAAGAAATAAAAAAATAAAAAAAAAAACAGTTTTCCTGTAGCAAATACACTTGCTATTTTACAGTTTTCACACACAAGATATATATTGAGAATGCAAAGAGTACAAACATTAGGGGACTGGCAGTGCACAAAAGAAGTTAATGTTGTACTTTCAGTTATGATTGACCTAATAGTATTGTGAACACGAAAAAGGAAAAAAAACTATGTTAACACATAGGATTTAACTATGGCTCAGTTATTTCTCTTTGTTCATGGTGACAGTGGGGATTTTGATGGTTCGGTGACATTTCCTTGTGGGACTTTCTTTATAGGTCATGCCACTTGCAATTATGCATTTTGAGGATTCTGTGCTGGTTGCTTCGTGTGCTTTTCTACTGGAGCTTTTTGGATATTCTGCCAGCATGCTCCGAATAGACATTGCTGCTCTGAAACGGATGTCTTATTTTTACAAATCTAGTGAAAATATTGACAACTTGAGGAAACTTTCGACAAAGGGGTCTGTGTTTCATGCAGTTGGCCATGAAAGTGATATAATGGAGTCTCTCGCTCGAGCTCTAGCCGATGAGTATCTGCAGCAGGATAGTGCAAGCAAGACTAAGAAAAAGGGCACTCCAAGTTTAGCTGCGCTTAAGCAACCTTCACGAGCTCTTATGCTTTTCTTAGAATTCTTGGAAAAGGCTAGCCTTCCTTCAATGGTGGATGGGAGAACATGTGGGTCTTGGCTGTTGAGTGATGATGGTGATGGAATCGAGTTGAGATCTCAACAGAAAGCAGCAAGCCATCGCTGGAACTTAGTTACAATTTTCTGCCAGATGCACCACCTTCCCTTGAGCACTAGATATCTTTCTGTATTGGCAAAGGACAATGATTGGGTTTGTACACATCATACTGTTAAACTTGTCATTTATATTAAATGAATCTGGCTACGACAATTTCTTGGAGTATTAATCTTTGGTTCCATTGTCTCTTTAAGGTTGGGTTTTTGTCAGAAGCTCAGATTGGAGGATATCCTTTCGACACAGTGGTCCAAGTGGTATGTCGTGTTCCTATTAATATCAAGTATTACACATTTGTGCACAGTTTTTGTTGACAACTAGATAGACTAATAAACCTTGCACCATTTTTATCTCCTGATCCCTTCATCTTTCAGGCATCAAAGGACTTTGGTGATCCACGTCTTAAAATTCATATTTCAACAGTTCTGAAAGCCATGCAGTCAAGAAGAAAGGCTAGCTCTTCAACAACAGAAACTATAGAGAAAAGGAGTGAAGCTTCTTTTACTGATGAAAGCATTTGTGTCCCAGTTGAACTTTTTAGAATATTAGCAGAATGTGAAAAGCAGAAAAATCCTGGAGAGGCCATTTTGATGAAGGCAAAGGAGTTATCTTGGTCAATTTTGGCTATGATTGCATCATGCTTTTCAGACGTGTCTCCAATATCTTGCCTAACAGTGTGGCTGGAAATCACTGCTGCAAGGTTCTTTCTGTTATCCCCTCTACAAAATGATGCTTTCTAGCTTGTATTTAAATGATTCATTATGTATTGGAAAATGTTTGTGCAGTAAACATAACACTTGTTTCTAATGCTTTTGAGATAGGTTGCTCTCCATTTCTTCTATTTATGATACATTATTATGCAATCTTCACAACTTGATCTCGCTGCTACTTTATTCTCTACAGGGAAACTTCATCTATCAAGGTGAATGATATTGCTTCCAGAATTGCAAATAATGTTGGAGCAGCTGTGGAAGCTACTAATGCTCTGCAAGCAGGAGGGAGTAAATCCCTTACATTTCATTACAATAGGCAGAATGCAAAAAGGAGGCGACTCCTGGAGCCCAACTTAGGAAAACCCTCAGCCACTACAATGTCTGAAATTCTGGGTTCACCTGTGGGTGTGAAAATATTTGACCAGGGAACTATTTCTGAAGATGAAAAAATTATAGAACTCGGCGGAAATATGATTCTCTCAACTGATTCTGATGAAGGGTCTGTTTTGTTGTCGAAGATGGTTTCAGTGCTTTGTGAGCAGCACCTGTTCCTGCCTTTGTTAAGAGCATTTGAAATGTTCCTTCCTTCATGTTCTCTCGTACCTTTCATACGCGCACTTCAGGTTTGTGAAAAGTACAACACAGCTTCCTTTAATTGATCCAGTTACTTATTATTCCTAAACTATTTACGTGGATGATGTTTAACTTTTGACATTGCTCAATTTGATTTCCTATGGGCTTTGGAATGATAAATGGGAGTAATGTTAATACTAGGTCTAATTGTTTATTCTTTTTTATGTCCCTACCTCAGGCATTTTCACAAATGCGCCTTTCTGAAGCATCAGCACACTTAGGTTCATTTTCTGCCCGAATCAAAGAAGAATCAACTCGCTTACAGACAAATGTAGGAAGAGATATGCACATTGGTGCATCATGGATAAGCTCTACGGCTATTAAAGCTGCGGATGCCATGCTTTTGACTTGCCCATCTCCTTATGAAAAGAGATGCTTTCTAAAACTTCTTGCTGCCACTGATTTTGGCGATGGTGGCTCTGCAGCTACTTATTATCGGCGGCTTCATTGGAAAATTAATCTAGCGGAGCCACTATTACGCACGGATGATGTTTTGCAACTGGGGGATGAAACTCTAGATGATGGTGCACTAGCAACAGCATTGGAAAGTAATAGGCACTGGGAGCAAGCCCGCAACTGGGCCAGACAGTTGGAGGCCAGTGCTGGAGTTTGGAAATCTGCTGCTCATCATGTAACTGAAACTCAGGTAGCTTGGTATATATATCTGCTTGGCTTAGTATCCTTCGATAATATCTAAGGAGACTCTAAAAGACGGTGGAATAGAAGGCTTGACTCCTTATATATCTAATTATGTTACACATCCCTCAAGTTTAGAAAATCCATAGAGAAAAATTATTTTGGTATGTACACGGCTTTATTTCACTAATTTTCTCATAAAGAAAAAATATGGAGATGCCTCATGGAGATGTACGGTTCATTCGCTTTTAGGAGTTGAGACCGGTGCTATGTTTCCCATTTGAACTTAGTATCTTATTTGGACAATAATGAATTGTAGAACAACTTTTTGGGGAAATATTTTTTTAAAAGATACTAGGTAAGTCTTAATATAATATCGATCACATGATAGATACTGATATTAGTCAGTTGAACAGTAACATGTCGTTAGGAGTGTAGTTTGTTTAAATTGTAAGGAGTCAGTTGAGCTATGATGTCAGTTACTGTAGTGAATTATATAGTTTATACTGTTGGACTCCCTTGGTTAAGGAGTTGGTTGATCACATGATTGTAAATTCCATGCTACTGCCATCTCTCTCTCTACAATGTCTTTCTAATTTTTGCTTCTGTGTAGGCTGAATCTATGGTAGCTGAGTGGAAGGAATTTCTTTGGGATGTTCCTGAGGAGAGAATCGCTTTATGGGGACATTGCCAAACGCTGTTTATCAGATATTCCTTCCCTGCTTTACAGGTACTTTCTCTATGTTTGCAACTGTTGTCAGCAAAGTTTTTATCCTATTTTCTGCTTATTTTGTTGAGATGATTTCCAGGCTGGGCTATTTTTCCTTAAGCATGCAGAAGCTCTGGAAAAAGATCTTCCAGCTAGGGAGCATCATGAGCTGTTGCTGCTTTCACTGCAATGGTTAAGCGGAATGATTACTCTGTCCAATCCGTAAGAGAATAATTAAATATTTATTTTTCTTCACTTGTGTGTTTTGCTTATTTCTTCACTGATTGGTGCTGTCAAATCATCAGAGTTTATCCACTTCATCTGATTCGGGAAATCGAGACTAGAGTATGGCTCTTGGCGGTAGAATCAGAGGCACAGGGTAAAAGTGAAGGAGACTTCAATCTAAGCAGTTCTGTCCGTGATCCTATTCACAAAAATATCTCCAGTATTATTGATAGAACAGCAAGTATCATAACAAAAATGGACAATCACATCAGTACATATAAGAATAGAACTGTAGAGAAACATGATGCAAGGGAAAATAACCAGGCATATCACAAGAACCAAGTATCAGATGTTAGCTTTCCAACCACCACTGCAGGGAGTACAAAGACTAAGCGAAGGGCAAAAGGCTATGTGCCATTACGACGGCCAGTAGTGGATACACCAGAAAAAAGGGCTGATCCTGATGAGGTTTCTAATTCTCTTAATGTTAGATATGAATTGCAGTCTCAGGATGAGAACTTAAAAACAGACATGTCATTTTCACGGTGGGAGGAAAGGGTTGGACCTGCAGAGCTGGAAAGGGCTGTTCTTTCTTTATTAGAATTTGGACAAATAGCTGCTGCAAAGCAACTCCAGCATAAGCTGTCTCCAGTAAAAGTACCATCTGAAATTTTACTTGTGGATTCTGCACTGAAGCTTGCTGCTATGTCAACTCCAAGTAAAACAGTTTCTTTAGCAATGCTTGATGAAGAAGTATGTTCAGTTATTCAGTCCTACCATATTCCGACACAGCAACATGAAGTTGATACACTGCAGGTTTGTGTTCAAATTCACCTTCCTTCTTAATCTATGTTTCTCACCTCTTAATCTATGTTTCCCACTGCACGAGTTTTCTGTTTGTGGTCACTGCTCATGTTAAGCTTGTGTATGTAAAGGATATACTAGGTTTCTAATCTTCGTTTACTACATTTTATGGTAATTTCTAGATTTCACTACATTTGTTGTTGTGGGTTTGCGGTTAGGTTGATATGTTATCTTTTGTTATTGGTTGTGGTCTTTACTTTTACTTTTTCTTAGTGAGTTGTGAGTATGCGATCCTAAATTTGCTCTATTCATTCTTTTCTTTTCTATTTTGAAGTTAATGCAGTTTTTCTTCTCAGAAAAAAGAATGGCCTATAGTGGCTAAGGGCATAGTATACCCTCTGTTCTCTCTCTAGTACTTGACTGATTCTTTTGTGTTAACTTGATAAAGGTTTTGGAGAGTCTAGCAACCATTTTTACTGAAGGTTGTGGACGTGGATTATGCAAGAGGATAATAGCAGTAAACAAAGCAGCATGTATGTTAGGTCTTCCATTTTCGGAGGCATTTGTCAAGCAGCCAATCGAATTACTACAGCTGCTTTCCCTTAAAGCACAAGAATCATTTGAGGAGGCACATCTCCTTGTCAGTACTCATTCAATGCCGGCAGCCAGTATTGCTCAGATTCTTTCAGAATCCTTTCTAAAGGTTGGCCTTTTAATAGTTACTTCGTTGCCTGCTTGTGTTTGTAAGTTGGGCCGATTGGATATATATATATATATATATATATATATATATATACAGCGATTCTCAGGTGCGGACGTCCGCACCAAACCCTTCAGTGCAGACGTCCTTATATATATATATTATCTGGGTGTTTTATTATACCACTAAAACACTACTCTACTTCTAATAAGTGGTACAACGTCAAATTGGTATATTGCAAGTAAAATGGAGGGTAATTTACAAATATGTAATCTATGGTGCAAAGTTAATTCGCTTAATAGGGAGCCCTTCTAATAAGAACCTCTAAATTGAGGACTAGTTGAGGACTTTTGAATCAATTACTTATTAGACCAACTTTTTGATCAAAATTTGACATCTTAACCGTTGAAGTTATAGATTTATATGAGTAGATCAATCATACAAAATTTTAGTCAAACTGGTGATCGTTAAGTGCTAGTTTTATATCAAATCAATGGACGAACCAAATCTGTTAAACATGAACCGTTCAAGTTCATAATTGTTAAATCACACTTATAAATGCCTTAACGATTTTCAATTTAGTTGAAAATTTGCAGAAATGATATACTCATAAATATTTATAAAATGGACGGTTAAGATGTGGATACAAGATCGAAAAGCGGGATAAGCCGAAAAGTCCTCAACTTAGAGGTCCTCACTAGAAGGGCTCCCTCGCTTAATATAAGGTAAATTTGGGTAAATCATGCTGTACAAATTAGGGGCCTAAAATAAGTTTGAACTGTGTCTCCAGGGCTTATTGGCAGCTCATCGTGGGGGATATATGGATTCTCAAAAAGAAGAAGGACCTGCTCCCTTACTCTGGAGATTTTCGGACTTCTTAAAGTGGGCAGAGCTTTGTCCTTCTGAACAAGAAATTGGGCATGCACTAATGCGCTTGGTTATTACTGGACAAGAAGTACCACATGCTTGCGAGGTACTAATGCTAGAAATAGATGTTGTTAATTGTCCTGTTTGCGCTGGTTTAAATTATTTATGAAAAACAACTCAAGTAACATTTCTTTTCTCCAGTAGACGAAGGGATGTGCAATGATTGGTGAGAGTATTTTTCATTTTCTTGAACTAATGTTTTTTTTGTTAATAACGATTTCAGGTTGAGCTTCTAATTTTGTCCCATCACTTCTACAAACTATCATCTTGCCTTGATGGAGTTGATGTTCTTGTAGCCCTTGCAGCTACTAGAGTAGAAGCTTATGTGTCTGAGGGCGATTTTTCATGTTTGGCCCGTCTGATAACTGGAGTAGGAAACTTCCACGCCCTCAATTTCATTCTTGGAATTCTTATTGAAAATGGCCAACTGGATCTCCTTCTTCAGAAGTATTCAGCTGCTGCAGATACGAATGCTGGCACTGCTGAGGCTGTCCGGGGATTTCGGATGGCTGTTCTGACATCATTGAAGCATTTTAATCCCAATGACCTTGATGCTTTTGCTATGGTAAGTATCTGCCGATGTAATGTTTTTGACTATTTTAGCGCAATGAACTATTACATCAGTTATTCAGTTGGTCAGTACATTGGTATACACAATGAATTTATTGCGTTGAGAACAACTTAGTATGAAATACCATTTATTTTTCTTCTCACTTTCTTTCCGCAGGTCTACAATCACTTTGACATGAAACATGAAACGGCTGCTCTTTTGGAGTCACGAGCGGAGCAGTCATCAGAGCAGTGGTTCATTCGTTATGACAAGGATCAAAATGAGGATCTTCTAGACTCCATGCGTTATTACATTGAAGCTGCTGAAGTTCACAAATCCATTGATGCTGGCAACAAAACACGCAGAGCATGTGCTCAGGCCTCCCTCTTGTCTCTTCAGATTAGGATGCCAGATTTCCACTGGCTGTACCGATCCGAAACCAATGCCAGGCGTGCCCTAGTGGAGCAGTCTCGTTTCCAAGAGGCTCTCATTGTTGCTGAAGCGTATGGTCTTAACCAGCCAAGTGAGTGGGCCTTGGTACTTTGGAACCAGATGCTCAAACCAGAAGTTCTGGAAGACTTTGTGGCTGAATTTGTGGCTGTTCTTCCTCTCCAGCCCTCGATGCTCGTTGACCTAGCAAGGTTCTATAGGGCCGAGGTGGCAGCGAGAGGGGACCAATCCCAGTTTTCAGTTTGGTTAACTGGTGGAGGGTTGCCAGCGGAATGGGCAAAATATCTGGGGAGGTCGTTTAGATGCTTGTTGAAAAGGACTAGAGATTTAAAGTTGCGGTTGCAGCTGGCTACCGTGGCAACTGGTTTTGGAGATGTCATTGATGCATGTACAAAGGCGTTAGATAGGGTCCCTGAGAATGTTGGACCTCTTGTCCTGCGGAAAGGCCACGGTGGTGCTTATCTACCACTCATGTGAGTTTGATGTGATGGTGACGACAATGAGATCCTACAAGCTGGTTCTTCAGAAGAAGAAAGAGTAGGGGAAGGGGGGAAGGAGAAAGTGGGAAAAGAAACGTAGGAATGGGAATAGAAACCATACAGGAGACGTAAATTTGGTAGAGTTTGTAAATGTAGTTGACAGGTTTGATAGATCCTTATTCATTTTCCTGTTTCATTCGATTATCCAAAAGCAGCGACCAGTTTTGACAAAGAAGCAAAGCATGTAGATGAGAGCATTAGCTAATTCTAGCCCTAAGTTGTGTAGTATATGGTTTTGTTCTCTCCTTGATCCTTCATTACCACCTATTCTTTTATTGATAACTTCAGCAGTTGTATTTTCCTTGTTTTGATATCAAATGTATCAGGGTTTCTTTTTGCAACTGTTGAAAGAACTAGGATCTGCACTAAGATCGACTCATATGCTCTTATTTCAGAAATGCGTCCTAGTATCTCATTGTAAGCTTGAATACTCTTGTGAACTGAAGCTCTTGCTTTTCTCAGAATTTTATTAAATCTTATCTTGTTTATTTTTTTTCAAGAGAGGCAAGTTTTATTTAAAAACTTGCTACAAATTGTTAAGGGCATCCAGCATTTTATTGTTTGGTCAATTTTACCCCTAATGTCTAGTTACACCCGGCATATATTCTAAAGCCTACACCCATCACCTCGTGCTCTCTTCAATTAACCGAAAGACAAAAGATCAAGAGAAAACAATCAAGGTAAAAATAAAAAATTGCCATCTTATATATCATCAAATTGTAAGTTGTAAAAACATCAGAAGCATTGAAACTAAATGATTATTTCAACTCTCCAGGTTTCCTTTACGGTAAATGGTTTACTCAGTACTAGGGTTTTACAGAAGCACCAGTGCACCACCAACCACAAATTCATGCAAGAGTACGTGCTTAGATTTTGAACCCACCATCAACCACAATTTTCTTTCTCAAGCTTTATCAGATCTGGTTACATCCCAGTGCTCCCATCATGATTCATGTTTCTCCAAGTTAACTTGTTTTAAATCCATCGATGCTTTTCTTAGTTGGCTCACAAGTTCATATGATTCTTGATCAAAGAAATAAAATGTTTTATGTCATATAATTGATTCTGATATCAGAACGATCATTAGAAAAAGAGGTGGAGTTCCTCGAACACTACAGTTTTATCTTCCATCTTTCTGATTTTGATATATCATCTCTATATTCATGTAGGGATATAATTGGTAGAAAAAATAATGTTAGGTATATTTAGAAATTTGTTAGGTACATTTAACGGCACTTATGGTTAAAGATCCAAATACTATCATAAGAGGTATGAGTAGAACTCCACCTAAGAGATACATTGGTAAAATAATTCTTTACGACCAAACAAAACTAAAGAGAAACCTTATGGACAACACAAGCTACACAAGTTAAGTAAAAATGATTGAAGGTGATTTTAAGTTTGTGATTGATGTTGTGAATAGAGTTTCCACCCGATCTTAGAGGCTGCTTAAGCTTGTTCAAGATATTAAGGGTTTGAGCACTTCCTTTGAGTTTGTTAACTATAAACATATTTTTAGAGAAACAACTTTGATGGCTAATACCTTGGCTAATAGGGTACATAGGGTTAACCATATGAGCCTTTATATGGAGTGTGTTCCTCCAGAGATGTCTTGAGCTCTTACCTCTAATCTTGTTAACATTGAGTGAGGCACCTATATTTAATGTCATTTTCTTTTTCTATAAAAAAAAAACTTTAGTTAAAAGTGATTAGTTGAAATTACAAAGAAATATATTGTGGAAGTTTTCATATTTTTAATTTATTTTCCTTGGTTTAGTGTGCAGTGTCACTAGTGTGTGGTGTAGATAGTGTTACTGTGTTAGGCAGAAAGCATAAACCCTCGCTATACCCTCCCACTTTCTTCCCAACCCAAAGCGATTCAAGCCGTCATCTTCACTCCATCTTCCTCAACCTGTAAGTATCTATTTCAAGTTCTCTTCTTTTTACCTGATTGAAATTTACCCACTATGTTGAAATTGCAATGGTTCAATGATTGCGAGTATAGAATTGCTATTGGGTGTAATCTTTATTTTCATTTGATAACCTTCAGGGTTCCCTAGCCATGTCCACCTCCCTCAAACCAAACGCAGAGCTTGTTCTTGCCTTTGCCTCTTCTTCCAGACCATCGTATCCAAAACCCAACTCCACCCAGCTCCCCAACAGCTTCTCCGGCCTCTCCTTGGCTTCATCAAGTGGATTTTCTCAGCGCAAACATGTATGCTCTGTTTCGAAGAATGATTCCGGTGAAGGGTCTGGTGGGTTTTCGTATAAAGAAGCTGGTGTGGATATAGACGCTGGGGCGGAGCTTGTTCGAAGAATTGCCAAAATGGCTCCTGGCATTGGTGGCTTTGGAGGACTTTTTCCCCTCGGTATGATGTTTTGAATGGTTGTTGGGTTTTAATGTGGAGTTTGAATTTGTTGCTTGGGGTGATTGAGTTGTTATGGTTTAACAGGTGATTCGTATCTTGTTGCTGGTACTGATGGTGTGGGAACTAAGCTTAAGCTCGCATTTGATACGGGAATTCATGATACTATTGGGATTGATTTGGTAATGCTACTGCCTGAGCCGAGTCATGTGGTGGTGCAGGGTGTGTTGCTTTCTGTACTGATTAAGTTTGGTTTTCAGGTTGCGATGAGTGTCAATGATATTGTTACTTCTGGAGCCAAGCCATTGTTTTTCCTTGATTACTATGCTACAAGCCGCCTTGATGTTGATCTTGCTGAAAAGGTAGAGATCACTGTGTACCCCTCGTCTATTTAATGTAAAGACACATTGCCAACTTATTTCAGCCTATATATATATATATTCTGTTTCTTTGTTTTAGGTTATCAAGGGAATCGTCAATGGTTGCCAACAATCTGACTGTGCTCTTTTAGGTGGAGAGGTATTCTAAATGACTCAGTTTTGCATTTTCCATTGTCTTATTAGCTGAGGGATCCAGTTGTTAAGCATGTATTCTTAGGTTAATGTGCTTGTTTATTGTTTGTAGACACATGTTCGTATTTTCTGTAAGGTAGCACTCAGTGAATTGCATGTATTTTTTTTTTCAGACTGCGGAGATGCCGGGTTTCTATGCAGAGGGTGAGTATGATCTCAGTGGTTGTGCGGTTGGAATTGTGAAAAAGGACTCTGTGATTAACGGAAAAAATATTGTGGCTGGAGATGTCCTCATTGGTCTACCATCTAGTGGGGTTCATTCCAATGGTTTCTCTCTTGTAAGAAGGTTGGTTTTGTTGAATGAAAATGCAAAGATTTTCCCTGCTTTTATACATGCAATAAACTTGAACTTTGTTTTTTCTTGTCTGACCCTGCAGTTCTCACGTATAACAAATTTTTTTATTGCTCTATCTTTACAGGGTTCTAGCTCATAGTGGGCTGTCTCTAAAGGACCAACTTCCGGGAAAATATGTTACATTAGGTGAAGCTTTAATGGCTCCCACAGTGATATATGTTAAGCAGGTCAACATGAAATCAATATTATGCATATGTGCTCATTTAGTTGGTTTGTCTTTAACTAGCTGCTGAAAATGCTTTGTGCTTTTTGGTCTTACTGCACTGGAACAGGTGCTTGACATAATTAGCAAGGGCGGTGTGAAGGGGATAGCCCACATCACAGGTGGTGGTTTCACCGACAATATACCTAGAGTATTTCCAAAAGGCCTAGGAGCTGTCATCTATAATGGTTCATGGGAAATCCCAGCTGTTTTTAAATGGGTCCAAGAGGTAACTAAATTTTCATGCACCTTCTTATGTCTGAGCTTTTCTCTGGCATTTAAGTTTCTCATGTCTTTTCTCATTCTACTCATCTAATGCAAACACTAGGCTGGAAAAATAGAAGATGCTGAAATGAGGCGAACTTTCAATATGGGTATTGGGATGGTTCTTGTTGTGAGTAAGGAGGCATCCCGCAAAATACTCGAGGATGAAAATGGGGCTTACTGCATTGGCGAGGTTGTAACTGGTGAAGGAGTGAGTTATAGATAAAATGTATTGTGTGGCTCAATCTCTCTATTTTCCTTGTTGAGGCCATTCAACAAGCTGAGTTACAAGCTACTGCAGCTTGTTTTTGTTGTTATTTTTGTATCGTGAGTTTCACAGTTACACAGGCATTTGTTAGTGCATCTTAGGGCTCTTTTAAGTTCTGAGTTCCCGTGTTCCAATCCATGCTCAACTGTTATACCAAGTCTTTCTTTTTTCACTACCAGGCCTTTTTTTGGCAAAATAGCTAAAACACCTACTGAACTTGGCTCAACGTACATCGTCAACTTCCAATTGTGTCAATTTACATCCTCAACTAGGTAAAAACTGTCGATTTGCACCTCATTCATCAAATTTGATGATTTCCATCCAATTTTAGATTCTGTGTCATGCGTGTGAGGGTATAACTATTTTTAAGGAGCCTCTCTAGTGAGGACCTCTAAGTTGAGGACTAGTTGAGGATTTTTCGGTTTATCTTGTTTTTTGATCTTATATCCACATCTTAACCGTTCATTTTATAAATATTTATGAGTAGATCATTTTTGCAAATTTTCAACTAAATTGAAAATTGTTAAGGCATTCATAAATGTGATTTACCAATTATGAAAACGGTTCATGTTTAACAGATTTGGTTCGTCTGTTGATTTGATCTAAAACTAGTACTTAACGATCACCAATTTAGCTGAAATTTTGTATAATTGATCTACTTATATAAATCTACAACTTCAACGGTTAAGATGTCAAATTTTGATAAAAAGTTAGTCTAATAAGTAATTAATTCAAAAGTCCTTAACTTAGAGGTCATCATTAGAAGGGTTTTCACCATCTTATATATATATATATATATATATATATATATATATATATTTTAATAATAAAAATTATGAATCAAAATATTTAAATGTGAGAGGCGTGAGAGAAATAATGGTTAATTAGAATTGCATGACTTAGCCATTTTAGTACACAATTTATGTCTTGTTCATTATCATTATCATTAATTTGATTTTAATTTTACTTTTTTCAATTAAGGTTATCAATGTAGTCTTTGTGAAAAATAAATATTAATGTAGGCATCATTTTTTAAAATGACAAAATTGTACAAAAAATATTAACTAAATAATGTGTCAGGAAATTGAAAAACAAATGTAACGAGGTATTAATTTTTTTAGTAAACTACAATGCAGTTATCAATCAAATTTCAATTCATAAATACACAATTTAGACAATATCTTACACTTTTAAGGATATAAATTAACAATTTAAGACAAGATATCCACATGTCATTTGTCACTTTGTATTTTACTAAATTACCTATAATGAAATTTTAGGACAATTTGATGTCTACATGTCATTATATATTTTACCAAACTATCTTTCACTACATATTCAATTCACTACTGACGTGGCACGCTGCTACTATTGAGTTGAAAGGTGCTGTTGTCCAGTTGAAAATGCTACTGTCCGCGATATTATAATTTTTTTTTTCAGGTAATTCTTTGATGCTGATGTGGAACGATGCTACTACAGAGTTTAAAGGTGTTACTATCAAACCTGAAGATCTGTTACTGCTGAAACCTGAAGATCTGCTACTGCTGAAACATGCTGCAGATCTGCTAATGCTGAAACCTGGTGCAGATCTATTACTGTTGAAACGTACTACAAATCTGATACTGTTGAACGTATTGCAAACCTGAAGAACTGCTACTGTTGAAACCTGCTGAAGATTTACTACTGCTAAAACCTGCTGTAGATTTGCTACTGCTAAAATGTAATGCAGACCTGCTATTGTTGAATATATAGTAGCAGCACTCATCACCACTCCCAATTCGATTTTATTTCAAATCCCACATATCTGACCCGAAGCTTGGAATGGTACAGAGAGAGAGAAGAAGAAAAACAGAAAAAGACGATGAGGAGAGAGAAGATATATGAACATGAGGGTATTATGGTTATTTACTCTATTAATTCAGATCAGGCCTCTTATACCTTGATTTTAGGTCTTGGCTGGTGTCCTAATTTGTATAACAAATCATAAAAAGGTTTTTTGTGTTTACAAATTTGGTTGGTTCTTTATATGTGATTCTTCTTATTTTTTTGAACAAATCTTTTTTTAGAGATTTTGTTTCATTATATTTTTAATATTACAACAATTTATAAAACAATGTAATTATATCCAATGTCTTAAATATCGATTTCTTCGTCAAAATCTCGACGAAATTTTTGGTTTTTTTCATACAGCGATATTAAATCCTCATACCAATAAAATATCAACGATATTTTTAGTAAATCTTCATTTCTCATCATTAATTACCTTTTCACATCTTTAATTAGGTCCAAACCTCCCTTTTCAGTCCTTTTCTAGTCGTTAATTTAGGCCCAAACTCCAATTCTGGCCCAGATGAAAAATTTGGAGAAACCAAGGATACCACTCCTGTGAATCAAGGTCCCCTTGTCACCCAAACGCCACAACCAACCATGCTAAGTTTGTATCTAATTCATATATTGAACATTATATATATATATAGACTCCAAATATGTTCACATCGCTTCTATTTTTCCTCTCAAAATATTGATACTTTCCGTTGAAATATCCAATTTTTAGACATTTGAAATTTCCTCGAAAGCTGAAATTTTAGTCCTTGGTTATATACCCCTCACATGTATGACTCGTGACTGAAAATTAGATGAAAATCATCCAATTTAACGAAGAGGGTGCAAATTGATTGATAAAGGTAAAATTATTTCAAAATATGTTTACAATCATAATTTGCTATTGACCAAGATGCGGGAGTTTTGCAAAGGAGAAATTATTTGTGCTGCATCAACTCGATTTGCAACAAATTTCATTTCCTTAGAAAGTTTGATCAAGAAGAAAGCAAGATTGAAACAATTATTTACAAGTGATTGGTGGGAAGCCAGCAATTTCAGCCGCACCAAACATGGACGTGTCGTTGAAAATATTGTACTTGACAACCAATTTTGGACTCAAGCGGAACATGTTTGTGAAATATCTGAGCCTCTTTATAAAGTGTTACGAATTGTAGACAGAGAAGTCTATCCAACCATGGGTCTCATTTATGAGCTAATGCGCGTAGTGAAATAAAAGTTGGAGCATAAACATGATGCAAAGTGGGTGGTAAAAATTATCAATGATCGGTGGTTTAAAACTTTATCGCATGATTTGCATTCGGCAGGTATATATTATTATTTTTAAATCTTTAATTATTAGATGTAGATGTATATTAATAATTGTTGTATATATTTAATGCATGCTATTACTTAAATGCTCGATACAACTATAAACCTGGCGTCGGAGATGATTCCCACCTTCTTGACGATGTGCATAAAGTTTTTTTAAAATTAGAACCTAATTGTCCAACAATAGGACAATTTGGAAGAGAAGTTCTTTTTTTATACATCTTGTTGTTTTATATGTTTTTATTCTTATAACAAGTACAAATTATTTTCTTATTATATTTATTTTTAGCTTACATATTTTAAAGATGCAAAGCTAAATTTTGGAACGCAAACAATCATTGCTTCAAGAAAAGAGATGTCCCCCAGTAAGTATATTACAAACTTTTCGTGTAAAACTATATAATTACTTTAGTATCACTAACTTAAATTATTTGCTTATCATAGCTAACTGGTGGGTTATGTATGGGAGTAGTGCCCCAACTGTGAGAAAGTTGCTATCAAAGTATTATCACAAACGACATCAGCATCTGCGTGTGAGAGGAACTGGAGCACATTTGCACTAATCCATACAAAACAAAGAAACAGGTTGGGATATAATCGTCTCGAAAAATTAGTCTTTTGCTATTACAACATGAAGCTTAAACTTCGAGATAGAGAAGCAGCTCATTCTCATGTAGACCAAAAATATCCATTGGATATCTTTGATATTGGTACTGAGTTTGATGATGAAGAAAGAGATAAGCTTTTTGAATGGATAAGACCGCTTCATCTAGATGACGATGAACGCAATCCATCTCCTACAGTTGCTCACGAAGCACGTGCGCAAGGAATAAATGTAGAACAAGTAATTCAAGAAGAAGTTATAGGACCTGATAGAGAATCTATCGATGCATTAGTAAGTCGAGCTAATATTGTGATTTCCTCTCGTGGCTCACATGTTCCTTCTAGGATTAAGAGCTGTAGTACCATATCAGGAGGCTCATCAAGCAACAGAGGCAATAACAATGGAATTTATGGTGGTGGTGGAGGTGAGAATGAAGCTCAAGGTTATAGTGGAAATGAAATTGATCATATGAGTCCATTCACCAATGAAATGCACTTCACACATGCAACACAAGATGAAGATCATGGAAGTAGGAGAGGAGGACCCGGCATCGGTGCTATAGGAAAAAACTATCCACCACGAGAAAGAGGCCAAGGTAGCATGTCAATACATGGAGATGATTCTTTATCTCACACTTGATTCATATGGTGTGGGAGGAAGCCATGATGGACCATACCCTTATGCCCAAAATATGGCAATGCAGTATCCAGTATATTCCATGCCTTATGGGGGGCCTTCAAGTGATAACTCATGGTCACAGTCTGAAACACAATCTTCTAATAATTATGATTATGGCCAAGGTCAAGCGGCGCCCAATCTCTACTATAACTCCCAGTATGAAAACTCACAATCAGTCCCCCTTGACCCATATGGTTGGCATATTAGCCACGACATGCAAAACTACAAAGGTGAGGTGTTATTTAATGATTATTCTTCACAATACACTGAAGACTTTACGCAGAAAGATGATGAAGACAATGCCCATTTTGTACCTCATAGGTCTTCTACATGGTTTTAAAATACTCATTTAATTTCATGTAAAATGTATATAAGGTGTGATGACCTAGTTTCCCCTTAGATTTCCAGGCATAAAAAAAGATGTTTAAAATAAAGTTTAAGTATTATTTACAGTTCAGTACTTATATTTTCACCTTAAACTACCATAACTCCATATGAATCAATGTTTATTCAAGTTTTATTTTCAAATATAATACATTATATTGGAAACAAACATCGTCTAAAGTTTCATTTGAAATTTCCATGTTTTTTCTTCCAATTTCGGTCAATTTCCGTCATTTGTTTACCGTAATCGATATTTTCCGATATTTCTGTCAAAATTTTCAATTTTCAGACCATCAAAATTTCCTCGAAGTCCGATATTTTACTCCTTGACATAAAGTATATGTCATAACATGATCTTTCAGCAGGAAAATTCTAGGGTGAGTTGATGCATAGTATGCATCAATTTTGTTGTTAAATTGTAAAATGAGTTGTTAAAGTAGTAATATTTGTTCTTAAAGTGGTAAAATGAGTCCTTAAAGTTGTAAATTTATAGTTACAACATTAGTGCTTATATGTTCTTAAAGTAGTAATTAAGTTGTTAAAGTTGTAAAATTGAGTGTTTATCCCATTGAAGACTCATTTTATAACTTTAACAACTCATTTACCACTTTAAGAACATATAACTATAAATGTTGTAATTACATCTTTAAGAACTCATATCACAACTTTAACAACTAACATTACTACTTTAACGACTCATTTTACAACTTTACGACAAAGTTGATACATGGTATGCATCAACACATCCTAACCTTACCCCTTTCAGCATTCTACATCTACAATTAAATACCGAAAGTTAGGGAGCTCATGTAATCCACAACACAAAATAATAACAAAATGTGTTATTCTCACATGTTAAATCTTGTCGGTCTGTCCATCCCAAACTATTACATCCTGAAACTCCGAGCCAAACTAACTAATACCTAGATCTGGGAAAGCTTTCTCATACTAGCTCCACGCCTTTCCAAACTTTCTTTGACGCAGGAGTCAGCGTTGCACGTACTTTCTTTTGCTTGTTCTGCCAGAGGCTGGGTTTGGTGCAGCTGGGCTTATAAGGTATAAGCTGACTTTTAACTTATAAGCAGAAGTTGGGTGTTTGCAGCTTCTCCTTTTTCCCTCAAAATACTTTATACTTTTTTAAAAAGTAGCTTATTTTTGGACTTACCAAACACCAAAACCTTTGGTGCTTAAAAGCAAAGGAGGTTATAAGCTCTCCCAAACCCAGCCAGAGTCTCCACATTCTCTGCATTGTAAAATAAAATCAGAAATCACATAAAACAGAATTAGAGATAAAGTTCATATATAATACAACTTACAAATGGAAAGCAAAAAAAAGGAAGTACGTGATAAGGAAACTATGGCTCGAGGAAGAAAAGTATCTACTCACCTTTTTTCTTCTCGTTTAATCTGGTTCATGGGGGAAGCAGTATCATCATCTTCTTCTTCTTCTTTAGTTGGCACCATATTCTTCTTCATTAGTTGGCACCATATTCTTCTTTAACAAGATCAGGCAAAAAGAAAAGAAGAAAACTAAACTTCAAGAGTAAAACAACATTCAGCAATAAATAGCCTCAAGAATATAATAGCTAGGCTGACAAAGTTCTGAAAATTCACATTTGAAAAAAAAACTGCAGTGCTTCAGAAAGGAAAATACTTGGGTCCGATCTAGTTCGGACCCAGGTTCTCGTTCGAACAGGCACAAATCCACTTTTCACAATATCAATCGTGATCTTAACCGTTCAATAGTTAGATTAACATATGAAGATCATCTATACCGGTCCGATCTAGTTCGGACCCAGGTTCTCGTTCGAACAGGCACAAATCCACTTTTCACAATATCAATCGTGATCTTAACCGTTCAATAGTTAGATTAACATATGAAGATCATCTATACCAAAAATCAACTTAAAAAATGATCGTTTGCTCACCCGAATGCATTGAACAAAGTGAACAAATAATCATAAAAACTCAAGAACTGTCCATTTTGTTCTATGAATTCGGGTGAGCAAACGATCATTTTTTAAGTTGATTTTTGGTATAGATGATCTTCATGGGTTAATCCAACTATTGAACGGTTAAGATCACGATTGATATTGTGAAAAGTGGATTTGTGCCTGTTCGAACGAGGAGCTCCGTCCGAACTAGATCGGACCGAAGCTTTTTCCCTTCAGAAAAGCAAAAATTTGAAAACCAAATCTCATTTACATAAGGGAAACAGTCAAAAACTTGCTCTGTGCAAAGGATTTGCCAATAAATTTGGGAGAAGGGTAGTGCAGTCACGATATTATGCGAGAGGAACTATAGCTCCCATAAAGAGAACTAACTGGTAAAACAAGCTAATTCATATTCGGGAAAGAATACGTTCGGAGATCAGATCAAAAATACCTTTGCAAATACTAGGTAAAAACAGATTCCAGACTTACAACCAACAAACCTAAGAAGCCTAGCAGGTACTTATTTCAGCCAAAAAGAGAAGGGTTTCTGCATTACCTCTTGATTAACAGGGTCCTTAGGATCAGCCATATCTTCCTCCTGTGTCAAAGAGGAAAGCGTAAGACAAATAGGAAGCAAAAAAATAAAAGACCGAAAAGTCACAAGGCTAAAGCAGTTGTGTGTCAAAGAGTTCAACATAATAGAGAAATAACTCAAAGTAAACAAGAGGATTAGGTTCAATTACACACCCTACACTCAGCAATAAATCAATTCAAACTGCAATGCTAAGCTGCCAAAGTTCTGATCGAATAATCTCATTAGCAAAACTCGTATATTCTAACATCGCATCAAGTACATGAATGGCGACAATCTTTTTGAACCACCCGCAAAACAAAAGGCAAACGATCATTTATAGACCATAAGTGAGGCAAAATAAAACCAGCAGTGCTTCAGGAAAGAACCAACATCAGTCAATCCGTAAAAAATTTGAGAACCAAATCTCATTTACAGAAGGGAAACAGTCAAATCTTGTTTTGTGCAAAGGTTTTTCATCAAAAATAAACAAGAGGACTAATTAGGACCCCAGTGGTACTATAGATGTATCCAATTTTCCAGCTAGCATATTCATCATCAAAAATGCTACTCTTGAGGGCCGCCTCCACCGTTTTCTGGTTTCGCCGTCAATCCCATCAGCCGGCAGGCAATAGACTGATCATTCTTGCATCTTTCTCTCCTTCGCCAGCGACTCAAAATAGTCGACAAATTGTTCAACAAATTCGAGGTCGATCTCATTCCTAGATTTTCGAAGCTCTTTTCTGATCGTAGAACTGATCTCTAGGGTCATTACTGACCAATAACGCTGCTAGTCCTTTTTATAGGGTTCCGAAACTAAACTTTTTTTCTATTTGGAGTATTAACACTTTGTCTCTCTCGTCACCGGCGATATCACCCACGCCTCCACCATCTCCGGCAACCACGTCCTCACCTCCGCTTGCTGCACCGATCTCCTCCTCGTCCACCACAAAACCCTAGGCCGAGCTCACCACCACACCGATCAGGTGCACATGGATTTCGAGATGCCAGCAACGCCAGATCTTGATCACATGTGCACAATTCGAGCCCAACGAAGTTCGCTTCCTCATATTCAGATGATGCAGCGCTTGGTCTTGAGGAAGGAGATGTCCAACCATTGAATCCATGGTTTCACAATTCACAGATCGGATCTGTAAGGCGACATCGCGAAAATGGCTCAACGACTTTGTTGGCTACGGAGTCGTCCACATGGTCAAAGGTATCATTACATCGCCATTTTGGAAGCCTTCATTCCTGACTCCGACTTCATCTTCTCTCTCTCTTTCTCTCTCTCTATAGAGATCGATAGCTGAGGGCAGTAACCTCAATAAATTCTGTTGGTTAAAATTGATGTTTTCTGTTGGTTAAAACATGTTTATTAGGGTTAGTTAATTAATATTAAGTCATCAAACTTCTCAACCATTTCATATCTGTAGTTTTCTTATCAACCATTTCAGAAGTAAGTTTACTACTCCTAGTAAACTTGGTTTTATTGTTTTGAGTCGGTTTTTGAGAACAGAAATAAGTTTACTAGGAGTAGTAAACTTGGTTTTGATGTTTTGAGTCTGGTTTTTTGGAACATAAGTAAGTTTATTAGGAGTAGATGTACTAAACTTGGTTTTGGTTTTCTGAGTCTGGTTTTTGGGAACAGAAATAAGTTTACTAGAGGTAGTAAACTTGGAATTGAATGTTTACTAATTCCGGTCATCAGAGTCCGACAGCCGTCGATCGAATTCCGGTGACCGGTGACCGATGACCAGAGTTCGGCGACCAGTGACCGGAGTTCGGCGACCGGTGACTGGAGTCCGACGGCTAGTGACTTGAGTCGATGAGGTTCCAGTCAACCCTTCTCTCTCTTACATTTTCTCTCTCTAAGCATATTTAAGGGGTGAGAGGTATAATGGTACTAAAATAATATATGTTCTTAAGAGTTTAGACCTAATGGACACAAATTCTCATTTAAAAGTTCAAATGCACTACCAGGATCAGCAATTTAGCCGACGAAAATTTTTCGTCGGCCTGTTAGCCAAATTTGTCGGCTAAGCTCTTAGCCGACGACAACTCGTTCGCTAAGATGTTGTCGGTAAAGGCTCGTCGGCTATCACTTTACACTACCAGAATAACTATTATAGCCGACAAAAAAAAACATAACAGACCGACAAATTTTTTTTTCGTCGGCTAAACTAGACTTTAGCCGACGAAACAAAATATCGTCGACTAAGTTCATTTTTCGTCGGCTAAAGTGGACTTTTAGCTGACGAAATGTTTTTGGTCGGCTTAAATAATTTTTTCGTCGGCTATAGTCTGTAAACTATAGCCGAAATTTTTTTTAAAGTTTAGCCGACGACATATATAATTTCATCGGCTAAAAGTCCTTATATTTCCAGATCTAGACAGCAAGTCATGTGAAAAAAGCGGGAGAAAAAGTTTGGGGGTTGGCGAAATTGTTGGGTGTCGTCGAAATCTGTCCAAAATTAGTTTTTGGCACTATATATAGGTACGTATATGTGTATATATCTTGTTTTTAGGTTGATTTAAGAGTTTTATTTGAGTTATGTATATATTGATTTTGAGTTGAATTATTGGATTTTGAGTGTGATTGATGAGTGCATCGATTTTAATTTGATAATATATATGAAGTTGTTATGTATATATTAAGTAGTACTATACAATGATATATATATATATATATATATATATATATATATTAATTTGATTATAATATTGTGTTCATGCATATATATAATATGAATTAATAAGTAATATTTTGATTATGATTGATGTTAATTGATATATATATATATAATATTGTTATATAATTAGTAATTAGTATATATATGCATGTATATATATATATGTGTGTTAATTATTAATTTGTTATATATATATATATATATATTAATTGTACGTTAACTGTAGATAGAATATATACTAAATGATTTGTAAATTTAATTAATTAATTAATTAGAGTTTATATATATATATATATTATGTTATCTTCTCAGGATATGGATAATAGTTGGATTTCGCTTCTAAAATGGGACAAAGGATATGGTAAATGAATTATTAGTTTTATTGAATATGTGATGGATAATGCTAAAGGGAAAACAATTTTCTATTGCCCGTGCACTAAATATCAGTGTCGCAGCGATATGCATCGATTTGCAATTGGCAACGTTTGGCAGCACCTTAAAAGTAATGGATTTTGAGAGAAGTACACATGTTGGATATATCATGGTAAAACATCATCAGAGGGTCCGCATGATCATGGGCAATTTTCTGAGACGGGCAGTACATCCAACGATCCAACAACGGCCTTCATCAACGATATGTTTCCTTATGAGAGCGGTGTATGCTTTGAAGGACCGTATATATCTGAGCCGGTGAAGCCCTTCCCTAGAGTTGTCAACACTACTGGTATTGACAGGTACAACAAACCACTTGCTTTCCAACAGACCCCTGTGTACCCTGGTTGTCAGAAGACGGTTCTTGAAAGTGTGATGGACGTTATGAATATTAAAGTTGAGACAAAATCGACTGTGAAGGCTGTTGATGATTACCTACAGTACACACTGCTTCGATGTTGCCCCACGGTCATCGTCTTCCTACCATTTATCATAAGGTCCGATGTATCCTGAAAGATCTTGGGCTTTCCTACATCAAGATCCATGCATGTAGATATGATTGTGTTCTCTTCTAGGGTAAAGATCCAGAAGGGAATGACCTTGGTGACCTTGACGCAGTGCTTAATGAGTATGATTTTGGGCAGCTCAGCAATCATCCTAATATTGTGGCGGCAATACCTGACAGACTCGACAGGTATAAATTTTGGGCACATAAGAGCATATTCTGGGAACTCCCATACTGAAGTAAGTTGTTGATCAGGCACTACCTAGATGTGATGCACATAGAAAAGAATGTGTGTGACAGTGTGGTGGGAACAGTGCTGAACATGGAGGGAAAGACGAAAGACGAAAGACGGTCTGAAGGCACGCATTGATCTTAAAAAAATGGAGATACGAAGACATTTGTGGTTGAAAGAAGGGAAGAAAAAAATGCCTCAAGCTCCGAACACCGTGAAGCCTGACTAGAAGAACGTAATTTTCAGGTGGATGAGTTCTGTGAAGTATCCTTCAGGCTACGCAGGAAATATAACCTGGTATGTAAACATTCGGGACAATAAAATGTACGGGTTAAAGAGTCATGACTGTCATATTCTGCTACAACGTCTCTTTCCTATTTTCATTCGACCGTTCCTTCCCCGTCAGGTGGTGGAGCCGTTAGTAGCGTTATCAAGATTCTTCCAGTAGTTATGCACAAGGGAAGTGACAAAATCTGACCTCCGTGAAATGCAACAGGACATTATTTATATCAAGTGTAAATTTGAGAGGATATTTCCTCCAAATTTTTTTGACATCATGCCGCACCTGATGATCCATCTTCCCGAGCAATTGTTGCTTACCGGTCCAGTACACTATACTGGATGTATCCTATGAAAATGTATGTTTTTTACACCTAATTTTTTTATTCTACATGTTCAATATATAATCGTAACATATTACAACAAATTTATTTATATATAGACAACTTGGAGACTACAAATCTTATGTGGCTAACAAATCCGCGTCTGAAGGATGTATAACTGAAGCATATATTGCGCACGAGTGCGTCACCTATATGAAGTTGTATTTAGGAGCGTTGAAGGAAACTCCACAAACCATACCAGTAGATGTACCAAAGTTCAACCTTTCTATAGTCTCAAATGATGTTGAAGTTTATGGAATTTTACCAGACTCCTAAGGGTTACAACCACATGAGCTAGTCATAGCCCATTGGTGGGTATTGATTAACTGTCCAGAAGTTGAATACTGAAAAGACATCCATTTATATTGTCCAGACATTCAAGGCGATCTCAACTACCACAATAAAGAGTTCGCGAACTATTTTAGTGGCTGGGTATGTAATTCTTTATTTTTGTTCATAACTCATTCATTGCATAATTATTCATATTTACAATACATTGAATATTTGGTTGCAGATGAACCATATTCAATTCGATGGTCACCCAAATTGGTCGCACGAACTAAGACTTCTAGCGATGAAGCCGATAATGTCAAGAGTTTATCCGATGTGCAAGGTGAATGGCGTGCAATTTGTATGTGAATAGAGAGACAACAGACGGAGAACACAAAATTCTGGGGTGATGGCGCATGGTGGGCAGAATGGAGTTGATTATTACGGTGTTCTTGATTCAGTGGTGGAACTCGTTTATGGGCAAGGCATGACAGTGCACCTCTTCAAGTGTAGATGGTTTGATACTAGAAGCCCACAAAGCATAAAGATTGATCAGTACAGGATTTTATCGGTGAACACTGCTACAAGCTGTTACGAAGATGACCCGTTCGTTTTTGCGACATCGATGAAACAAGTGTTTTATCTTGATGACCTTGTTATGGGTGACGCGTGGAAAGTCGTCAATCTTGTGGACCCTCGAAACATTTAACGAGCGGCTACACTTGGAGAGGCCGAAGACGAAGAAGTTGTTGCGTATCAAGAGCCCAGTGCAATAGGTATTCCTGACTCCTCTACAATTCGCCTTAATAATTTTAAAGCGGGTCGTTCGGTTCGAATTCGTGATTTAGACGCAAGGCTTATTGATGTGGATCCAAATCAAGAAACAGACGACGATTCTTGTGATGTAGAAATGCATAGATTGCCAGAAATTAATTCTGACACCAAAGAAGACTCATCCGATGATTCCGATTACGAGTCTTCTTAGTCTGAATTTGTAATACAAATTGATGTGTGTTTTATACAGTGTTCAAAAAAACGCTAGGCGCTAGTCGGGCGGTCAGCCATCTTCTAGCGCCCAGAGCGCCTAGGCGGGGCCTAGACGGGGCCTAGGCGGTTTTACCTTTTTTAAAAATATATATATTTATATTTTATAATATAATTTTAATTCTATATAATACTGAAATAGACATTTACCAACAACCAAATTGATCTATCAACAATCAAATAATAATACATGAGCTTCCAAACAACTCTAAAACGAAAACTGATCATAAAAACATACATATAAACTCAAACATGCAAAGACAATCAAGTACTACTACCACAAAATAAAAGTGTCTAGCATATATTACAACAAAAACAAACATAGCAATTGAAAACTTAGGCATCTATCTCTTCTTGAAAGCCCTCCAAGACTCCTTTTTGCTTTTTGCTTCTTCTATTGCCGCTTTGCATTTGGCTTTAGCCTCCTCCGTACACATTGAACATGAGGATACATTTCCCTTGATATGGGCTATGTGTTGCTTCATTCTATATATTCCACCACTAACCACTTTCATGCAAAACTTACACTTTAACTTATCCGGATTAGTAGGATCCGCCAATACCGCAAACTCCCACCCCACATCACTTGAATTACGCTTCAATGAATTATCTGAAGATGTCATTGAATTAGATGCTCCAGAAGATTCATTCGCAGCCATTAGAGACCTGAAAAATGATTGCAAATAATCGATACAACAAATAACCAAATGCCAACCCAATTCGACAATCAACCATAACCAAAATAACCAAATTAGGTATTCGTCGGCTAAAACTATCTTGACCGACGAAATATGATGTATTTCGTCGGCTAAAAATGAAAAATATATAAAAAATAGGTTGTTTAATGGAACCATACCAATTTCTTGCATATATCATCAACATTAAACTAAATTATGAATTCAACAGCATGTAGTATATAAAACTTTTATATACTACAAGCTGTTGAATTCATAATTTAGTTTAATGTTGATGATATATGCAAGAAATTGGTATGGTTCCATTAAACAACCTATTTTTTATATATTTTTCATTTTTAGCCGACGAAATACATCATATTTCGTCGTTCAAGATAGTTTTAGCCGATGAATACCTAATTTTTCATCGGCTTAACTGTAAACCCTAAACCCTATACTATAGCTGACGAAAATTAGGGTATTCATCGGCTAAAGTTAAATAAATAAAATAATAATTTATACCACTGGTTGCGTCTCATCGATTTGAAACTATTTGTAGTTGAAGGTCCGGACAGAATACGTAATTTAGACGGTAAAATTACCGTTTCTTTGTGTTTAGGGGTTTGACTAACGAGATTGACCGTCCGGATCAAGTCCTTAAGTTTGTCGGATCAAGCTGAAAATTTACCCCTTCACATGTTTTAACATAATGATGATATCTGATAGATGCCGCCGCCTCTTCTCTACCTTCCGCGGTTGATACCGGCATTACCTACAGTCGATGACTCAGGGGCGCTGATTTATCCACTGCCCCCGCAGGTGACCCCATCAGTGGCGTACTTGTTCGTGCCTTTTTGTACAGATTTAATTTCGGCGAGGGTATTATCATCGGCGACAGAGTCGGAATCCATCGCGTCCGCCCCAACGCCCTCAGGTAATAATATATAAATAATTTGTTTTCTTATAATGTCATAATAAAAATAATCTATTAATAATAAATTTATGATAGGCACCGTCGGAGCCAAGCCGACAAGGAAGAAGAGAGATCTCGTCACAGGAAAGGCTCTCGAGAAGACAGTGAGTACCTCGGGAAGGATCGTCATTGATACTGACGGGGATGAGAACGTAGTATAGGGCGGGAAGACGAGGATGTACTCCAGCCGCGTGGGAGCGCTCATTAGGGATAGAGCCCACCTGAGGAACACTTGGGCGGACGTTGTGCATGGGGGAAAGTACGTTGCAAAGTTAATAAAAACAAAATTATGTATAATTAATAATATTTATAATTTTTTTGTCGTAACTGTAGGTACAAGGAGTGGAATAACGAGTTACGGACCCAATGGACTACCCATGGGAACGAACGTTCTGGTACCCCCTTGAGTTCCAGTTCAGGGAATACGAGTGGTGTTAGCTTCTGATATCTGAATTCAACAACTCACATAAACAGGTAATTAAAAATAATAATTTCTTATATTGTTATTAATTAGTACGTTTTAAAATATTTTACTAATTTTTTTTCTTTGTAGGCCGTTTCCCAAGCAAACACTCAGAACCGGCAATGCAACACAAGGAACCATCATGCCGGTTCTAGACCGTTCGCATAGTTGATGGATGAGGCGGCCAGGGAACATCCAGAAGTCAACCGGTACGTCTATACGTATGAGAAGACATCTCCTGATGCCCAGGAGGATATTGTAAGTCGTTTTATGCTTTAAAATTTTGTAAATTATATATAAATATATATATATATATATCAAAATGTTAATTAATTATTTTTTCCTATCCAATTAGGCGAGGGTGAGGCAGGCTAGTGACGAGGTGATGACTGCTATAGTGAGGGAGACATGGCCAGACACACAAGAGGAAGACATGTCTGAAGCCATGTCTCGGATCGACACTTCGGATCTCAGGGTTGGGGTAAGGATCATGGACACAACATTCTCACAGCGAGGAAATAACTTCTACTGCTGGGGTCTAGAAAAGAATGGAGAAGGGGTACTGAAGACCACTCCCGGATTTCATAAAAAGGCAGCCTCGACCAGCAGCAGAATGACTCAGCTAGAGGGGGAAGTTCAGATGTTACGGGAACAGCAAGCTCCCCAGACAACATATACTGCCATTTTACAAGAGTATAATGTGGCAGTATATGCCACCAACCAGGCACATCAGCAGCAGATGTTCCAGAACTTGCAAGATTTTTCAGCTGCCTAGCTTCAGGACTTCCGCCTCCGCCCATGCCTACGCCTATTCCCTTACCTCAACCGCCGCAACCTCCTCAACATCAACCTTCTCTTGGCGCAGATATAGATTTAGATGATATAGATTTTATTTAGTTTTATAGGTTTATGAACAATTTATAAATTAATAATTTAATGCAAACTGTTTAGACTACTTTTGATGGTGTATGTTCACTACTCGGATCAGCACTTTAGCCGACGAAAATTTTTCGTAGGCCCGTTCATCAAATTCGTCGGCTAAGATCTTAGCAGACGAGTTGTCGTCGGCAAAGGCTCGTCGGCTATGACTTTAGCCGACGAAATAAACGTCGTCGTCGGCTATAGTGACACACTTAGCCGACGACATATTTTCCAATTATTCGTCGGCTAAAGTAAGAGTTTGGCCGACAAAATACATTGTCGTCGGTTTAAACCTAAAAAACTTTAGCTGACGAAATGTAGTATAAATCGTCGGCTAAATATTTTAAAAAATTAAAAGGAGTAAAGCCGACGAAATATAGTACATTTCGTTGGCTTAACTACAACTATAGCCGACGAAATTTACCATATTTCATCGGCTAAACGTTAAAAAAATAAAAAAAATACTATAGCCGACGAATAATGGTAAATTTCATCGGCTATAGTACTTTTTATACTAAAAAACTACAAAATTTCTAAATTATCATCCAAGCAAGCTGTAAATTACACAAACAATTTGATATAACCAACAACAAACACCATCAAAAGTAGTCTAAACGTTTTCCATTAAATTATTAATTTATAAATTGTTTATAAACCTAAAAAACTAAATAAAATCTATATCATCTAAATCTCTATCAGTGCCAGGAGGAGGTTGCTGGGGAGGTTGCGGTGGTTGAGGTAAGGGAATAGGCATAGGCATGGGCGGAGACGGATGTCCCTGAAGCTAGGCAGCTGAAAAATCTTGCAATTACTAGAACATCTGCTGCTGCTATGCCTGGTTGGTGGCATATACTGCCGCATTATACTCCTGTAAAGCGGCAATATATGCTGTTTGGGCGGCTTGCTGTTCTCGTAACATCTGAACTTCCGCCTCTAGCTGAGTCGTTCTGCTGCTGGTCGAGACTGTCTTTTTTTGAAATCCGGGAGTGGTCTTCAGTACCCCTTCTCCCTTCTTTCCTAGACCTCGGCAGTAAAAGTTATTTCCTCACGGTGAGAATGTTGTGCCCATGATCCTCACCCTAACCCTGAGATCCGAAGTGTCGATCCGGGACATGGCTTCGGACATGTTTTCCTCTTGCGTGTCAGGCCATGTCTGACAACATAGGATCAAATTCACTCTGTTTGGGTCGTAATATATATTTTCATTTTTGACTAGGAAAGCTCATTGGACCAGTAATTGCAGTCCTATCTTGTATATAATCATTCTTTCTGTGGGTAAAATAAGAAGCGACATTGGTTGGGTTACTTGAGAATCAATTCTCAAGATTTTGGTGAAGATCTCTTCTCATTAAGTAAAGAAAATATATCTCCCTTAGAGTAGAAGGAAAAGGGAAGCGAAGGAATCAAGGGGTGGACGTGATGAGAAGGAATCAAGCATTCAACTTACAAACACAATCCTTTGTAAACACAATTGCAAACACTACGTAAGTTTTTTCGGAGCGCACCAACCACTAAAAAGGTTCTCCAACACCTTTTAAAATGATCAATCTGTTAGTATCCTATTGACCTGTCAGTGAAATTTCATCTCCATTAAGGAGTTGATCCGTCAATAGCCCTTCCCACCCGTCGGTAAACTACTCGACATCGACATTATTGGGGTTTAATCTAATAAATGTCCTACAGAGCTACTGGAAAGAGTTTCGAACACTAGCAGTATCTCAACTGTTGAGGCTTCTAACTTCAGCAGTCACCTATCTTGATATTATTCTCTGCTTAACCCTTGTGGAACAAGTAAGACTCGGCTATCCGCAGAGGGTAGAGGAAAATCCTAGTTGATTTCAGCTAGGTCTGAAGAAGAACTTAGTTGCGGAGTTGGTCGGCATCCGCACACATTGTTTGAGAGGAAGAAGGAAGAGCGCGATTTTAAGCAGAAGACACCAGTTGTACTGAACTCATCAGTGCTGCACGTCAAGTAAAGCCGGTTTTCAAAGAAGTGAAATTCTAGCCCGAACATTGGCACGCCCAGATAGCGGGACATAAATGTGTCAGGATAACATGTGACAATATATACGCGAAACTTTATTTGCTCTGTTCGAAGAAGCAACATACCTTCTGCAAACCGCATAACTCAGCGGAGTGTAGACGTTTGTCATTTGAAGAGGCTGCACAGCGTTTCAGTCTAGAAACGATAGCCACAATCAGTGCTAGATTTGACTAAGAGAATGGACGAGGCTGAAAGTCAGAATCCAGCTAAATCTCTAGAGATGGATCAGGCTCTCAGCAAGACATGGGAGAGGCAGGGAGAGCAATCCGACAACCAGAAAGCATCCAAGAGTATTATACAGGACATTCTCAAGCGGCTCCCAGCTCAGAATGTGAAGCCACTTAGATGGTCACCTCACTGAGACCGATGAAGAGGTAGATCTCGTGGTACATCAGGTCAATGGGTGAGAATGCTACAACTAATTTAACATGAGTCAAACGCACAATCTCTCAACATGTCACTAAACAAATTATACTGTTAGTGAGAGACAATTGAAAAGAAGAAGAAAAATTGAAAGGAGAGTTCTAGTTACACTTCTAAAATTACTGTTTTCACCTCCACTTATTTTTGAACATTTTTAAATTCTGTTTTGCCCTCTTACCAAATAAAAAAAATGGAAATTATTCTCGTTCTTTTGCCTAGATTTCGTTCTTCCTGCATGTCTTCTCTCTGTCAAATTAAGTTAATCAACCTAAACAATCTAGATCATTTCAAGAAAAGAAAAAAACCAATCTATTTTCAAAATCCCCAATCTCAAATATGATTAGACTGATTTGTCAATGATTGGAAGAAACTATCAAATGTTATGCAAGATTCTTCCTGATGTTAAAGAAAGGGGTCAAATTGTTTTGATTAAGATCTTCTGCGTTATGTAATTGCAAGGAATCCATAATGAGTTCTTTGCATCATACAAAGAATTGTAAATCTTAGAAAATTTCTACTATCAATTTCGAACAAGCAAACCTTTTTTTTAGTCTTATTATGGGTTGTAATTGAAGACTTGAGGGATAAGATCTTATGGAGATTGAGGCTTTGATCTAGTTCATGTTTTGTAGTTTCATAAGCATATTAGAAACCCAAGGGATGGAGGTGTAGATAGAAAACATTAAAGGTATTACTGGAAATTCAATTATAACAAATATTATAGGAGGTGAAAATAACAATTTTAACGGGTAAGCTTCTTGAAGATGCTGACTTTGACCTTTGAATCAAACGACGTCGTCCCATTCCACACGTTTAACCGTCTCCTCCGCCACCTGGTAAATTCAATTAATCCTTCATTTCAACCTTGATTCATGCATTCCTAGCTAAAGCTAAACCTCTCTTGCCCAATTAGTCAAAACCAGAAATTACAGAACCTCTACTTTCACACATGGCGGAGCCACCAACCGAAAACCACATCAGGCGCTTCAAGTTCCTCTGGCGAGTCCTCATGATCTCCAATCTCGCTCTCGGAGGTCAGTCTCCTCTCTCTCTCCAATTCAATTCTGGTTCTTGGGTTTGATTAAAGTTTGAGTCTTTGAGCAATGATGGATATTGGGTTTTGGTTAGTTTAGCACAAGGTTCAATTTTTCGATGTGGACTTGTGTTTTTGCTGAGCTGAGATTTAACTGTTACTTGTGTGTGATGGGTAGTTTTGTTTTCATTCATGTGTGATGTTTATGTTGGAAAGATCTGAACTTGACTTTGTATCTAATGGAAGAGTGGTGGGAGGTATAAGATAGAATAGGGCTCTAGCATATTACAAAGTTACAAACCATGGATGTGTGTAAATCAAACAAGAAGCTGGAAATCTGACACTTGAAACCCCTGGGGGAGTAACTAGAGCTTGAATATGAAAATCTAAATGAGAGAATATGTGTTGAAAAATGACTTGAAAGTTTAGTGTAGGCTAAGAACTGTCATACCGGTAATGCCGAGTTTCATTTCCATGTTATTTGGCATCTACGCAGTAGTTGTTCATTGTTTCCGGTGCCCTGCTGTAAGACATGCTTCATTGTCCTGTGATTTGACAGCAGTATACATCTTTTTTGATTCTTTTGGTTTTCTCTCTGAAGTTAATCATCTTAGCCTTTTCCTTAGCTGTTCAAATGAGGATGGGAGAGAGGTGTTGTGAAAGTATTATTATGGATTTACATCGATACAATTGCATGAAACAAGAGGCTGTAGTTAATGTTATGAAGATATGGTGCCTGGTGGTATGGAAAATCTTTTGCATCCTTTTTTGCATGCGTTGTGAGTTTGCCTCTTGGATGAGCTATATGACTGGGCGTCCGGCTCCCTTGGTTCATTCTCCCTTAGGAATGACCAAGCCCCTCCCCTCCGTGGTAAGCAGGGGGCTATTACGTAACATCCTCATTCTGGAGTCTGGACCATAGCCACTTTCCAAGTTTCCATCCCGTTACCTTGATGACATGAGACTGGAAACTGGTTAATCATCTGATGGGTTAGTCTGGAGTCCATCAATGGCTCATTAATTGTTTCCTTGGTTGTCTCCCCGCTTTTCCTTATTGATCATTTCTTCCCTGAGCAACATTCGGTCATATAAGTTTGTATTGATAAGGATGTTATCATTATGATTGATGTCTGTAGCACATGATATTATCACAATATGACAAGACAGTTGTAGTCAAATTCGTAACTCGAACTTCATTGACTGGAAAGCCAAAGGATTTTACTGACTTATACCTGTCCTCTTGCAGGTTACATGTTTATTGGGGCTAAGAAGAGAGACACAGGATTCGTGAATAAGAAGAAAGCTAAATTAATAGGCATTAAAAAGCACAAACCTGTAGTTGAAGAAGTGCCATCTTCTCCTCCAGCTCCTCCTCCCACAACTACAACTTCGGAGACATGGGATTTGTGAAGGTGTAGCTGCCTATCCCTGAAGACCAGCATCACAAACTTTTCCGGAGGATGCTGGTGTAAAAGAAAGTTAAATATCAAGGATCCATGAAGAAGAAATGAAATGACAGTAGGAAAATCAAGCTTTAATCATTTTTCCCTGTGCAAAACCTGCACCAAGCTTTTAATTGGTGCTGCTGTTTACTGAGAAATCTACACAGAGAGATGGTGTTTCAAAGTATAAACCACAGAACTTAGATTTTTGGGAAACGGATATTGAAGTAGGTTAATTTTCAGTGACTTTATAGTCTTGCTAGTTTTGACTTGACGAATTATTTGCAGCAGATTAACTGATTAACATGTGGATCAAGGCCTTGTTAAGGGATTCTGTTACAAAACGGTATGTGTATTTTATTTAATCATTGCACAGCATGGAATGAGGAATTGGATGAAATGGACAAAAGTGAGTTGCAAACTCAGGTTTTGTCATCAGCTCCCTTCTGACCATATTCGAGCTATACTATTGTCACAAATATCTATTTTGTGTGATCAGCAAAGTAAAATTGGTTCAGTTATTACTCAAATGAAGAATTGCTTATCTCATAAATCAATTACCAGTTAGTCGTGACAAGTTATGCAGACAGTTTGAGCCTTTGAGTATGAGAATTTAATAGAAGATCTAACTACATCCACAATTTCCATCCAGTTTCAAAGGCACTTATCATGTTCTTTACTCTAGGAGTTCTCTTCATTGGGCTCTGCTTCTTTTCGAGTTTGGAATTCTCATCTTCCTGAAGCTTAGGAAGATTTGTTATACGAATGACTGGTTGTGAGGCTCTTAATAACCTTGCAGGTTCATCAGCACAATTTGCTTCAGCAAGAATCATGGTAGGAAGTGGTTGGATATTAATGTTATCGGCAACCCCCCACGACTCAGTTCAGTTGGAGACAAATTAACACTTTTCTACACAATGATGTTTGGTGAAGTCTCTTCATTCCTATCTGCATCACTCTAAAGAAGGTTCAATGATCGTTAATGAACTCACAAAACATTTCAATGTTCAATTTTTCATTTTTACAGCAAATTTCCTACTCATCATGATAAGTTTCAAGTGCTGTACCATCTGAGACCAATTTATAATCCAGACAAACTTAACAAACTATCTTTATTTTGTACAAACCCATACATACCAAGTAGCAATAAGGTAACTACCTGTAAGCTGCATGGTAGCCATCGTGTAGCTATTGAGCAGCTATCCATTAGCTATTTGTCAACCGTGCTGTAGATGTTAGCGCTAGCTTTGTTTCTTGAAAGAACCTACAAATCCGTCTCGACTCTCCTTATGAAGCAACTCGATCACCACATATTTTAATATGTTCTCCAGAAACTCTCATGATTGTTAATTTTCTGTATTGGTTTTACTTTCACTTGGCAGTCTACATAATAACACAATGGTTATAAATAGACGTCGCTATAGCGTGTGACGAGATAGAAGGTAGATTTCCTAGCAGGGAAAAACGTCTAGAGTAGATTGCTTGCTACTCATGGTCGAGTACCGCAACCATGCAACTTCAGCTATGGTGCTTTAGCAAAATATTGGATACAATGAACAAACAAGTAAAGAATAAGAGGAAGAATGCATAATCCTTGTAAAATATTTAGTTACAGTGGCAGAAATTACAAAAGCAATCTACACATAACAAGTAGCTATCCGGAAACTATCGAGAAGCTATAAGGTAACTACATGTAACCTGTCAGGTAGCTATCATGTAGCTATAGAGCAGCTATCTACTAGCTTTGTTTCTTGAAAAAACTGACAAATCCTTCTTCTAGTCTCTCCTTGTTGTGAAGAAACTCGATCACCGCGTACTTCAATATGTTCTCCAAAAACTCTCATGACTGTTAATTTTCTGTATTGGTTTTACTTTCACTTGCCGACTTTGTAGTCTACATAATAACAGAATGGTTATAAATAGATGTCACTATAGCGTGTGACAAGATATAAGGTAGAAGCATGATCCGTTCCTAGCGGGGGAAAATGTCTAGAGTAGATTGCTTGCTACTCATGGTCAAGTACTGCAATCATGCAACTTCAGCTACGACGCTTTAGCAAAATATTGGATACAATGACAGACAAAAAACAAGTAAAGAACAAGAAGAATAATGCATAATCGTTGTAAAATATTTGGATACAATGACAAACATAACAAACAAGCAATCTATACATAGCAAGTAGCTATCCGGAAACTATCAAGTAGCACTAAGGTGACTGTTGATTTACATGCTAAACAAAACACTTTGGCGACCTGCGAATCAATCATAATCGTCTCGACATCGCGCATTAACGCCAAAGATAGCAAGCTAGTAGCAAGGTCCACGTAACGACACGGCCCGCCAACCAATCAGCCTGGTGACACGCCCACACGTGTGGCGAGTAAACCGCTACTTGACACTATGTTGGCTTTGCTGGGCACTACCTCCTGCCTTGTCCGAGGAGGGCATTTACTCTCACATCGAAATGTGAGCTCAGTGACTCCTCAGGAGAAGCCTACAATTAGTGATAGTCCAAATGATTAAAATACGGTTACAATTCTTCTACTATTACTCTGCCAGACTTGTTGATGACTTAGACATCAGAGAGTAATAGGCCGCCAGCCGTGGTCTTTACTTCTAATACCTATCCACTACTGTTTTCATGACAACTCTTCAGATAACACGAGTCTCATCAGCCCGCCATGAAAGTAACAACCCCCTTCTATGCAGTAACTTTGCAGATATATTGTTGGAAATGTATGGACGTCTAGTTTCTAACGCGATTTACGGTGCATGATTTATACATTCCAGTAAAGAGTTATGACAATTTGAGTACCAAGAGGTCAGAATGCGCAAAAAGTTGCTTAATGTGTTGATGATGGCACGAACAGGCCTTGCAAGTCCCTTTGAGTTGGCGAATGCACCCTGGAATCTTCTTCATACATACCTACATGCTTGGGGGCCTTGAGGTTTAAGTTTTGTTCCCCTCCACTAGCAAATTTCACCTAAACTACAAGTACATATGGACGAAATCAGATATTTGTAGTGCGGTTTGCGTTTCAATTATGACTTTAGGTATGTGATTTGCAGTACCTTGCATCTGCAGGGTTGAAGGAATGGTATACACAAGGTGTATATAAGGAAAGAGCATGTTGGAACAAAGCCATACGATTTCCAGAAGTCCAAAAAGAAATTGATACGGGAATGCAGATGCTAGAGAATCATGAAGCCTCTTAGGGTTGTTTGCTGGAGAGTCACTAACCTTATTCTTTGGAGTTCTGGTGTGGAGAAAATTCTTACAGTAACAAGCTCTTCTATTAACAAGCCAGCATCAGCCAACTCGAAATTGTACAATCCACCCCATTTAAGCATCTCATCCACCGTCTCGAAAACAGACCTCGTCTTAGTGCTCTCATAATACTTCAAGAAGCTATTCACAGTAGCCTGCACCACAAAAAAAACAATCACGTTACAAACCAAATAACAGTAAAAGCTATTCATTGCTCAGAGTAAGAAATCACTGATTTACCTTTACAAACAGTGACAGAGCCAAAATTTAAAGTATACTAGGACGCTATATATATAAACTCACAATTTACTATAACAATTATTATTTTCTATACAATTTCATATTTTAAAGTTATTTGAAAACTGTATACTTGTATAGTATGTATTAGAAATGATTATGAAATATATTTATAAGTCAAGTAATTACATAAATGAAAGAAATTAGTAAACAAAAACATACCAAAATGAACTAATAAAATTGCATGCAAGAAGAATCGAACATTTGAACTAAAGGAAAAAGAGATACAATTCCATACCCACCACTATGGCACTCCTGTAGTTTGTGACCCATTGATAACAAAAATACAATATGTAATAAAAATCAGTGGAGCAAGATACCCATTATGTCTCTGAGTGGCTCCACCACTGTCTAAAAATATGTTCATTCTGACCAGCGAGAAGTCATACTGCATGAACAACAATAGCAAATTCGCCATCGAAACGATCCTGTCCACAAAATAAAGCTTCGATTTGAAGCTCAATCTTGAAAATGAACTTCTCGCCGTCCCAAATCCCAAAGCCATCGAAGTCGTCGTCCGAAGAAGACGGAGCGTTGACGGTGAGGTTGGGCAGCTTGGTGTAGTTCACGGTGTGGTAGTTCTTGGCTTGGAGAATCGATGTGCCGGCCTCGAAGATCTCGCCGGAGACGTTGACGGTCGCCATGCAAGTCTTGTTACTATTCATCAAAATCACCAGTCGTCACCATTCACCTATCTAGATAGAACTCATTTTGAGTCTTTTTTTACACGACCGTAATAGCGTTGAGTTTTTATCCGCTGATTCGATTTTGAAAGTGATAAAAACATGAAACAATAATCTTACACATGAGGTGGACACAAAGGTATTAGTCATTATCTTTGCGACCACTTTTATATGTTCTGTTTGATATTGGAGCTGTGGTAAACCGGACAGGTTCATGTCACATTGAGTTTTGTGAAATGCACCAAACAAATTCTATATCCACAACTAACCAACAATTGTAGACCCTACATTTGAGGCTTTCATTCGTAAGCGAGAATTAGAAAAAAAAAAAGGCAATGTGAGAAAAATTGACACCATACCTTGTTAGAGAAACAAGATATTTACTCCTTCAGTTTCGGTTTAATTTAGAAAATTGGTTGATTAGTTTTCCTAATTGCGGATTGCTTCCATCCTACCTCTATTAAGCTCCTTGTTCCACCCCAAGTCTCAATGATCTCCCAAATCCTCAACACATTAGAACGGCCGGCTCCCATCATGGCTCGAGCCGCGGTTCATGTGTGGCTCTTGTCGATAATGTTAGTCTCCATCGACATTGCACATGGCTACGGTATCAACTGGGGTTCAATGATGACACACCCTTTGCCTCCCAAAAAAGTTGTTGCAATGCTCAAGGAAAATGGTTTCAAGAAAGTGAAGCTTTTTGATGCAGAGCCGCCGATGATGGACGCGTTGGCCGGTTCAGGCCTAGAGGTTATGGTCGGAATCCCCAATGATAAGTTGTCAGAACTTGCTAGTGATTATGGAAGTGCCAAAAAATGGGTGAAAGAAAATGTCACCAGCTATTTGTATGATGGGGGTGTCGCTATCAAGTATGAATTTCATTGTTTCAATGGCATGTCATTATGTTTAACCTTCATGCATGTTCCCAAATTTCTATTATATATCAAAGAATCATTTCCAGTCTTAATTTTACAGATATGTGGCTGTTGGAAACGAGCCGTTCTTATCAAGTTACAACGGGAGTTTTGTTAAGACTACTTTTCCGGCTATGAAAAACATTCAGAAGGCCTTGTATGATAGTAGCCAGGAAGTTGGATCGAAAATTAAAGTCACAACTCCCTTCAATGCGGATGTGTATCAATCGAAATCAGACAAGCCATCGGATGGTCAATTCCGACAGAACATTAGGGATAGTATGGTGCAGATTCTTGGACTCCTCAAGCAAGCCAAGTCTCCATTTCTTGTTAACATATACCCCTTCCTTAGTCTGTCCCAAAACACAGATTTTCCTAGGGAATTTGCTTTCTTTGATGGTAATGGCAAGTCGGTTCAAGACAACAACATCCGATACTACAATGTGTTTGATGCAAATCTGGATACAGCTCACTATGCATTGAAGAAGGAAGGGTATTCGGACTTAGAGATTATAATCGGAGAAGTTGGATGGCCTACAGATGGTCACCCGGATGCCAACAACAAATTGGCAGAGAGGTTTTATAACGGCCTATTCAAGAAGCTAGCAAAAGGGGAAGGAAGCCCTCTTCAAAAAGGAAGTGTAGAAGTGTACCTCTTTGGTCTTTTTGATGAGAACACCAAGAGCATTGCCCCTGGGGACTTTGAGCGTCATTGGGGCATCTTTCGTTACGACGGACAGCCTAAATTCTACATGGACCTTAGCGGAAAGGGGCAGAACCAAATGCTCAAGCCGGTGAGAGGGGTGGAAATGCTGGACAAACAATGGTGCGTATTAAACAGTGATGTGAGAAACTTGAGTAAAGCAGTGAAAGAAGTGGACTATGCTTGCCAAAATGCGGATTGCACAAGCATCAAAAATGGTAGCTCATGCAGTTTTCTTGAACCCCATGACAAAATCGCTTACGCTTTCAACTCGTTCTACCAAACGAGGAACCAGAGCGTGGAGGCGTGTAATTTTAATGGGATGGGAACAAAGGTAACACAAGATCCTTCAAAAGGAGATTGCTTGTTTCCGTTGCAGATAGAAAGTAGTGCTACCGATTTGGTTGCATTGAGTCTCTCTACAGGACTTTTGTTGCTCATGAGCGTTTTCACATTAATGTAATTAAGAGAATGCATAGCCTAGCTAGCCATATATACAAAATTATCGATCTATACATACTCGTTGAAATTGGATAATATTATCTAAGCAATTTCTATCTGTGTATACACAGAACATTTTTGTCAGTCTTTTCTAGCAGGATTTTGAGCATATCTGTCTGCATGGTTGGTAATGTTCATATATTAAAGAAAATTAATTACTTAAGGTCAATTTGGGGATATTAATCAGTTACGGAACGCTTAATATCGCAACATTTTATTCAGTTACTCCTAATTAATTAGTAAAATACGGTACGCATGAGAAATTAAGAGTGTAAGACGATAGGTCTGAGCTAGCCGTGAGGAAGAAATGAGGGAGAAAATAATGTAAAAGACTGAATTTGAAAAGAGAAACATCTGAAATATGGGATGGGGGACATATATTTTTGGGCTAATGACTATTTACACACAAAAATAAAAGTCAAATCTCATTTCAATGAAAGTAAGAATTTGATACCTAATTAAATAAAAGATATATTTATTTGTGGCTAAATACACAAATATTTATTAAAACTATGTTAAAATAATATTTTTTAAGATATTTTTCCCTTGACTCTTGTATATATTAAGAGAGAGAAGACTTTACCGGAGCTTCACCGGACTCAGGCCACCCGCCATCTGACTCTGGTCACCGGCTGCGGGATTTCGGTCACCGAAATCTTGTCGTCGGATTTTCTCTGGTCACCATCACCAAATTTTTGTCCCTCAATAATCGAGTTACTGACCTCTAGTAATCACCTTATTAAGTTATTGACCCTTGATAATCGTGTTACTGACCCCAGTAATCAGCGTATTTAGTTATTGACCCCTAATAATTATGTTATTGGCCTCAATAATTAATTACAAACCCTTGATAATGATTACTAGCCTCCAATAGTTAGGTTACTGACCCTCAATAATTAGTTATTGACACCTAGTAAACAATTATTGACATTAATAATTAAGTTATCAAACCTTAATAATCATGTTATTAAAAGCTAATAATCAATTACTCTCAGTAAAAAAGAGAAATTAATTACAGCTTAACCATCATGACAACATCATTCCTTCCTCGACCAAACACTCTTTCATGATCGTCATCGATGATGTGGCTCTACAGCATCGACCTTGGCTGCTACGTAGCGACGAGCCCAACCAGAGGTGCACCAGATCAAGTTAAAAATCGACACACAAGGATGAACGACGTGCCCGATAAACAACCGACGAGGAGAGACGATGTGAATCTGCTTGAACCGTGTCGGAAACTTGATCTAGGTCACTAGATCGCCGCCAAAAGGATGATGACGCTAACGCCGTCAACTCTGACGATCGCAACACTATTCAGTTCTTCAGAGGCGTGTGTGTGGTTGTTGTCAGAGGTCGGTTTGGACCTATATCAGATGAAGATGAGAGAGAGAAAGAGAGGATCGTCTGAAGGCGGAGGTCACAAACAAAAGTAGAAACGCTTGGCCGCAAATGGAGAAGAAGGAGGAGATCCGGCCATGAATCTCTACCAAGTCTGGTGCGGTGTAGACGACGACCAATCCTAGCTACTCCAATGACTTGACGAGATCGTCGATCTCGGTTGGCGTGGCTAGTCGACACTAGCTGTGGGAGGAGGGACGGTTAAGAATGGCCAAGGCGCACTTCACTTCGACATCGAGCTCACCCGACCATTATATCTTCCGAGCTTCACCGGGCCTATCCTTAGGTTGCTAACCGTGACACCGCCGTGGACAATGATCGTCCACTATAAGCTTTTTGATGATCTAATCTGGATAGATGAGAGAGAGAGGTAGATAGAGAACTCAAAGAAAAGAGAGAGAGAGTGAGAGAAAGCATTTCAGATCGGGAAGGGAGGAGGAGAGATATGTGTGTTGTATAACTTAGAGTAATTTCGCCTTTTAATAAGAATCATTGGAATGAGCATGATGAAACAGTTTTCATTGAAATAGGCCTTAAACTTTTAAAATTTGTACTAAATAGACATTTATTCTATATTTGTACACAAATTTTGACATAACATATATATTAGCCATAAGATTTTAAAATATTTAACGTTTAAGATTTATTGTTAAAGTGATGTGGAAATGACATGGCATTACATGTTTTTAATCTAAAACTAATCTCTTTTCATTATAATAAAGAAAAACTTAAATTTGAAAAATTAAATCATCAAAACTAAATTAAAAAAAAGTGAAGATCATAGAACTGTTGGTGTGAGTCATACTTTCCTTTTGTATATATTCTATAATATTTTGTAATTACTATTATTATTAGGATTATCACTTACCTTAGGAAAATATACTTGCCTACTTTGGCTCGGTTGTAATTTGTGTATATAATTCCTCCTTTGTGAGGTGAATCAATATCAATTTTATTCAGCAACAATTGTCTCTTGTGTTCATTATATTTGACTTGGTATCAGAGCAGAGATCCGATCTTGGACTCTGACTCTTTGTTCTTTGATTCTTCACCCTTTGTCCTTTTGTTCCTTGTCCTTTGATCCTTGCATCATTGTTGCCCTTGATCTTTGTTATTTAATCTTTCCGCTGCATATTTACCATGACTAAGGATTCCGAAATCTCACCTGTACTCACAAAAGTTGATAGTGGTGAGAGCTCTTATGACTCCAACAAAATCTCTGTCTCTGTTAAAGATGATTCAACTGGCAGCTATGGTGGTGTCAAGCTTAATGGCACCAATTATCGAACTTGGAAGAAGATGATGGAAGCTCACCTTTGGGGGATTGATAAGGTGGGCTATGTTGATGGTTCGATTCCTGAACCACCAATTGAAGCCAACAACTATTCGAAGTGGAAGACTGCTAATGGTTCGGTAACTTCTATTCTTTACAAATCTATGACGGAAGATGTTTCACAAATGATTATGGGATGTAATACAGCTGCAGAAATTTGGGAAAGTCTCAAAGAAATCTACTTCAATGGAACGGATTTTTCCGAGGTTTATGAATTAAGTACTCAAGCAGCTCGTATGACTCAAGATGGGAGACAGGTTGCTGTGTATTTTGAAAAATTGAAGGGGATTTGGCAAGATATTGATCAGATGCGTCCATGTCGCATGAAGTGCCCAGATGATATCAAGATTTATAAGGAAGAGCAAGACCTTATGCGGGTTCATGTCTTCTTAGCTGGCCTAGATCCTATATTTGAGAATGCAAGGAGTGAATTGCTTCGCCGGACTACTACACCTAGTTTGCAGCAAGCTTTTTCTTATATCCGCAAAGATGAAACTCAAAGGGCGGGTACTAGAGGAGTTACCTCTGAAGTTGCAGGTCTTACCATTCATTCAAAGCCTTTCAATTCGTCCAACAATCGGCCATTATCAGGCAATCGGCCTCCTGCTTTGCGTCCTTCTTCTCAAGGTTCTCCTCCCGGGTTCTCTCCTAATGTTATCTGTAATTACTGCAAAAATCCAGGTCACATCAAGGCAAATTGTCATAGGTTGGTTGGCTTTCCAACTAATTATTTTAATAAGCCTCGACCTCAGGACAAATCCAAGGGAAAGGCTGCTGTCCATCTTGTTCAAGATCAAGAGTACTATGCTATGACAGACTCAGACCACACCAACGTTGATGGTAATAGTACCATGTTAGTAAGTCATGGTGGTAATGGTAAGATTGGAGTGGCTTTACAAATTTCTAACTTTACTGGTAGCAATACATGGATTATTGATTCTGGAGCATCTGACCATATGACCTATGATCGTAGTTACTTCCTTTTTCTTAACCCACCTACTATTTCCTCTGTTGTTAATGCCAATGGTGATTCTTTTCCAGTTTTAGGCATAGGGTCTGTTCGTCTCACCCCTTCTCTAACACTACATGATGTTCTTTATGTCCCTGATTTGTCTCATCATCTCATATCTGTGCCTCAACTCAATACTCAATCTCGATGTTCTGTAACCTTTTTTCCTTTGTATGTGATTTTTCAGGACCTCCTCACCAGGGAAATAATCGGCAGGGGTTATCTAAGGGGTCGTCTGTTTCATCTGGATTGCATGTTCGCCGGAATGAAGCCGGAGAAGGCAGTCCAAGCAGCTTTGATTTCGACTGGGGTTACTAATCAAATTGAAGAATTGTGGTTATGGCATCGTAGATTGGGACATCCTTCCTTTGGCGTCATGAAGAAATTGATGCCCTCCTTGTTTTTGGGCGTTGATGAGTCTAAGTTGCATTGTGAGTCTTGTGTCTTAGCTAAAAATCATCGTGCTAGTTATCCTTTGCGTACTACTAGGAGTTCTGTTCCTTTTGAGCTTATTCATTCTGATGTATGGGGACCTTCCCGCGAGTCAACTTTTTTCTGGCAAACGTTGGTTCGTTTTGTTTATTGATGATTATACCCGTCTTACTTGGGTATCTTTGTTAAAACATAAACATGAAGTCTTCTCTGCTTTTCAAAAATTTGTTGCTCTTGTTCAAACTCAATTTGGAGTCAATATTAAAATCTTTCGTTCTGATAATGGGGGGGAGTTCATTAATTCTCAGTTTACTCAATTCTTCCAAACTTGTGGTATTGTTCATCAAACTACTTGCCCTCAAACCCCTGAACAAAATGGGGTGTCAGAAAGAAAGAATCGTCATGTTCTTGATATTGCTCGTTCTCTTTTGTTTAGTGCTCACATGCCCAAGTATCTTTGGGGAGATGCAGTTCTTACTGCCTGTCATCTCATCAATAGACTTCCTTCATCCGTTCTCAATAATCAAACTCCTTATGATGTCCTTTCCAATCATGTGTCAGTTCCTTCGTTTTCAAATCTTCCTGCTCGTGTCTTTGGGTGTGTGGTATTTGTTCATGTTCCTAAGAATCAACGTTCCAAACTTGATGCAAGGGCGCTCAAATGTGTTTTTGTGGGCTATGGTGTCAATCAGAAGGGCTACAAGTGCTTTCATCCTCCTACACAGAAAGTTTATGTTACCATGGATGTCACCTTCTATGAAGATGCTTGTTATTTTTCTCCTCCCAATCCTTCTCTTCCGGGGGAGAACCATACTTTTTTGGAAGAAAAGTCTTGTGTGATTCAGCCACTTGGGGATGAAAATGTTGTTCGTGTAATCTCTGATCCCACGATCGATCGTCAGGACAACGACGATCGATCGCCCGACGAGGCAGAGGCTTCCAGCGGTGCACCTACGATCGATCGCATTGGTCCTAGTGATCGATCGCCCGAAGAGACAGAAGCTCCCAGTAGCTTACCATCCAGTAGCGCACCAACGAGCGATCGCGTCCTTCCTAGCGATCGATCGCACGACAAGGCAGAACATGCAATCGATCAAGGCCCTTCACCCCTCTTAAATATAGATAACTCTTGCCAGACAATCCCAGAGGAGAGTCCTAATCTTGAGGTTAGTAATGTTTCTTCTAGTTTTGGTAATGGTGATAGTATATGTGTCTTGCCTCCTAGGTCCACTCGTGGTAAACCACCTCGCCAATATGAACAAAGTTTAAATGTCAAGTCCAAATATGCTATAGCTAACTTTGTGTCCACCCATCGGTTGTCTGAATCCCATGCTTCTTTTGTGAATCAAATATCCTCTATATGTGTTCCCAGTAAAGTGCAGGATGCTCTCAAGGATCCCAAATGGACTCAAGCAATGAATGAGGAGATGGAAGCTTTGGAGAAGAATAATACTTGGGAGTTGATGCCGCCCCCACAGGGAAAGAGAGCTGTTGGGTGTAGATGGGTGTTCACTGTCAAACACAATGCAGATGGTTCGGTGAACAGGTATAAAGCAAGACTTGTTGCAAAAGGATTTACTCAAACTTATGGCGTGGATTATGAGGAAACCTTTGCTCCAGTGGCCAAGATTAATACAGTTCGAGTATTGATGTCTCTAGCAGCCAATTTAGATTGGCCTTTGCAACAGTTTGATGTGAAGAATGTCTTTTTACATGGAGAGTTATCTGAAGAAGTCTATATGGATCTACCACCAGGATATGAAGCAAACGCAGAAGGAAGATTTGTATGTAAGTTGAACAAGTCCTTGTATGGACTTAAGCAATCACCACGAGCTTGGTTTGGAAGGTTCTCTCAAGCTATGCGTCGTTTTGGGTACAAACCAAGCAACTCTGATCATACGTTGTTTCTGAAACGTCGGTCAGGTAAGGTGACTGCCTTGATTATTTATGTTGATGATATGATAATTACTGGTGATGATTCAGAGGAGATTGAAAGACTAAAGGGTCTACTTGCATCAGAATTTGAGATGAAAGACCTTGGTTCACTTAAATATTTTTTGGGAATTGAGGTTGCAAGGGGGAGTTCAGGAATTTTCTCCTGCCAGAGAAAATATGTGCTTGATTTGTTGACAGAAACAGGGATGCTAGATTGTAAACCTGCTGATACTCCTATTGAGCAAAATCACAAGTTAGCTGAGTACCCTGACCAAATTCCTACAGAGAGGGCTCGTTATCAGAGGTTAGTTGGCAGGTTAATCTATCTCTCACATACTCGGCCAGATATTGCATATGCAGTGAGTGTTGTGAGTCAATTTATGCATAATCCCAGTGAAACCCATATGGAAGCTGTGATTCGCATTCTGAGGTATTTGAAGTCTGCACCCGGCAAAGGCTTAATGTTTTCAAAGAATAAACATCTGGATATTAGTGGTTATACAGATGCAAATTGGGCAGGTTGCATTACAGATAGGAAGTCTACTTCTGGTTATTTCACTTTTGTGGGCGGTAATCTTGTTACTTGGAGGAGTAAGAAGCAAAAAGTTGTGGCTCGATCGAGTGCTGAAGCAGAGTATAGAGGTATGGCCCATGGAGTTTGTGAATTACTTTGGTTGAGAAATGTACTTCGTGATTTGGGATTTAAACCAAAGAAATCCATGGATTTATATTGTGATAATAAGGCAGCTGTTGATATTGCTCATAATCCAGTACAACATGATAGAACCAAGCATGTTGAGGTTGACAGACATTTCATCATGGAGAAGCTTGATTCTAAGCTTATTTCATTTCCTTTTGTTCGCTCTGAAGAACAGTTAGCTGATGTTTTGACTAAAGCAGTTGCGAGTAAGGTTTTTTATGACTCACTTGATAAGTTGGGTATTCGTGATTTGTATGCGCCAACTTAAGGGGGAGTGTTGGTGTGAGTCATACTTTCCTTTTGTATATATTCTATAATATTTTGTAATTACTATTATTATTAGGATTATCACTTACCTTAGGAAAATATACTTGCCTACTTTGGCTCGGTTGTAATTTGTGTATATAATTCCTCCTTTGTGAGGTGAATCAATATCAATTTTATTCAGCCATAATTGTCTCTTGTGTTCATTATATTTGACTAGAACTACAAAGAGCAGGAAGTTCAATACCATTTGGTCAAGTGGCATAAGTCTCTTCTTATAAGTGAGAGGTCGTAAGTTCGACTCACAGTAAAAATATGTGATACAGTAAGTAGATGAGAGATTGTAAAAGCCTAGGTTGTGATATTTTTTTCACAATTATTCATTTAATAAAAAAACAAGAAGACTGTGTGATACATTAAGTGGACTGACTGTAAAAGCCTAGGTTGTGATTTTTTTTGTGTGCGGCAGTATTGGTGCGATTTCTAATGGCAAGAATCGATACGAGAGCATAAGAGTAATAGCAGGGTTTCCGGCCATGTTCCTTGAGATGGCTCAAGGATCCAAGTCTTTCGTTTACGTTTTCAAGGATCTGCAGGGTGTGTTCATGATGAAATCAAATCAAATGTTTTTCAATTGTAATTAGTAGTAGGGTGTATGTAGTTTTGTTTTGACTAATCCTTCCCACCAGAGACTTGTGTTTTGCAAAGTCTTGATTGAAAGATAACAAGAATGATTGGGAAACATGAAATACGATCAAATGCAAAATTGGGAACAGCGAACTTGTTCTCTGCCCGTTCTTTTTTTTTGATCAAGGTCTGCTCGTTCTTCTTGTTTTTTTTGTCTTTTGTTGATTTAGGTTTTCCTTATTCTAGTTTTGTAAGATTAGATTTAGATGTAATACCATGTCAGTTCCACATCACTTTAACAATAATTCTTAACCGTTAAACATTTTAAAATCTAATTGCTATTACGTTGTGTCAAAATAGATGTCTTTTGATCCGGACCGTGAAATATGTATGTTTCTATTTCGATCGTTTCTTCTTCCCATAATTCCGGCCACATTCTTTCTTCTCCAATTTGGCTCATATTGTTTCTCTATCTCAATTCAAAGAAAAAAATAAGGACCAAAAGAAGCAGAGGCGGCAGAGGCAGTAAAGGACCCAATGGGTCTCTGACTTTACTGATTATTTCACACCAAAACTTAGTAGATAAATACTGCATGGGTGTCTCACAGATGAAATCACAAAAAAATGCTTATATATATTATATTATATATAATGAAACTGAAAGTGGCTATATTTTTGGACCATAATGCATTTCAATTTTAATTTCACCCATTAGAATTATTTTAGTTGTAAAAATATAATTCTTTTACTCTTTTTCCTATGCCTTTTTAGTAATAGAATATGATGTGCACAACAATTTTTTTTTTAAAAAAGAATATTTCAAACACACAGTTGCGACTACATGTATAGCAAGATTATTTCTTGCTATGAATATTATAATGATTCGATTACACAGTTGGATGAGTGACTATTTTATGAATAATTCTTTGATTCATATATCGGTCATGATTTATTATTATTATTATTATACTCAATGAGACTATTATGTAACAATTTAAACTCTCGTCAAAAATAATTATTATTAAAATATATATAAATTATTTTTAATTATTATTATTATTATTATTGTTTGCCCCACTAACTTAAAATTTCTACTTCATAAACTGATATAACCATGAATTAATGTAGAAGTTTAACTTCGATTCCAATCATTCCACGAGAGAAAGCGAGAAACATCCGACTAGACGATCATTTTTTCCCTATATATATGCAGCTTTCTTGCAAACTACGTAGCTAAATTTTAGACTCTAGTTTTGATGTCAGTTCCCAAGATAGTTGAAAAATATAGAACATTTTTGACCCCAGACTGAGTGAGAGAGAGAGAGAGGACAATATGAGAGATTTTTCACACCCTATATTTCCACTAACATTTCGTTGCGTATCCCTAGAGCTACCGTCCATCTTTAATTGCCAAAATTAGATTATCACTTTCTCATCGTGTGAGGTCCATCTGTGCCTAATCATAATCCATTGCCACCATTTACGTATTCCACAACTTTGATCAAACTGCTCATGCAAAACCCTAGCTAGCTAGCTTGCTAGTAACCGTAGCTATTACAATACTTACAGCGCGCAGCTTTGTTTCCGGCGTATCTCATCTCGGCAGCGCTCCAAAACTGAGTTGCTGAAATCATGGTTAAAGTCTTGATTCTTTCAACATATGTCGTCTCCCTAATGTTGATGAACTTGACCGATAAAGCTCAAGGTCTAGGTGTAAACTGGGGTGGATTGGCGTCGCACCCTTTGGATCCTAACAACGTAGTAAAGATGCTCAAGGACAATGGAATCAAGAAAGTGAAGCTTTTCGACGCAAAGCCTTCCACCATGAAAGCCTTGTCAGGGTCAGGTATTTCAGTCATCGTTGGAATTCCTAACAATAAGTTGGCATCACTTTCTTCAGACTACGAACATGCCGAACAATGGGTGAAAGAAAATGTCACCAAATATGATCATAATGGGGGCGTCGATATCAGGTTAGGATTTGTCTGTAAACATTGTTTGTTTTTAATAGTCACAATGTTCTTTAATTTCCATGTTTTCATCCATCTTAAGACGATTTGTCTGTTGAGATATTTATCTCATATCGAGAATAAAAGATCATGTATGTGGGTTTATAAGGGTTTAGACTACTCTCTTCATTACCAATTAGTTTTGAAGTTGAATCTCAAACTACTTTATCACAGACCAACAAAGATCTTATTAAGAGATGCAAAATAAATGAAAACGGTATTCTCTAAAACTCTAGTTGCTCATCACATGAACTTTTGCTGAATAATTTCTCTTTTGAAACATTATTAACTTTGAATTCGTGTTATTTACTTATTACTACAGCTATGTGGCTGTTGGAAACGAGCCATTCTTAACAAGTTATAATGGGAGTTTTCTTAAGACTACTTTCCCAGCATTGCAAAACATTCAAAAGGCCCTGGATGCAGCTGGCACTAAACAGAAAATCAAAGCCATAGTACCCTTCAATGCTGATGTCTACGACGCTGCTTCCGACAAACCATCGGACGGTTCTTTCCGAAAAGACATCAGGGTTGAGATGCTCAAGATACTAGGTTTGCTCAAGAACAATAAGTCTCCATTTTTCGTTAACATATATCCCTTCATTAGTCTCCAGCAAAGTTCTACTTTCCCCAAAGAATTTGCATTCTTTGATGGTACTAGCCAACCTGTCCAAGACAATAACAACTCGTATACCAATGTGTTTGATGCAAATTTGGACACACTTGTTTGTGCACTTAAGAAGGTTGCTTATCAGGACTTGGAGATAGTTATCGGAGAAGCCGGATGGCCGACAGATGGTGACAAGAATGCCAATCCAACTTTGGCCAAGAAATTCTACGATGGACTTCTCAAGAAACTGGCAAAGGCCGAGGGAAGCCCTCTTCGAAAAGGGTACATGGAAGTGTACCTTTTCGGTCTCACTGACGAGGACCAAAAAAGTGTTGCCCCAGGAGATTTTGAGCGTCACTGGGGCATCTTTAACTATGATGGAAAGCCTAAGTTTCCAATGGACCTCACCGGAAATGGAAAAGATAAAATGCTCAAGGGGGTACAAGGAGTTCAGTACATGGACAAGCAATGGTGTGTTGTGAAGAGTGATGAGTCAAATGGGACTATTCTAAATACCGAACTCAATTACGCTTGTGCTAATGCAGATTGCACATCTTTGGGAAGTGGAAGGTCATGCGATTTAGATATGCAAGGGAAAGTCTCCTATGCTTACAATTCTCTCTTCCAAAGTAAAGACCAAGATGTTCGGACATGCAATTTTGATGGCAAGGGAACGATTACAAAAACCGATCCCTCTAAAGGAACTTGTGTATTCAATATACAAATTTACAGTGCTGGAGTTAGGCATCAAGTGAGTACTTACACATCGAGTATCTTTGCAGGACTAGTCTTGATGATCTTATATTAGTGTAAACTAAGCAAGAGATTTAAACTATATACATAACAATTCTATTAATGTACTCGATCGTTGAGATCAGAATATTTCATATTTTGTTATCATTTGTTCAAGTTTGTACTACAAGTTTATTCATTGGACCCTATATTCAGCCATGATTTGGAAGGGTGTGATCCCATCATCAGCCAAGATGCACATTTTATTATAATATCCAGACCTATAAGTTACATCACTAATTTATGATAGAAATGTTAAAGGTTCATGAGTTATGAGTTAGTGGTCTTAGGAGTTAGTGACTCTTAAGTTACAAGGTATAAAGACTTGAGTTACACAAGAATATGGATGGGTATGGTGTCATGAGTTATGAGAGTTACATGGAACACCATTATGGGAGAACACTGATGAGGGTTCATTCTTAAGCCTATAAAAGGAGAGGTCATTTGCTCATTCCATCACATCGATTATCTCATCCATCTTAAACATCTTCATTCAAGTAGAGAGTGAAGAGTGTCCACTCCAAGTTAAGAGTGTAGTGAAACAAGTGTGAGAAAGTGTTTCCTTCAAGTGGTGTTCTTGAAGTTGTGTATCTTTTGTGTACCCATTATTTGATAGTTAAAGTTCTTATTGTTGCTGCCCCGTGGACGTAGGCACATTGCCAAACCACGTTATATATGATGTTCACTTTCCTTTATCCTTTATATCTTTGCATATTTATGATTTGTTGGTTTGAGTTTGTCACTTCCATTATATTATTCTTTCCCTTCAGTGGTATCAGAGCCCTGTTTATAGGGTGTGGGTGAAAAATGGAAGGTTCAAGGAGTACCATGGTTCGACTCAACCACACAAATTCCGTGAATGGAGGACATCCTCTGTTACAAAGATCTGCATGAGCCTATAGAAGAAGCTGAGGCAAAGCCAGAAAACCCCTCGATTACAGATTGGACGAAGATCAACCGCAAGGCAATCGGTCATATTCGAGAGTGGATGGATGATAGTGTGTTCCACCATGTGGCGAATTAGACCGATGCACATGAGTTGTGGACAAAGTTGGAGTCATTGTTCGAGAAGAAAACCGCCGTCAAGAAAGCCTTTCTAATCAAAGAGCTTATCAATATGAAGTATAGTGAGGGTCACTGAGCACTTGAATAATTTTCAAAGTTCAATTAATCAATTAACCACCATGGGCATGACGATTGATGATGAATTACAAGCACTGCTGTTGTTGGGGTCGTTGCCGGATAATTAGGAGACTTTTGTAGTCACTGTAAGTAACTCTGCTCTAGATGGTAAATTGATCATGGATAATGTTAAAAATAACATGTTGAATGAAGAGACTAGAAAGAAATCTTCAACCTCTAAAAATAGCCAAGTCTTTATGGCGGAGAATAGAGGAAGGAGCAAAAGTAGAGGACCCAAAAATCATGGAAGGAATGCAAGCGGCTGAAGGACAAGATTCAACGAAAAATGTCATCATTGTGGCATCTTTGACCACATGAAGAAAAACTGCAACAGATTTAAGAATGAGAAGAAGGAGGATAGCTACACCTACCAAAGGAGGGAAGACAAAGGTACCACTGCCGCTGCTATATCATATGAGAAATGTGAGGTTCTTTTTTTGAAGGTGAATGCCTACATGTCGATGATTCTTCCAGTTCTGATGTTGCATGGATCGTTGCTTTCGGTGACTCTTTCCATACCACTCCACATAGAGTTCTTCACTACATACAAAGGAGGTGACCTTGAAATTGTGAAGATGGGCAACGGGGGTTATGCTAAGATTGCAGAAATTGGAGATATTTGTTTTGAAACTAATTTGGGCTGCAAGCTTTTGCTGAAAGATGTTAGACATGTTCTTGGTCTACATCTTAATTTAATGTCAACCGGTGTGCTTGATCGGGAAGGATATCACCATCATGAAGGTGATCAAAAGTGGAGGCTTACCAAGGGATCACTAGTGGTGGCTAGAAGGAAGTTGTATTGTACCCTCTATAAGACTTATGGCAGGATATACAAATGGGAGTTGAATGTCGCGAACGACTCTTTCCTAAGTCTATGGCATAAAAGGTTAGGCCACGTGAGCGAGAAGACATTAAAAGTTATAGCAAAGAAATCTCTCATTCCTTTTGTCAAAGGTACTTTTCTTGACTCTTGTGATTATTGTCTGTTTGGTAAGCAACATAAGATTAGCTTTGCTAATACATTCGTCAAGAGAGAAAGCATCTTAGACCTAGTACACTCAGATGTGTGTGGCCCCGTGGAAGTTGACTCACTAGGTCATAACAAGTATTTTGTTACTTTCATTGATGATGTTTCACGAAAGGTTTGAGTTTATTTGTTAAAATCAAAAGACCAGGTGTCCCAAACCTTTAAGGAGTTTCATGTCATGGTTGAGAGGGAAACAAGGTGAACCCTCAAGTGTCTCCGCATTGATAATGGTGGAGAGTAGTACACTTCGAACGAGTTCAGAGGTTATTGTTTGAAGCATGGCAATAGACATATGGAAACAGTACCTGGCACCCCACAACATAATGGTGTAGCAGAAAGGATGAATTGCACCATTTTAGAGAAAGTGAGATGTTGAAGACAGCGAACCTGACAAAGAGGTTTTGAGGCGAAGCTGTGACAACCGCATGTTATCTGATCAACCGAACACCATGTGTATCATTAGGACTGAAGACCCCAGAGAGTGTATGGACTGGTAAGAGCGCTTCATATTCGCATTTGAGAGTGTTTGGGTGCAAAGCATTTGCACATGTCCCAAAGAAGGACAAATTGAAGCTAGATGATAAGGCCATACCATGTATCTTTATAGGGTATGGTAATAAAGAGATGAGCTACAGGCTATGAAACTAATAACCAAGAAGTTGTTTAGAAGAAGAGATGTAGTGTTCCATGAGGATAATACTGTTGTAGATTTTGACAAGAAGTCAATTAATAATGAAGACAACCTCACTTATTCCTCACCACTTCAAACTGCAGGTGTCGCGAATGATGTCGCGAATGAAGCTGCATATGTAGCGAATGATGAAGCTGAAGCTGCAGAGGCCGCGAATGATGTCCAGGAGGCCGCGAATAATGATGAGGCTGCCGCGAATGATGATCAGATTCAACAGGATCATATTCGGGGGGAGCCTAATCATGAGCAGCAACAGACGAATGCCTAAGTACCAGTTCGAAGATCTCAAAGAGCGCCGAAGCCAAGCGCTAAGTACCCTTCTTCTCAATACATTTTGCTCACCAGTGATGGAGACAATCCATATGCCAGATATATTTTGTTAACCAGTGATGGAGAGCCTGAATGCTTGAGGAAGCAAAGACTCATGCAGATAGCGACAAGTGGATGTTAGCTATGATGTCTGAGATGGAGTCTTTGATGAAAAAAAGCACCTATGAGTTGGTGGAACTTCCCAAAGGCAGGAAAGCACTCAAAACAAATGGGTGTTCAAGCTGAAGAGGGATGAGAACGACAAGTTGACCAAGTTCAAAGCCCGGTTGGTTGTCAAAGGTTTCGGGCAAAAGGAAGGAGTCGACTTTGAGAATATCTTCTCACCTGTTGTCAAGATGACTTTTATTAGAGAAATTTTAAGCATGTCAGCTAGCATGAATCTTGAGATGAAGTAGTTAGATGTAAAGACTGCATTCCTACACGGTGATTTGGAGGAGGAAATATATATGGAACAACCTGAAGGTTTTACAGTTGAAGGCAAGGAGCACATGATTTGCAAGTTAAAGAAAAGTTTGTATGGGCTGAAACAAGCGCCAAGGCAATGGTACAAGAAATTTGACTCTTTAATGGTGAGTCATGGGTACAAGAGGACTGATGCAGACTCATGTGTGTATATTTGTCGATTCGCTGGTGGTAAATTTATCATTTTGTTGCTTTATGTTGATGATATGTTGATTGTGGGGAAAGATGTTTCTATTATCTGCAAGTTGAAGGAAGATTTATCAAAGTCTTTTGACGTGAAAGACTTAGGTCCAGCGAAGCAGATATTGGGCATGGAGATTACTCTTGACAGGAAGGCAAAGAAATTATGGTTGTCACATGAGAGGTATGCTGAACGGGTTCTTGAAAAGTTCAACATGAAAGAAGCCAAGACAGTGAGCTCACCTCTAGGTAATCACTTCAAGTTGAGTAAGTTGTTATGTCCAACTACACAAGAGGAGAAAGACAAAATGACAGGTATCCCTTATGCATCAGTTGTTGGTAGTCTTATGTATGTCATGGTATGTACTCGCCTAGATATTGCTCATGCAGTTGGTGTTGTTAGTAGATATTTATCTAACCTTAGAAAAGAACATTAGTAAGCTGTTAAGTGGAGACTCAAATACTTGATGGGCACCTCAAAGTTGTGTTTGTCTTTTAGTGGTTCTGAACCCGTTTTGGAGGGTTTTACAAATGGAGATTTAGCTGGGGACCTTGATAATAGAAAATCCACTTCTGGGTATTTATTTACATTTTATGGGGGAGCTGTGTCATGGCAGTCCAAGTTACAGAAGTGTGTTGTCTTATCTACCACGAAAGCTGAATACATAGCGACGAATGAAGCGGGCAAGAAAATGATTTGGTTGCAAAGGTTCATTTGCGAGTTGGGTGTGAAGCAAGAAAGGTATGTGGTGCATTGTGATAGTCAAAGTTCTATTCATTTAAGCAACAATTCAGTTTATCATCCTCGCACCAAACATATTGATCTCCGCTACCATTGGATAAGAGATGTAGTGTCGAAAAAGCTCTTGCAGTTGAAGAAAATCCATACCAACAAGAATAATTTTGATATGTTGACTAAAGTTGTGTCACATCAAAAGTTGGTGTATTGCAGCAAGTCCGCTGGAATGTATTTCAAGTAGAAGTCTCATGTCGTATTACCCCGGGTTGGTCTGGAGGGGGGGATTGTTATAATATCCAGACCTATAAGTTACACCACTAATTTATGATAGGAATGTTAAAGGTTCATGAGTTATGAGTTAGTGGTCTTAGGAGTTAGTGGCTCTTAAGTTATAAGATATAAAGACTTGAGTTACACAAGAATATGAATGATTATAGTGTCATGAGTTATGAGAGTTACATGGAGCACCATTATGGGAGAACACTAATGAGGGTTCCTCCTTAATCCTATAAAAGGAGAGGTCATTTGCTCATTCCATCACATCGATTATCTTATCTATCTTAAGCATCTTCATCCAAGTACAGAGTGAAGAGTGTCCACTCTAAGTTGAGAGTGTAGTGTAGTGTAGCAAAACAAGTGTGAGAGAGTGTTTCCTTTAAGTGGTGTTCTTGAAGTTGTGTATCTCTTGTGTACCCATTATTTGATAGTGGAAGTTCTTGTTGTTGCTGCCCCGTGGACGTAGACACATTGCCGAACCACGTTAAATCCGGTGTTTACTTTTCTTTATCCTTTATATCTTTGCATATTTATGATCCGTTGGTTTGAGTTTGTCACTTCTATTATATTATTCTTCCCCTTCACATTTAACGTGTGTGTTAATGATATCTTGCCATCTTTAGACCGACTAGCTTCTAAGCATGTGGTGTTGGACTCCCAGACTTAGCATTATCATGGGCTGGGTTAGGACCGGTCCGATCCTAAATTTTAGGGTTTAGGATAGGGTAGGGTAGGACTCGGTCAAAGTCAACAAAATTTAGAGCTGGATATGATAGGCCGATGCTTGAATATGTAAGCCATAGCCCACCTAGCGGTCATTTCGTTAGGGCTAATAGGGCCAGGTAGGGCTGGCCTTTTAAATAGGGCTAAACAGGGCCGAGTTGGGCTTGCTATTTTTTTCTCACAATTTAGCTTTAGAATTATATGTAATAAACCATATTTTTATGGTTATATTTAACATGCATGCATACACATTATACTTAATTTAAGACATCTATCTATAAACTAAGCAGTTATACTCATATATCTCATGAACTAATGCTCTAAATCATTCAAAATACAATCGTTAATCAACAAAACAAAAGGAAATCAAAGGAACAAAGCTAGCAAATCAACTATAAAAGAGAAGATTAATTGTATTGTATCTAAAAAATAAGAAACATATTAAGACAATATAAAAAATAAGAAATTATTACGGCCTAAAGGGTGAACTTTTAGGGTCGGGCCGGGTTCGGCCCTAAATGACTCATTAGGATAGGGTCGTAGGGTAGGGTCTGGTTTCATTTGCTCAATCTTTACCCTACCCTACTCGAGAAGGGCTACGGTCGGCCCGCCCTAATGGAGAGCCGGGTAAGGCTTCGGTCTAGAAGGTAGGGCGGGTTTTAGGACGAGGTAGGGTCGAAAGGCCAAATAATGAGGCATATCCAGACTGTGTATTATGTGATACTGAGGTTGAAACTACAATTCATATGTGTCGCAATTGCTCTTTTACTCGGCAAGTGCTACAAACGAATAGAAGGATCAGTCATTGTTTCTTAAATGTGCAGACGGATGGAATGAGTACTGTGGTGTGGCTCAATTTCTGTAGCACACATCTGAATAAACTTGATTTTGAGGATTCACGTTGTGTTTTGGATACGGAGAATTCCGTAGAATTTAATTAAATTTCAAGATTTCATCATTCCATTTATCTGATTTTCCTTTTTGATAACTCATACTATGGAATTTTTAAATGACGGGAATTTGAGAGATTCAAAAATTTAGTGAAGATGATGACACCAAAAGTTGGCATGTCTTTAAAATTTAGTGTAGATGTGAGAATTTGTCATACAAAGAGGGATACTAATCTGGTTGCTCACTCATCTCCTGGCAAGTCATGCCAAGTCTTTGAGGCATGAGACTTTTTTCTTTTCTGTTCCTACTTCCTAGTTTCTTATTTGCCGCAATTTGCGGCTGACTATGTTAGTTTGTAATCTGTCCTAGTTCTAAATAAATGGATGACCTCATTTTACTTAAAAAAAATTAAACCCTATAGTCAGACCAAAGCAAACTACTCAATTTATGAAAGATACCTAGATCCAATATTACCTTGTGGATATATATTGTAGGAGGGGATTTATTGAGAACATTTTCTGTTGAGCAGTAGTTCAAAACTTTTTCGTTTTATCCTATATTCGATCGTATATTCATATCTCGACTGTCTAGTTTGTAGATATATATAAGTAGAACATCACTATAAATTTTCATATAAATTGAAAATCGTTAAGACATTTATAAATATGATTAACCAATTATAAATTTGAACATGTTTGACATATTTTGACCGTCTATTGATTTGATCTATTTTGATATCTTAACGATTACCAATTTGACTGAAAATTTATAAAAATGATTTATTTATATAGACATATAAACTGAACGGTTAAGATAAAAAAATATAATTAAAAATAAATATAACATTAAAAATCACTCGAAATACTAACACAAAATCGGGTCATTTCGCTCCATAAGGGTCTCGGCATTCCCCCCAAAAATTTGTTATTGATTTGCTTCTTATTTTCTCAAGGCTGGAACAATCACCAAAATTGAGTATTGGGTACTCGCCGAGTTTGGATTTTTGACTCTGAATTCATAAAGGCTGCGCCTTTGATTTTGTTCCTTTCAGTAAACCCAACTCAAATTCGGGGGAATTGATAGGTAATTTTTCTCATTTCTTCTGTTGTTAACTCACTGAATGCTAGTTATATTCTTCTCATTTGACAATTGGGTTTCTGAAAAGTTGGCTTCTTTACTAGTATTGGTTGCTGAATTAGTGAATGTGATATGGTTGGTGTTGGGGTTTTGGGTTCTGTTATCTGTGATTGGGAGCTTTAAGGGCTTTTCTTTTCGATTTTGCTTCTATCAAAGAGAAAGAACATGAGTGGGTTGATTATAGGCAGGTGATTTTATTTTGAAACATCTCAAAACTTTGGGAGTTTTGCATTTCCTGTGAAGTTTTTTAGTGACATTGAATTTGCACTTTGGAAGGCCACTGAAAATTGTGTTTTAGCAGAAGCTTCAACTTTGATGGGCTCGATTGGATGCATTTCCTCAATCTTGGGTGGCAAGTTTTGATAGTGTTGTTTTATGTCTTGGAAATGATGTTTTGAATTTGATTCATCATTTTCTACAGGCATCCTTGTGGCTTGAGAAGATTGTACAGGCTGTATGTTTAAAAAGGGATTCAGTGCTTCCGCAAATTGTTGCTAACTTGCTATTGCTGTATGAGAATAAGCTGAGGGTGTTGAAATGGCAAACAGCAAGTATGAATACGTGAAGTCATACGAAGTTGAAGATGAGATATTCTCGCCTAATTTGATTGTTGTTCGAATTGATGGGTGTGATTTTCGAAGGTGCTTACCCTTCCCTGACCCTTAGCCACTTACCCCCACCCCACTGATATGCATGCTTCCCTTTCTCTGTATGCGTTGGAGGTTGAGATAATGACATTCTATTCTTATCCTCTTATTAAGGTTTGCAAAAGTTCATGAGTTTGAGAAACCAAATGATGTGGTAGCATTGAATTTGATGAATTCATGTGCAGTTCGTGTTTCGGAGGAGTTTCCAGATATCGTTTTTTCATATGGATTCAGTGACGAGTACAGGTACTTTGAATGTAATGTAGACCATCTCTCTATGCATCCTATTTTCACTTGTTGAGAGTTTCACCGGGACGTTCTGACATGTTCCTTAATGGGTGGTAGCTTTGTCTTCAAGAAGGCGTCCAAGTTTCACCAGAGGCGTGCAAGGTTTTAATACTCGACCTTCTAGAGTTCTTCTCTTTTTGTCTCTGATGTATGTTAGAGTGTTGTACCAATCTCTATTGTGCATGTTTCCATTTTTGGTTGACTTAATGTCATTTTAATCAAACCATATTTTGCAATTTTTCCATGCAGCAAAGTAGAGTCCATTATAGTATCTTTCTTCAGCTCAGTATATGTGATGAAATGGAGAGAATTCTTTCCTCATAAGGAGTTAAGATACCCTCCCTCTTTTCATTCAAAGGTTATACCCTGTGGTACAATAGAGGTCCTTCAGTCATATCTTTTGTGGAGACAAAATGATTGTAAGTAATCCTATAATGGTATTTCCAGTATGTCTATGAATGTACAGCAGTCATCCTCAGGTGATAAGCCTGATTTTAGAAAACTTCCTGTGAAATTTTGCATTTATATGTTGTATTGTGCAGGTCATACAAATAACCTGTGGAATACTTGCCTATGGGAGCTAATTAAAGGTGGAAAGACTGAATGCGAAGCAATAGAGTTACTAGAGGTTATAGATTTAATCTTCATACTTGTTCCATACTTGGATATTCATATGCCAAGTGTTGCATAATAGCACTGTTTAGTATGTTCGTTTACTTTTCCTTCCAAATTATATTCTTAATTTGCGCTTTCCATTTTTCACATATTGGGCTGTTTTCTTTTTTATCTTTCATACCCAAAGTCTAAAATTTTGGGAAGACTTATAATATAGGAAGCTGTTTTTTTTTGCTTTTCTATGTGATTTTTTTAATCTAATTAAATATAATATAACTTTACATCTATTTAAGTATAATTTAACTTTACATTTGTTATTAATTGTAGCTCACTGAGGATGTATGAATTTCATCTACGCAGGACACCAGTAAAGAAGAGAAAAACGACCTTCTTTTTGAAAAGTTTGAAATCAATTACCAAAAGTTGGATGAAATGTTTCGTCAAGGATCCTGCATTTTAAAAACTGAGGTTATCTTCTATCCAGTAATCAATGGTTTTATGTTTCGTCCATGAGTTGCTTTTTTTCTTTTTAATCTTGAGAGGGTTGCTTCATTTCTGTATAGCTAAAAGAGTCTACACTTGATTTTAACACGGTATTAGGATATTGTAGTCTACATAATTTGCAATGGGATCTTTCTTGATATTTATATAGCTATCCCGTGCAGCATTTCGGTTGTGTACTCAAAAGGGCATATTGAGTTATATGAAGAGATGTCTGAGATTAATTGTTCGTTGACTGCTGTTTACACTATAGATTTTGAAAGCTATTGGCTGCAAATCTGGCAATGATTCCTTAAGTTTTAACTGCACTTTCGGAAAAGCATTTGAGTGTCTTTATTGATACAAACTAAGATTTAATTTTCGGATGAGACAAAAGGCAGTTTGTTTTTAGTTAAGTTCTCATCATATTGACAACGGATCCTTATCTTATCTATTATACAATAGTACTATGCCTACTTTTAATTTTTATGTGCATTCTGTTATGTCTGGATTAGTAGCTTCAGACTTCTCATGCTGAGGCCTCCATCCTACATTGTTCAGGTGATAGACATAGTGAAGCACAATGAGAAGGGTTCTCCTGTTCGGAGACTTAAGAAAAGGTTAAGAATTGTTCATTCAAAGAATATTGCGAGTATAAGCTTTTGGAACAAACACAAAAGTCTTCTGAATGAGCTCGGTAGCTTCACAAAGGACATTGGAAAAATTGAACCAGATTTTCTCAAGTCTTTCCAGTTTGATAAAAAATTGATGCCATCGACTTGGATTGTCATTAGAATTGATGGTTGCCATTTCCACAGGTATACAATCTCTCAGTTGATAAGTTACTAAGAGTAGACTGTAGAGTTGCTGCAGTTAGTGCCTATATTATCTCTTGGGCTGTTAATTATCAGGGGAAGGTGGTGTGACTCGTTTAATGTCCTAGAGCTCATATATTCTCTCTTAGGTAGGCCCGATTTAAGCACCATGTCCTTGTTACTCTCCATTGTCTTATTAACTTGTTGCTCATTCCTGAATCTAACTGAGGTGTACGAACTTGTCCTAAATGAAAAGTAGCTTATTAGTTAACTGAGGATCACATTTTCCACAAGGCATGCAATTTATGGTTTTATGTTAGCCTGCTAAGACTTAGGACTGTTGCTTATTATTCACTTTGGGCCTCTGGCAGGTTTTCTGATGTTCATGAATTTGTGAAGCCAAATGATGAGCAGGCTCTCAACCTTATGAATTCATGTGCACTGGCTGTGGTAAAAGAGTTTCAAGACACAGTGTTTGCCTATGGCATCAGTGATGAATACAGGTACAAAATAGATTTTTCCTAGATGAGCTTTGTATTTCTGCATCTGTAATCTCATTGTTTCTGTAACTTGCAGTTTTGTGTTGAAGAAAGACTCTCAGTTCTATCGAAGACAAGCAAGGTTTTTGTTCTCTTGTCCTTTTTATTATTACCAGATTGTATATGCTGTTACTAAAAAATTGCCTGAGGATATTAAAGTGCATTTGGAGGCTGGAGGCAAGCACAGCCAACCAGCCAAGTATCAAAGATAATCCCTGGTTAAGGGAATCCATTATAATGCAAGAACTTCTGTTGGAAGTTGATAGAAAGTTCAGCAATCACAAGATAAAGCTGATCAAGACGGTCAACTGCTAATAGTAGATTTTCTTGATCAAAAATCACTCCTGTGGTTCAGATATAAGATGATTATTGTTGGTTCTCTCCTGTAGGCTAATTCTTCTAAAGCTAGTCTAGGGTAACATATTAAATTTCTTTAAGGCCATCCTTGCTCTCATCCAAGGAAGGTGCTTCTCCGAATATAGTGATTTTATAATGCAAATTCCCTTTCCTTTTGTGGGACAACTAAAACAGGTCTTGTAAAAAGGGTGTTCTTTTGCGCATGTTTTGTCATTTCTGTGAATTTCTGAATATAGAAGGAAAGGGCCTGAGCTTAAAAATTTAGACCATCTCCAGCAGCTTCTCTAAAATTTCTTCAAAATGGGAAAGCAAAAACCAAATTCTTCAAAAATATTATGCTCCAATTCCAACAGCTTCTCTATTTTGAAGATTTGACATTTATTAACAAATATGGTACATCATAATTAATTATGACCAAAAGAGATTATATATTTTATTGTAACAACAAAATAATTAACAAAATATTCTATTTTTGTAAAAATTTTGTTGGAGCCCGTGAAGAATTAAATTTTGGGGAATGAAAGCTTTGCTGCAAATTTGAGAAAGCAATGCTCATTTTTCTTCTCCATCCCCATTTTAGGGAATGAGATGGGGAAGCTGTTGGGCCTAAAAAATACTATTATCTAAATTTGACAAAATTGAAAAAATGGGGAAGCTGCTGGAGATGCTCTTATCTAGAAATAATATTCAATAGTCCTCTCTTGGGTAGTTGACATGTATACTTGAAGTTATAATTTACAATAAATCATTAAATGCAAATGGCCTTTTTGATTTTCTTCTTAGAGTTACTAACAATCTTCAACTGTTGCAGTGAAATAGTATCCGTCATGGTGTCAGTCTTTACTTCCATGTACACAATGAAATGGAAAGATATCTTCCGTAAGAGAGATTTGAAATACCCTCCTTATTTTGATGGCCGTGCCGTCTGCTATCCATCAACTGAAATTCTTCAAGATTATTTGGCGTGGAGACAAGTTGATTGTGAGTATTTCATCTACAAGTTTCAGAAAATGAAATTGTAAAATAAGAGGGTAATTCTTCCAGTTTTTAAATAACAAGAGCTATAGAAGCAGAACATATTCAGCTTGTTTAAGATTGGCTTCAAATATACTAGAAGTATCCACACACCCAGGGGGTGTGGAATTTGAGGCGGAGTATGTGAGTGGTTAAATTTTTATTTTTATTTTTTTATCTTTCTCTTCCGCCTATTTACTGTTATTTTCATTTGATACTGTTACCCTTTCTAATTAATTTGGTTCTCAAAATACTTGATATATGATGGGTATTTGTGTAAATTTTTTTTTATCCTTTTCATAAACATAGTATAGAACTATAGATACACACCACATATATATATGTATATATATATGTATGTATGTATGTATGTATGTATGTATGTATGTATGTATGTATGTATGTATGTATGTATGTATGTATGTATATACACATATGCACACTGTAGTTCATACAATGTGACTTTCTGGGTTGCAGGTCATATCAACAATCAGTATAATACTTGTTTTTGGCAGCTTGTTAAGTCTGGAAAGAGCAAAAGTGAGGCTCAAAATTTTCTGAAGGTAATTCACCTCTGCTGTCTTTTCATATAGATTTTCTTCTCCCTTTATCCATCCTCCAGTTTTATCAACCTCATAGTTTTCTGAACTTTATTCAAATAAATTTCTTAGAAAAATGTTTGCAATGATCTTAGTGTGTTCTTTTTGAGCTTTTTAGTTTTATTAGTTTCTCGTTATTTGTATTCTACTAATGTGATCTAGTCTCTATGTATGTATTGCACTTCTTTTTCCCGATAAAACTATCTACTCTACCTCTCTGGTGTATACCAACTGACCATGTCAAATACCTGGCCAGGCTATGCATTGTTTACACCTATGATGCATTTACTACAGAATCCATTACACTATTACAGTAAGAAACTTTAATTGATATGCCTGCTTTGTTTACACTTTATTCTCCAGGGTACTCTAGCAAGTGACAAAGATAAACTGCTTAAGCAATTTGGTACTGACTATACAAAATTACCTGTCATGTTCCGCCAAGGTTCATCCATTTTCTGGGACAAGGTTTCTTTCTATCCTTGTTGAATATGAATATCACACATGAAAAATATGTTTAGTGTATGCTTTCAAGGCAACAGCTACTACCGATTCATCATACTTAGCTCACATGATAAAGGAAAGAAAACCATGGGTCAAGATTATACATTATAGCCTGGACTATTTAGTTCACATTCTCTGAATGAAACCATGTCCATGGGGCCGTGAGTTGAGAACATCCAAGTGACATGGTCAATTGATTCGTATGTGATCTAGTTGATACCAGTCTGTCACATTTCCTGATATTAGAGACAACTTGTATTATGTCACAGGACTAGCTTCTCCCAATAGTCTTTGACAATAGTTAAAAAACTTCAATGGACTAGCTTTTCCAAGTAGGTTATAAGATGGTAGTTTGTAGTTTTCCCCTTGATATGCATGTCTTTGATTTCACTCTTTTGTTTCAGCAGAAAAAAGTTGTTATAGAACATAACAATATTATCGAGCCAAGCTTTTGGTGTGCACATCCAACAATTCTTAACACATAATCATGGCTGCTGGAAGCGCTGGATAAAGATTTTTCATACCAACATAAAACTCTACCAATGACATGACTCAGATTTTACTGAAGTGTAGCAATTTGATAAAGATTGAACACTGCTAGTAATTTAGAAACTGGTTGAGGAAGAAAAGCTTCCTGGTAGCACTTGTTAAGTTTGAACACAGACTGAAAATTGGAATTTTCTTGTTTGTGTGGATATTTGTAACCTGTTGTAGATATCCATTGAGGAATGTGTGATTACTGTGAAATCAACTGATCTCATGCTTTGTTTGAAGCCAGAATGAGGTTGACTAGTAACTAGATAATTCTTCACCAGCCGAAGCTCTTAACGATTCACCAGCTGCTTGTACCCTCTTATCAAACTTATTTTCTTTTTTACTGAATGTGCCCTCGTTTTATCAAATGGTTTTTTTAATACACAACTAGAACCTCATGCTTCATTTTGTTGCCAACCTTCCAAATAAACTAGTGTTGTAGAATAGCGCTTGTCCATTAAATCTCTTCTACTTGAGGACTGTTTCATGTTACAGATATTACCGAATGTGATTCTCTGCACACTCCAATATTTTTTTAGGATCCTAAGAAAGTAGAGAAGTAAATGATGTTGGTCATGTGTTGCTGACATTGTTTCTTAAGGATTGACTCTAGGAAAAGTGTCCTTTACCCATATAACGAAACAAGGGAAATAAACTAGGTCTGGCAAATTTGAACATGATAACACGACACGAAAACGAACAAAATTATAAAGATTTGGTTTCATATAGGGTTGAAACGATAAAAACACGATTTATAATGGTTTGGTTTAGGGTTACACCGGTAACACGAAAAAACCCATTAACATAGAGGTATTTTTGTAATTTTCATTTTCTTGCCTACCATATATAAGAAACCCTAAGGAAATGATGGTGAACTACTGATTGATGATTCAGTCGAAATTATAAGGAGAAATTTAGTAAATTTTTGCGTAGATGCATGAAACTTTGCCGTTTGTTATTTTTTTAAATTAAGCTTTTGCGATTTTATAATCTAGCATCTATCTTATTATTACATCCTGGAGGTGTAACTTGACTTTTGAACTGAGTTATTGTTTAAGATTTATGACTTTCTTCAGCTTAAAGATTATAATTTTGAGTCTATTTTTTTTCATAAAGACCTTATGTGTATTATTATTTATGTCGTTTAAAGAAAAATTGACAAAAATATTTATTATAATTTTTAATTTAACGGTTTTTTAACGGTTAACACGATAATTTATGGTTTGGTTTTGGTTTTAGTATTTTACAAAAGATTACTTAATGGTTTATTATCGTGTGACACGATAAATAGACAAAACCAAATGAATCCTACACGAACACGACACGACATGGTGTTTTGCCCGGCCTAGAAATAACTGCCGTATTACCAAGAAGGTAAAGCCAACTAAAAGAACTAAAGAAAACAAAGCACGGCTAAATAGCTTACAATACCTACGTTAGGTAAACAGAGTGGAGAAGAAACAGGATTGATCAATGGCTACCTTGCGGTTTCTAGCATTGTATATCATTGTGTTCTTGTCTGTGAGTTCTGGTACCCCAACATTAGCTGTATCAGAAGCAGTAGCACCCTTGACAACGCCTGGTTGTTCTACCACTTCTACGCACTGCGAAGATGTTGAAATCCCATATCCTTTTGGGATGGAACCTAGTTGTTACTTTGATGAATGGTTTCGAATACTCTGCGAACAGTCCACCGGACATCCCAAGCCTGTCTTGAACTGCACGCATCTGGAAGTATGAGAAATTTCTATTGCAGCTGCCACAATAAGGGTCACATATCCGATCTCCTATTCTATTTGCAGCAACAACCCAACAAACACTGTCCAGACATTCACTTTAAATGGAAGCCCTTTTCTATTCTCCACAGAAAACAGGTTCACTTCAATATGTTAAGGTGGACTTGCGCTGATGACCATTGATGGGCTTCCATTTGGTGGTTGCATGTCTATTTGTATAAGTGATCATTTGAATGCCGGGGAAAATACACTAATGTTTGCAATGGTATAAACTGCTGCCAGACCACAATTATCGGATATTTAAATGCCTTCAATACCAGTTTTCAGAAGTTTTTGAAAAAAAAAACAGTTTTCAGAAGTTTATGGATGAAGAATTTGGAAGTTGCTGCGCTGATGCCTTCCTTGTTGACCAGGATTGGTTGATGTCAAACTTCATACATATTTCTTCTACTGGTCAAATACTTGATCCTATCCCTGTACTACTCGATTGGAGCTTAACTGACTATTCACCCCCTGCTCTGTGAATTCTATTGTGAAATTCCATATGCAGTACAGTACCTCCCAAAAACTTTACAAGATGTTTCTGCTCAGACGGCTATCAAGGAAATCCATATATTTTTCAGGGATGTCAAGGTAGATTTAAGTACATGACTACCCTCTATATGTACAATTTCAGTGCTATTAATTTCTGCCATTGAATTCTTGTCGTTCTTAATCTATTTTCTTGTAAATGTCAGATGTCAATGAGTGTGACGAACCAAGCAGATGTAGTTCTGGAACTCGCATAAATTATCCTGGGACGTTTACATGTCAATTGCCTTCACAAGTATCACCTTATCACGATGAAGTTTTTAGGGATGGGCAAAAAACCGGTTTTCAACCGAAAACTGAAAAAACCATCCAAAAAAACGGACTGAATAACCGATTCATTGCGGGTGAAAATAGCCCGATCCGATCCGATTCAAACCAGGTTGGTTCCGGTTTTGTCTGAAACTCAGTCCGAATTACCTGAATCTTTTTAATATATATATATATATATATATTAATAAGTGTCATCATGTTACTAGTTAATCTAATTTCTTACTTCGCATCTTCCCACACTTGATCACAGCCCTACCACTATATATAGGGAAAAAAATCTAGTGACTTAATTCTCTCTCTCTCTCACCTCACAGTCTCTCACTCTCTCAGGCACCGCCGTCATAAAGCTAAGATTTGACAAATCCGACTCTGCTTGTTGGCCACCCCTTCACCAGAATCCTCGCCGACGACCTCATCTCTCTCAACGTCACTGTCACGCTAATTCTGATCTACGACAACGGCGAATTGATCATCTACGACACCAACCGCTTCTTCGACTCGTATTTCTAGATCTTCGGTCCGATTCTGACCTGTCGTCACAAGAATAGCTTCTTCCTCACATCGAAAACCCTACTCGGCGGCGGAGAGGCGGTGACTTACCCGTTTAGGGTTTAGTGACGTAAGCAAGGTTTTGAGATCGAGAGACTTCTCTGTCGAGATTGTTTGTGTTTTTGAGTTCTGAGATTTCCTGTGTTTATGATTTTGTTTCACCATCACTGGTTTTTTATTTCTGAGGTTTTCTGTGTTTATGATTTGTTTCGAGGTCTATGTTTTTGAGTTCTAAGGTTTTCTGGGTTTATGATTTTGTTTCACCATCACTTGCTTCTATGTATTATGTATAGGAATGAATATGACAAACTGATATTGCCCACCAACTGTTTGAATGAAATTGTAAACTAAAAGTCTTAAAGTGAAACTCTCCAAATTCGGGTGAAACCCGAAACCGATCCGATCAGGATTTCGGATGATCCGAATAATCAGTTAACTGGAATTCGGATTCAGATGGAGATTTGAAAAATCCGAATTATTCGGATCGGATACGGTTTAGGCCTAAAACCAATCCAGTCCGAATATGCCCAGCCCTAGAAGTTTTAAGTGATGTCTCCGTACTATCTATAGCTTTAATTGAATTCTACTTTCAATTCTTTTCCCTCTGAATAGTTCGTCAATGATAAATACTGACTAGAGGTGGGAAACGAGCTGTTAAGCACTGGCACGGCACGAGCACGACACGTTTAAAAGTGGTCCGGCACTGCACAAGCACGCTACCGGCCCTGCACGGTCCAAGCATGTTATCTTAATGGACCGGGCCAGACCTAGAAAAATGAGTCCACGGGCCCGGCCCGGTCCGAGCCTGTTATAGGCCTAGTCTGGCCCAAGCACGATAAGTTTAGGCCCACGGCCCGACCTGGCTCGCTTTAAAAAAAATAAAATATATATATATATATATATATATATTTCTGTATAATATGAAGATTATATATTTATAAATAATATAAAATTTGTTTTAAGTGCGAACAATAATTTATAAATACTAATAATTATTTATTTTGATTCTTCTCTTTAACCTATAAAAAGTTTTGCTAAAACATTACCAAGTATAAATAATGATTATATGATTCATATATCATATATTTCTTTAGTTTGTTGGCAAAAAAAATAAATGGTCGATAGAAAATGTGAGTTATTTTTCATTTGTTTTTGTTTTGGTATACTATGATATTAATTTTGGACTAAATTTTATTTTTAACTACAAACGAGTCCGTTAATGGGTCCGGCCTAGCCCGAGCACGACCTAATATGTTATGGGCTTGGGTAGATTTAAGTACATAGACCGGCCCAAACCCGAACCCGTTAAGACGTAGACCGTCGTGAACCAATCCAAACACACACCGAAACCTGATTAAACGGGCTGGCCAGCCCGTTTCTGCCCGTTTGCCACATTTGATACTGACTGCACATATATATTTCTCGCTCTCTCCTAGACACTTAACATACTGTTGCACTATGTACGAGAAGAAGCAATATCTTAATGACCAAGTTATCATTTCCAATTTTATTGACTGATACAGTTGCGTGCTGCATCCTTGGAATATGCCTTGTAATCATGGCACGGTGGTTGAAAATGGTCATCAAGAAAAGGGAACACAATAAACGCAGGGAGAAGTTCTTTAAACAAAATGGTTGGTTTACTGTTGCAGCAACAATTATCTACCGGCAAAGATCATGTTGAGAAAATTAAGTTCACCTCCAAGGAGTTGTTCAAAGCCACAGACGAGTTTAATGTAAGCAGAGTTCTTGGCCATGGAAGTCAAGGTACTGTATGTATACAAAGGATTGAAAGGAATGTTGGAAAATGGAAGAATTGTAGATGTCAAGAAGTCCAGAAGAGTTGATGCAGGCGAAGTTGAACAGTTCATCAATGAAATTGTCATTCTTTCGCAAATCAACCACAGAAATGTCGTCAAGCTATTAGGTGTTGCTTAGAGACAGAAGTTCCTCTTTTGGTTTATGAATTCATACTCAATGGAAGCCTTTCTCATTGCATTCATAACCACAGACTTTCGTTTCACATGGGAAATGCGCTTGCAAGTTGCGGCAGCTCTTTCCTACTTGCATTCCTCTACTTGCTTGCCAATTTACCATAGCGATATTAAGTCCCGTAACAACTCCTGGATGACAAGTTCAATGCCAAAGTAGCAGATTTTGGAACTTCAAGATCTATCACCATTGACAAAACACACCTTACAACACTAGTAAAAGGAACATTTGGTTATGTAGATCCTGGATATTTCCAATCCAGCCAATTTACAGATAAGAGTGACGTCTATAGCTTTGGAGTTGTCATTGTTGAGCTCCTGACTGGACAAAAACCAGTTTTCTTGACACATTCTGATGAAGAATGGAAAAGCCTAGCAACTCATTTCATTGAGTCCATGGAAGAAAATAGTCTGTTCGGCATTATTGATGAGCAAGTTATGAAAGATGGGGGCAAGGAAGAGATCATGGCAGTTTCTAACCTTGCAAGAAGATACTTGGATTTGAATGGAAGGAAACGTCCAAGTCCAACTATGAAAGAAGTGGCAGTGAGGAATTATTGAGTTGCATTAGTAAATAAGAAAGTTCAAGTTTTGGGCCTTTTAGGTCCCTCTTGTAACCAAAAAAAAGTTCAAGTTGCAGAAACAAGTCATACTGCCGCAAAAGTATAATTTCACAAAACCAGACATAAAAGTTAGAGACCATAAGCGCATATATTACTCAGGAATCCCTACCTTACAATGACGAGAAGAATACATTACAACGGCATCCACGAGCACGCCATTAGTAGTTGGCCAGCCTATTCCTCTAAAATAAACTAGGAAACACCTCGCTTTGCATCCATTCCGTGAAGCAAGGGAGGCCGAAGAGAATAGTTACCATTCATTGGGAATTGAGGACGCATAGAAGCAGCAATAGAACACAATTATGCATCATTTGGGGTGGAGTTGCTGATCAGTACGTAGAATTGGCTCTAGCAAAGTCATCCATCAGTATATAAGATCGTAAAGTAGTGTGAGCACTGTAGAGCGTAATACGAGATTAACTTCATTTTATGTTCTCGGAGCACTTTAAGCAAGAAGCACCAGTGGTCTAGTGGTAGAATAGTACCCTGCCACGGTACAGACCCGGGTTCGATTCCCGGCTGGTGCATTGATTTTTTTTTTTGTAAACCAATTTTTGGATTTTTTTTCTTCTGAAGAAAAGAGATAATCATGAAAGTACAAATAATTCTGTCTTCTCAATTCACAGTAGTTTATAATATCATAGACAACTTTACAGTATACTAATTCTGTAATGCATGCATCTAGCTTAATTCAGCTCCTTTTTCTTTGTGGCAAGTAAATGTCAAAGTTAGATAAATAGGGATAGTGATACAAATGACTTATGATCGAGCAGGGACTTGAAATATTTTGTCAAATTCATTTCCGAGTGCTACAAGCAAGCATACTTAAGCCTAACAAATCTTCATAAATTTCCTAGACCCTTAACTCCTTAAGGGGGTCTGCGAGTCAAATGACTCATTCATGGACAATGGGATTTGACGTTCATACCTCTGCCAAACCCGACATAGATTTTTGATCTTTAACTTCTATCTCGGAATGCAAACGTGAACCCTCAGGAATCCCCAACGGAGGATTTGCACATGAAGAATTGTCAACTGTAAACAGCTCCCACTCTTTAATACCACAGTTCTCCAGAGCAGAAACTAATCTACTCCTATGCACATCATTCGGGTGTGCCCCATCTGGACTGACAAGCACAGCACCAGTATAAGATTGCCCAGCGACTCTTGCAGCACCACTGTAGTAAAACAAACCCCAACTAAGATCATCAGCTACATCCACGATTGTCCAGGACTCATTTGAAACAACCCCATTGTCCAAGACACTGAAATGAAACGTCCCGGGGACTTTGTTTCTCTTCACACGATACTTCCGCCTCCTCCAAACCATCTTCCCCTCCAGTGTTTTCACTTGAAAAACTGGCTCATACCAAAATGAACCTTTTGCCTTGCCCCTGTAGAAGAGTTGGAACTGGCAAGGGAATTGGTCATATGCTGGGTTCTGCCCTGCCACGACACGCCAACTCCAATCCAAATTTCCCAACCAACCAACAAAAAGATCTTCAGCAGTTTCGTGGCACAAGTCCTTCCCTCGATATTTAACCATGGGTGGCACATAAGGTTTGTCAGGGATCTTTGCATCCAACCCAAGACAATTGTGCTTCTGCAACACACACAGAGAAAATGCTTCTAGAACTGGACTCTCATACGAAGCAATGCACCGATAGTTACACACTTGATCCACCGGACTGCACTCATTCAAGCATTGAAGAGCTTTCCTACAGTTGGGATCCAATAGACAGTTTAATATCTGAGGTCCACAGTTCTTCACCATGCAGCTGACAGTAGAAAGACCTTTTGTTCTTAGATTCTGCAGGCTTGGTACTGGCCTTATATAACCATTGATTATAACCAACAAACAAAATCTTATATCATCAGAATTATGCCGCTCCCACGCCTGTGACACAGTCTGTACCACTTCCATTGATTCACTGCTTTTCTTTGATCTGGCAGTGTCAAATAATTTGCCAAATATATCTCCTTTGGCTTCACTTTGAATATAAGATCCTCCTAACTTGTTTCGCAGTTCGGGAGATGAGTTAAAACAGATGATGTTACCAATATTCCCACTATTAATTCGAATCCACTCAACAGATTCTTGATTGGTAACAGCAACAATCACCAAAATATCCGCACGTTCTAACTCCATCCGGAAACTCACTGCATTTTGATCATTAGATTGGCAGATATCATCCGTAAATACAAGCATCTGATACCCTTCATCCACCCATTTCAATCGTTTCACCTGTTAAAACACAGGCATCATTGAAAATTGATGCGAAAAAACAGGTGCCTCTCAGAGAAACATTAACCAAGTACTAGATGCTACAAATCTAAAACCGCAAGGTAAACTCACTACCATCAAAATCTTCAGTTCTATAAACAAGCAAAGAAGGCAAAACAAAGCAAGCTACACTAAAATTAAACCAAAACCTACCAACCAAATGAGGCAGGCCCTTTCTTATGTTTTTTCATAGGGGTTTGTCTCAGCTCTAAAACATCACTATGCCCCTCATCTCCTCAAACCCACCATCATTTTGTTCAGATAGCGAGTCTCAAAGCCACGCCTAAAATTACACACAAACAACTCCAGTAATATGCAATTACCCAGCACCAACTTCACTCCATGCACGCAGTAACAGCAAAAATCACTACTTCATTTACAATTGATGCTCATATAGAATTCAAACTGCCCCAACAATCAAGTACAACTCTTTCATTAGAAGTTTGAAACTTTATTGGGTTTTACTCACAGTGTGGAGCATGACGTCTTCCCAAGGCGTACCCTTTAAAGGGCTGACGCTGTCTTTGCCGACGAGGGCTACTATTCTCACCGGCGTTGAGTCTACTGGCGTCACCGGCTCCGTCACAGCACCCGCCTTAGCAGCCAACATGGTAGTTGGGATACGACGAGCAGTTTTCGACAATGAAAACCGGAAATGAGGTGCTCTGCGAAGTTGAACAGAAGCGGCAGCGGAGGCGGCGACACGGTGGTTCAGTGAAAAGCGGGTGGCGGGTTTGTGGAGTAGTGGAGCTTCCAGTGCCATGACGTGCCTGCTGCTCCCTTGGTACTGATATCGTATTGGATGATCAAAATTTTATCCCTTCTTTTATAGATAAGAATCTCTTTAGTCTGTACTATTAGATATATCATAATGTGAGTCTTGGATCAAGTTCAAAATTAGAGGCACAATTAGCCAAACACCCTATTTGAACTTGATCTAGGAGTTGCGACTTGTGAGTCCCGAAACTAATGTGAAGTGTTGGATCGAAGCTTGTCACGGTACGAAAATGAAATATTATGAATGGCTTGTTAATTAGACATGCACTAATGTTCCTATTAACTAGGAATTTAAGAATTTTAATTAGTTAAAATACTTGTTAGGTAACTAAAAAACATATGAATTTTTACTGTGTTTGGGTTTTACTTAGCTGCGAAATAACTCAAGCACGGGTTTTTTTAAATTTTTTTAATGACACGTGTTTTACACGCGTCGTATTAAAAAAAAGCAGGCGGGCGCCCACGTGTGTGGAGCTCACACTCTAACCTCCATTTTTTCGCCTCTCATTCTCCGCTGCATCCAACCTTATTCGTCTCGACTGCAATTTGTCTACCAAATAGAGTGACTGCCCCTCTCGGGTGCAGTTGCTCTTAGTTCAGGACATGGTTCTAGTTCTAGATATGTATGCGACTTTTAAAGGTAGCAGAGGCTTTGATGTTCAAGATGACAACCGAGACAACTATGGCTTTGTCAATGATGCATGAGATTTGGCACCGTCGCGCTTGGCAGGGATGCTGGTATGAAAATTCTCTTCAGCAAACAATATGTTGGTTTTAGTCTCTTATTAGTTTGTTAATAATCGTTATAGTTGATAAGGTTTTGACTATTTCATATTAGTCTGTCATCACGTACGTTCTATGTATTCAAAACATGGGTTGTTTGTTTTTATTTTAGTTATCCTCTTGTAATTTATAAGCTGGTTGTTTGCTTTTGATTCAATAAAAAGTTTTTTCTAAGCCTTTACATCTACTAGTTTATCAGTGTTTTTGAAAAACGGGTTGATAGCTTGGGGCTGCTGGAGGATTTGAGTGGACTTGACTGGTTTATTGGCTGCTGTGGAGGAATCACTCCGGGGTTGCTCGCTGGCACTCTTGATAGTTGATACAAGTATGGTCGCCTATAGCAGCTGATACCAAATGATGTGGGGACGAAATCGGAAGAGGGAGATTACTAGAACGACATCGACACAACTAAGAAAGGAGAAGGGATAAAAAAGCAAAACTCTATATTCTTAATAGAAATTATAATAAAAGTCTTCCTATCGTATTGCCATTGTCAAGGAAGTCCAAGAAGCAAGTGACAAGCATCCATAGGAGCTACGTCGCACCATATCTCGTGTTTGTAATTCTTTTCGATGGAAAAAGAAACAAAACATCGTTGACTGACCTTTATTTCATTTTCTTTCTACGACCAAGATAGCTTGTAAGGGTGTGGATGCTTTTCAGTTTTTAAGGTTCAACTTTTCCATCATCTGATTAGAGACAACATTCGCAAAGCTGCCTCTATCAATAATCATATCACAAACCTTGCAATAGGAGGTGCACTTGGTGAGAAAGATACTCTTTCGGAGCCAATTATCTTCCTCTAGAACCACACTTATGCTCCTTTGAACAACATAAGTGACCTGCATTCTTCATCTCCAATAAGCGAGTCCCCTTCATTATACCTCACTTCTCCACCAATTTCTCCTTCTTCGATTAAAGTAATAATCTTACGATTTGAACATTCAAAAGCTATATGTCCATATCGCTAATACTTCAAGCATTTAAATGAGCTAGCACTTGAAGAACCAGATTGCTGCTTATGTCTAGACCCGTTCTCACCCTTAGAAGAGGTCTTAGGCAAAGGTTTGCCAACTGGTAAGCTCTTCGAATAAGACTTGTTTCCTTTACTAGTTGAAGCATCACTCACTAAGTACCAAAAACTATCTCCACGAGCCTGCTTCTCCACTTTAAGGGCCAACTTACATACATCATTGAAAGTCGAATACTGTTGTAGTTGAACCATGTTACCAATCTTAGGTCGCAAAGCCACAAGGTATCGAGCTATGGTCTGCTCTTCGGGCTTTGCTAAATCATATTTAATCATGAGATCCTCATATTCTACCGTAAAATCGTCCATGAACATCTCCCTTTGCTTGAAATTGTGCAACTTAAAGGAAATTGTCGTGCCGATAGTCTTCAAACAAATACATCCTCTGCAACTCCCTTTTCATCTTATCCCAAGTCACTATTTTTCCTCTTCCTTCACGGGCTCTCGGACTCTTAAGTTTTTCTCACCAAGAGGAGGCACGTTTCCTTAATTTCACAGCATCAATTTTCACATTCTGATGATCTGCAACTTCCTTTAAATCAAATATGTGCTTCACCATATGAAGCCAATCAATACTCATCAAGTTGAGATCACCTTTCAAACTCCTAGATGCCAACCCTTATATTAAAATCTCGTTGGTGATTGCGAACTCTCTTACAACGAACAGAAGAGAATTCTCTTCATTAGAGTTCTGATTTAGAGCTAGGTAGAAAGGATTTTCATCATAACAATCTTCACTGGAAGCTTCATCTTCTGTATCTTGAAGATACGTCGATCCAAAAGCTCTTAAAGTTCCTACACTTTTCTCTTCAACTCTTCTATCTCAAGGTCACGATCAAGACCTCTTCTCCATTTTGTGATCGGTGGCTACCACGTCCATGACCACGACGTCCCTTATGACACCCAACCATCAAATCAGCCCAGAGCTTTGATCTCTTAAGCTCTAATACCAAGGTGTATAGTCGTTCGAGGTATTGTAATCTTCCAAATCTCCCATAAGTGTGGCAAGTGGGGGTATTAATGAAGTTTAGAGTTTGAATTTGCCATATTCATGAGAGTGAGTAAATCATATACTCATAAAAACTCATTTGTATAATGTATGAAAATGGTAAAAGATGATTTCTCAAGTCACCAACACATTTTTCATAACAAACATGCATCCGTGAGTCCCAAGTACCTCTCAAGGTACCTCCCTCGGCATGCAACAACAATACATGCCCCAGTGAATCCCAGATACCTGATAAGGTACCTCCCATGGCAAACAACAATGACACTGTATTCGTGAGTCTCAGACACCTAATAAGGTACCTCCCACGATAAACATTGCAAGACAGACTAGACTAGAGCTCTAATTCTAACCGTAACCAATCACCCGGTCAAAGACTCGGTTCCCGGTGTAACTATCTAAAACAACATTCCACAATAAAATATAGCATCATCATCAACAACCCAAACACAATATAGCATCACTTGAACATATATGCACCAAAATAAGTATACACGCATGCATAATCCGCCAAGTACCAACAATGTTATAGTCACAAGAACTTTAAAGTATTCTTTTAAAATACAAAAAAGTGTTTTACTTACCTATGAGCCATCGTCGATTAAGCTCATATATGTAAAAACAAAAATCATTTTCTTTTGAATCATCAACATGACCATAAAATCGATCAAGCTCCTGTTTACTTTAAACTCCATGATGATCCATATACCTATGGTGCAAGGAGATTGCGTATAACTAAGACTAATGATCTATGTGTTTTTCTTTTCTTATGAATATCAATTTTTTATATGTTCATTTTATATATATGTCTGATGATTATGTTTACGACATTGAGACCATCGTTCCAATAGTCAAGACTCAAGTCCGCTGACCGAGTAGTCTGAAACCATTGGTTTTACATACATCACACAAATGTTTTTTTCGTGTTTTTTCTTATGAGAATATGGGATCCATTGTTCATATTGATGAAAACATTGAAACTTTAATTTCAAATATGATATAATCATTCTTAAAGAACATACAAGTTCTAATATGAATCCTTATATGGCTACAGATGTGGGTATGGTAGGCATATTTTTGGCGCATTTGACGCAAGCTCTAATATTTAGTGGTATTCTATCAAGCCCTCCCTAACGGCACTAAATAACGTTACATACATTGATATTGGGATTGATATGAGCCATTAGAGATCTCCATCGGAAATTGACAATTTGTTTTGGAGGATGCGAAACATGTTGAAATAATCAACAATGGTGTTATGTTGTAAGCCTATATTTTGGCACAATTAAACGTAATGGCATTTTATTGTCATTAACAGTAATTATTGGTATAAATGATAATTTCATTATCATTTTTACTATTTTCATTATCTAGCTTAATTGCTCTAATAATGGGGTTTATTACCATTTTTATTACTATTATGTCATAATATGAAATATTTTTTTAGATGATTTCCAATAATTACGCTGAGTGCGTAGATTGCAAGAGTTGGTTGCTTTATCATTTGGGTTGGGTTACGTACACCAACTATCCCATCAACTATGAATCATTTCTTGAGTATGACATAAAGTTTGATGAGGCTATAATCCTCCATTAACATATGAAGCATATGCTTATGCTTATATGAATCAATGTCCAAACTCGGAATTTGAGTATATCCCTTGCCATTTGATTTCTTTGCCAAATAATACAACGAACCTCATGTTCATAAATAAATTGGAATCCTATAAGACATTTTCATATTAAAGACTTGGATTTAACCTATGGATATCCATAATCACAAATATAGCAAAATATTTTGCATAAAATCCGATTATGGACATGATACGTTGCCTAGACATTTACGTCTAACAGAGTGATAGTTATTTCAAGAGTCACTTACATTGATAGCTAGCTCCAACTGAGCTCATATTAACACTGGTGAAGATAATTTCCACCTTATTTGGTTGTATTAATCAACCATAGTATACTATTGTATACATGAACCTTGTGTTTCAACCAAAATTTGGCCTGTCAAATTTTGTCAAGATTTAATTAAAAATTCATGTGGATTCATATACAAAATCTACAATGTTGTATAATGCAACAATAATTATTAATAGTACTCTTAAGGAAAAATGATTGTTTATTTGTGAGTTGTCACTCATGAGAGAGAGAATAATCTATTCTCAAATTAGTGTTGAGATACTTCTCCACCATACATGCACCATGTTTACTTTTGAGGAAAGTTTCAATCAATTAAATGAGAAAGTGACAAGCTCACAATATTACATGATTTGACCTAAAATATTTTGTTTGGGCTCGCAACCCACCAAATTCAGTATTGGTTTAAACGCATATTTGTGTATGGTTAAACTATAGTCATCCCACAGTTAGGGGGAGAATAGACTAATGTAACAGTGTGACTTTATGTTGTGGAATAATATCCACCAAGTCCAATGTGATTAATTCCCTCTAATTAAGGGACGATTAGACAAGCCATATAACACTATTTTTGAAGTTATGTAAATATCTACATTCTCAAATACGCTGTCTTCTAAGAGACAAATATTCGTCATCTAGAGACATGAGTACTCGATATGATAAAGCTTAATATAGCTTATGCGCGCATGTTCATGTGAGATCGAAAATTGATGATTGTGATATCAACAATAGCTACTAATATCATCAAAGGCTGTGTATTGTTCCCCGTTTCGTTATGTCGGCATACTATATATATTATTGGCCAAACTGGAAATGTGATGAAATACTTAGACTTCACAATCCCCTACATATGAGTTATTTTAGTGAATATGACACAATCTCTATTTATAGAGACATATGAGATTATCATTATTCTCTAAACAACAATTTTTCTATAAGTACAGTGTTATGTTGACGAGAGACTTATGATAAATTGTCGTGGTTTACTTTGAAGATGAAGACATATTGAATTGCTGATGCACACCCAAAATCTTATTATGTCATTCTATACATATTGCTTTACTAATTTCTTAAAGGATTGATATGCCTAAAGCAATTTCATGGATGTCAAGAGCATTAAGCTCACTCATGGAATCATATAGTCTGAAGCTCATATACTCATTATACTACAGTCAAAGTGATATATTGCCTCATTGAGTATTATGCATAACAAGACTTACAAAGTTATATTTTTCGAATCATAATGTTGCAACATGTTCTAACTTTCACAAAGTTATGATTTTAGCTAAAGCTCCTATTGAGCCTAGATGAAATTATCAATTGTACAAATTGATATTTATGGCTAAAGTGTGTCAGACTTAATTGTTCTGCTCAAGAATATCATACCATGGTAAATACGTCAATTGTTATTCATTTATATTTTTATGGTTTAACTAAAGTCTTTATCAATGTTTGAACATATTAATTTAGTCTCTTACCATATGAGGTAAGATTTGTTCATTATAATTTTATTGGTATTACACTAATCTTTGCAGGGTTTCACAATTTATGATGAGTTTCATCTATGCAAAGCTCACATCTCACTTATGTGACTGGCATACCATATCTACTATACACGAGATATGGATGTTATCAAATACATGATATTTGAACTTGCATCAATCATTTAAAGGAGATTCTCATCAAGAGAAACATTTAAGATTATCCTACATAGGACATATGCGCGTTGCACTCTTTTTCTCCTTCGACCATGGTTGTTTTTATCCCATAGAGTTTTTATTACCTGGCAAGGTTTTTAACAAGGCAACACTAATCGCGTCCAACATCATATCATTCATTAGTGGATATTCAAGAGGGAGTGTTGTAAATATTATATATATATATATATGTGTGTGTGTGTGTGTGTGTCTGTCCACGTAATTACTCATTAGTTATATCATTTTTATGTAAACCTTACTCATATATAAGGGGGTCTAATGAGATTATGAGAATGAATGATATACTTTTCCTCCTCCTCACATTTTGTCTCTATTATCTCTCTCTTTTCTCTCCCCACAAATAAATGGGTGTGGTCTCAAGATTGGATGTAATTGTGTAAACTGGGTTAGAGAATTAGAATGAGGAACAACATGAAGGAGAGTAAGAGATGAAGATGGGTAAATAATCAAGTGTGGCTTAGGAACAAGTGCGCAATTTCTTTCAACCTTTAGCTCTGATTCATTTAAATCTAAGGGTCACAACCAGTGTTCTAAAACTCGGCCTAGTCGGCCGAGTACTCGCTACTCGGCGTCCTTCCGAGGCGATTTTAAGAAAATCGGAGTACAAAGTCGGCCGGAAGAAAATCGGCTGAGTAGTCGGCCCAACTCGGAAAAAATTGGTCCAACTCGGAAAAAATCGGCCTAACTCGGAAAAAATCGGCCAAACTCGGCATTTTATTGACTATTTTTATTATTTTTAAAAAATTATATATAATTATATGTTTTAAAAATAAAAATAAATCCAAAAATTAAAAACCGAGTACTCCCCGACTACTCCTCTACTCACTAGTCCCCGCTCGGCCGACCGACTAGCGACTTTTAGAACCTTGGTCACAACAGACCTATCCCGTTTTTTTTCCACCAAAAACACTCCCGCATGTAAGCAGCCCTTTAAACAACTGCAAGAAGGTTCAAGTTGAAGGGGACTCAAAGCTCGCAATTTATGTTATCAACAAAAGATGCTCCCCTCCTTGGAGACTCAAAACCCTCCTGAAAGTCATTCTCTATTTGGTGTCTCCATTTGAAGAAATAAGCTTCTGTTATTTTCCTCGTGAAACTAACTATGTTGCTGATTCGATCACTAGTTTAGCTCATCAAGTTGCCAATCCTATTACTTGGTGAATGAAGTTGCCGCTTTCAACGCTCAGTGCTTTTAATTTTGATTACTTAAATGTAGGGTGTAGTAAGGATTTCAAATTGTAAATTTATTTTTCTTCTAAAAAAAGAAGAAGAAAACTGAGTTGTCACTGGCCAGATTAATTTCACTTGCTGACTTGGAAATAATTCAATAGTTGGATTTGAGTTGCCAGATTAATTTCACTTGTTAACTTGAAAATAATTCAGTAGTTTGATTACGAGTAGCTATGTCTTGTGCTTTTATAAATTGATCAAAGGGTGCATTATAGTTATTGTATATGCTTTTCTACATTCTAACTAGCATACTAGTAGATACTAAATGAGTGCGTCTATTGTTACCCCATAAACCATTTTGTTCATCCCATATTCTCTTCACACCCACTTATATATTTTCAATTGCAAGTTTACAATGTTCACCCATTAACAATACCTCAAATACCATTTTTTTCATTTCTATTTGATTTATCCTACATTCTCTTCTCACCCATATATATATATATATATATATATATATATATATATATTCTTTTCTTTGGAGGAAAACAAAAGAAATACAACAAATTGAAAAAGAAAAAATACAAGACAAAACAAAACAAAACATGAGAAATTTACATACAAAATTGACATGAAAAATTACGAGCAAAGAGTTAAATGAAGCTTGACAAAGAAAACAAGAGAAAAAATACACAGTTCATCTCATATTCAGGTTGAATGCTAGCGTCTTCATAAAACGACTGAATATGGTAAATTATGAGTTATGATTTATGAAGTACGTGTTCAGTAAAAAAAATCTAATTTCTGATTTGTAACAATTTATTGTTCCTTAATGTAATTTTATATGAGGATATTCTAGTATTTTAATTAATCAACAATGTATAAGGTGAACAAAGTGATTTGTGAGGTGGTAATAGACGCACCCATACTAAATTGAACTGCTTATCTCCATGGATTTGCGTGAGTAATTAAATTTTCAGGTTGTGCTCGCAAGCTAAATTTCATTTTTTCTATGTCAAATATCTCGATTTTGACTTATAAGTGGTTGGAACCAAATAAAAGAAAACAAAAGATACGTCTAAGGAAGGTGTAAATGTAATAAGAAGCACTAATGTGTAATGAGGAGAAGTGACGCAACTTGAGAACCAAAAGAAGGAAGGCTGTAAGATTCAACAATTACAAAGACAAGTGAAGCCGACGGAGAACAAAAGTCATGCCTCATGATGCAATGAGTAGCCCTAGTAGAAACAAGAAAGGATTTTGATTGCGCAGAAAACAAACACAAGTGCCCAAGAGGTAACAACTAAGAGAGGCTTAGGCTGGGTTTGGTGCAGCTGGGCTTATAAGATATAAGCTGACTTTTACTTTTTTGCAGCTTATAAGCAGAAGGTGAGTGTTTGCAACTTCTCATTTTTCCCTCAAAACACTTTCTACTTTTTTAAAAAGTAGCTTATTTTTAGACTTACCAAACACCAAAACCTTTGGTGCTTAAAAACAAAAGAGCTTATAAGCTCTCCCAAACTCAGCCTTAGTGGCCAGCGTTTGCCAGAGCATGCTTTCTAGTACTTGAACTTGGCTACCAAAACTCCAAAAGTTTGGTCTGTTCCGTGTTGCTCCAATAAGACATGCTTGGCCTTAAGCATATCCTCACACCATTTCACAAGGGCACCATGTTTACGATGTATGCTCCCATGCTCCTAATCTCATGCCGCTTATTGTGCCCATGCATCACATATGACTGTCGTCGTCACCTCAGCCTCTTGTGGAATAAAAGTTGTACCAGTGTTTATGGTGGATCTGAACAAGCTTCATGGAATTGGAAACCGATCCGATTGTAACCTCATACAAAGACCTCATCTGTTTCACTACAGAGTACTGAGACAAAGCTCCCTCATGGTCTTTAATTATTTTAGTCATTGATTTGCATTTCTAAGCTTGGATTCATCTCTTTCAAAAATAAAAAATTCCACCTATCAGCGCACTAGGCTGTTCAAATCGAAATACATATGCAGAAATTTCATTTGAAGTTTGCCATATGCAGTCCCTTCATCTAGCTAATGCACTTCCTTCCCCTTCCAACATGCAAAGTTGCAATTTTCCGACATTCAAGTATAAGTTCAGGCATTGGGGGTTACATCAATGTATTCTCAAATCTATGTGAAATGCTGATGAAATTATGAGGTCGACCTGCGAAATTCTACTTCAACCCAACTGCAATCATCAGTCGAAGCTGCATGTGCAAAAGTAATTTTGCAACATGCAATGCTTTAAAAGATGCCTATAATTCTTTAAATAAAATAGGCCTCGTACCCAAAATGGTATCATCAATGATTAGTCTACAGTTTGTACTTCCATGATAATGCTTATTTTAATGAAACAAGAAATCCAGTTTAACATGAGATACATGGATATTACCACTTAGTTCTGCACTGTGAGATTGGGAACACATAAAGTTTAAAACGATGGCATAATGAGAAAAGAAAGCTGCTAAACACATTTTTTCACAAGGGGAAGCTATTCCAGTAAAGACAAGGTCAATGGAGTATCTAAAGATGGCAACAATCCATGTTTGGAACAAACTGTAAGCTGAATATAGAAGTATGTACACAAGAACTGCTATCTTGAATCCAATAAAATATGCAACTGAACCCAGCTCTGTTTTAGAAACTCATAGAGTTTGTATAATATCCCCATGTCTTCAATGACAGATGCAAACAGCTTGACGTTGCCCTTAAAATTGCATAATTACTACATGTCTTCAATGACATTTTCTCTACAACTATATGGTTTCGAAGAACCACAACCCCTCAATCTAACTTGTAATCTGTAAGTTACCCAGAGAAAAAAGTCTAAACTTACTTCTGGCTTGAAAACTCAGCATCAAACTCCTTCTGAAGTTGTTCCCCAGGTTTCATTTTGGCTGCCAATACAACATCGTCAAGAAATCCCCTTTGAGAAACTTCTTCGGGCACAAGAGCCCTATATATTTCAAACTGTTCTGCAGCTTCTTTCTTTTGATCCAGTAGACTGTAAATAATTCCCTGCCAGATATTCCCAATATTTAATATTCATTGAGCTTCTAAAAGCTTTATAATTAGTGGTAATATATAATGAAACCTTTTAGTTTACAAACTTGAACTAAGACAATTGCATCATTCCAGATGCTAATGAGTGTGAAGATTCAAGTGTCAACACATGACGTGTTTGGAAAGAACCATTTACCAGTAAGCAAAAACAATCCAGCTTTGACTATGACAACATATTAATTCGTCAAATGTTAAACAAAGCATGACTTGCCTCTGTATATAAATTCTGCCTGTTACTTTTTAATTTTGATATCCAGAAACCCCAAACATACTTGATAACCTGGCACAGAACTGGGGCCTCCTGCCAACCTCTACAATCTTTAAAAGGCAAGAAACTAAAGTTGATTTCTTACGCTAGGATGAAGGGTAGACGTTTGCCTTTTGTTTTAACAATTTACTCACATTTGGGACTCTCGACCACTATAGATCCCAAAACACAGACAACAAATTCGGGAAGTTAGGAACACTCCAAACCCACATCTCTATCTTTTATCACTGTTCTTAGGACCTTAAGTCGTAGAATGTTACCAATTATTCAATTAAGGAAAGAATAATGCAAACAATCAGCAGAAAGTGATGATTCTGAGAAAACTAACCTGGCAAAGATAAGGTCGAAAATCTCGAGGATCCTCAGTGACAAGATCTTGAAATAAATTCAAGCCTTCTTCCAATTGCCCCTGTAAGGCATAAATTAGCAAAGTCAGCAAAACTGAAAACACATAAGTTATTCTCTTGTTCAATAACCATAATGTAAGAAGATTAACAATTTTAACCACAGGGAATTATATTCTGACAAAGCGGTTCTGGTTTCAGACAAAAATCAAATGTGAGATTGCAACAGATGAGTTACCTTTACAACGTGCATCTGTGCGATTAGGATTCTTATATTTCTCTCCTCAATCACTCTTTTTTCCCGATGTGCAATCTTTAAAGCCTTGTCAAGCATCACGAAAACAGCTGGACCTTCACGCTTTTTGTGCATAACCAATGCTAGACCCTGATAAGAGGACATATGTAGGTGTTAAGTACTTCGGTACCAAAGACATGTTACTTCCATCAGCATGAGGTATCGATATATATCAATATATGTAAAACCTTGCATGACGTTTAATCAATATACTGCCTACAAATGACTAAACCGGCTAATGTAATGCCTACAAATGATGATCAATTCATGTCAAATAGCCTGACAATTAAAAGCTCAACAGGAAGTGATGCCCACACAAACGTCAGGCATAAACATCATTTCTATATAGAACTTAGTTTACTGCCAAGGTCTAATATACTCAGGTTACTTGCATTTTTTAAAACAAAAGGTGCAGACTTTGTAAATAGCATAAGGAAACCAAATTTTAGAATTCTAAACTCATCCATTTCAATATCGATTCATCCACAACCAACATCAATGCTTCAACTTGTAAAGGCTATATCACTCTCTTTATATCTACTATCTAATCTCACAACTATTACTCAACCAACATAAAGGAAATCAAAA